>CM040831.1:34206025-34568525 GCA_022828995.1 Vimba vimba | reverse complement strand
CCTGTGTTTGGGATCATGCAGTACGTGAAGGATAAGCTAATCTGATCTCTAGTTGCTCTGTGCTGCTGGCCTTTTTGAGTGTTATTGGAGTTTGTGTTCAGATTGTTAATGTCATTGGTGTGTGTGTGTGTGTAGGTACCTGTATAAGCTCTGTGACCTGCATAAGGAGTGTGATAACTACACAGAGGCCGGATACACCCTACTGCTACATGCTAAACTCCTCAAGGTAATTCCACGTGTTTATCTGACTATATATGCCTCTTCCCTTTGAGGACGACTCTAGGTGTCTCTGGTAAACACACACTACATTGATTCCTACTTGCCGACACATGCCAGTAAATGAATGTTCAGTGTATATGAGATAACAATGTTTATGCACTTCAACTGCAGAATCTACTGTATCAGGTATAATTTAATTGGATATCTTGCTGTTGAAGACTCTGACAGGAATAATCCATGCATATTTCCATTTCTTTGAGTGTTGAAGTTCTACAGAAGGATGTTTTTCCCCTTGTCTGACATTTATAAAGTCACCTCAAGTGCAGATTTGAGAACAAATCTCCGGTAGAAAGATACTTAAACTTTGTCAAAGATGATTGCGGTGCACGTAAGGCTTTGGATATTAAAATTCATTTGTATTAAGTATAAAACTTGTGAAACTTAAAGTATTAAATTTAATACCCCAAGTATTAAAACTTCTTTAATTAATTCATCCAGAATCACTGAATGTACAGACACCCTTTTAGGTGTTTGTGAACTTTATACTTAACTGAAAGTCATATTTGCATACTGAAATGTTTCTGGGTTTTTTTCTTCTTCTTGCATTTATTTGCATACTGATTTTTTACTGAACTTTTTATATCCATTTATACATATAGTTGATATACATATATCGGTTCTTATGCACAGCACATAGAAATCAAGATGCATGTCATGACAAACGCAAAGCTCTGCGACATTTAATTTGCACATTTACACCATATAAAACATAATCGTACCTAAAACATTAACATTATATTCTGTGGCTGCTTTGCAAGCTCTACTGTGTCCTTCACGAAATGTAAATTTGATCTTGGGAGTTAGTCTTGATAATTGACATTAACTGTTAGTTGAGCAAATGGATTAATATGTATATTGGCTTGCTGTTTAATGACATCTGGATGTTCTGTAGTGAATCTGAGATGCGTTTAGGGCTTTACCGGAGTAATTTGACGAGGGAATCGGCTGTCACAGTCAGTGAGGGAACACCACGTTCCCTCAAACCCACGCAGCTTCTTTTCATAAATCGCTCTCTCGCCACCGTTCTCTGTGTTCCTGCGTATAAGAGCAGCACTCCCACGTGCACACACTTACACACACCTTATGCTACACACATAATACATGCATTTACAAACACACACACAAACCTCAGAGACAACACCAAAACCTGAAACTTTTACAACTTGTTATCCGCTCGCTTGGAAGTCGGTGAAACTCCTTAAGAGTTGTTTTGTGAAACGGGTGCCTATGGTGATTTAAAATATTAATTTACACTTCTTCAAACATGCTTTCAGACAAATAATGTGTTTAAGTGTTTGGATATTGCTTTGTGCAATCTCAAGCTAAAATATTATACTATTAAATGTATGTTGTACTGTAATAAAAATCCTTCAGGAAGGTAAAAGGGTTGACATATATAGTGTGCGTAAAAGTCTTTCAAAAACATTTTTTTTATTTTTTAAAGTGACCCAGTGGTACACACACACTTTTCAATGGTAGTGTGTGTGTAAATGTCTATGTCTATGTCTATCTATCTATCTATCTATATAGATACGCTTTCACGCTGATGATGCCGTTTCCTGAGGTGTTTGACCCCCACTGTTGCACAAAGCTACATGAAATGTCAATTACGTTTACACTACAGTGAATCAGTTCTGACAGGGCCCTTAGCACAATACAGTAGCTCAACGTCACAGCCAATAGCAGCAGCCCTCCGTAGAGTCAGCTGATCTTCTCCAGCCAATCAGATCACTCGCTTTCGTGTGTGTGTGTTTATATTCCAGAAAAGCGGTGAACTGAGTGGTCAGCACAAAACCAGGAGTTCTGCACAGTTTCTCCCTATAATCACTTGTTTACAGGATCAGGCAGCATCTGTAATGAATATTACAGTGTGGCCACATAAATCAGTGTTATCAGATGGGCTCTTGACGCTGGCACAGTAATACAGGCAAAACCTTTCAGACTCTGAGCACAACAAAATGAATGTCTCCAGCAGCTGTGATCTGAAAGCAACCACACTGCTCTGTGTGTGTGCGTGCGCACATTTGTGCACCTGCATATTGCATATTTTAATTTATTGTTCAGAGTGGTCATACAAATTTCTTTTGTTTCTTTCATTTTGTTCTTTCCCTGTGGTCCACTTATAATGCTTCTAATAATGTTTTTTGCTCTAAAAAATTCTGAAATGTGTTGCTCAAACTGTTCAGATCAAACTGTAATCATAAGGGATCTCGTTTTGAAATAACAATATCCTTCTTCCTCCATATTACCTCATCGTAACTTGACAGACTGAGTTTCTGAACGCAGAATAGCCGTCATTGATGTATACATGTAGGCGGTTGTGTTAATTAATTCACATACTGTAACTTGCATCAGACATTTATGCAGCTTCGCTTTTCTCATGCGTGGGAAGTTTTTAGTTACATTTTGTTGTAATGAACCTTCTTATTTCAAAAGATAAAAAGGACATTTGATTATATGACCCCTTTAAAGTTTCACGTTTGGTAGTAATGTATTTGTATGTGTATAGATACAGATTAGATCTAACAGTGAAGTAAAAACAACCCTCATCAGGTCACGAGCAGGTTAATGCAGTGTATTTGAAGAGGGTAATGATGATGTTGTTTTGTCAGTGGTCTGAAGAGGCCTGTGCCGCCCACCTGACGCAGAGAGACGGATACCACGCCAGCACTCAGGGTCAACTCAAAGACCAGCTGTACCAAGAGATCATCAATTACTTCGACAAGGGAAAGGTAACCATCACTAACACTGTATACTATCACCACATGCTTTAGTCATGTTGGCCAGGAACTAACTATTACTGTTTTCAAAATAGTGGCATTTCAACTCACAACGACATTGTGAACTGCAGTCATCAAACTTGTTCTACTTTCAAAAAAAAATTGGTATGATCCACATGGAGATCTGATCTCAACATCATAGAGTCTGTCTGGGATTACATGAAGAAACCAGAAGAACTGCGGCAATTAATTATTACAATTATATATGAATGTGTGTATATATATATATATATATATATATATACAGTACCAGTCAAAAGTTTGGAAACAGTACTATTTTTAATGTTTTTGAAAGAAGTCTCTTATGCTCATCAAGCCTGCAGTTAAAAAAACTAAAAAAAACAGTAATATTATGAAATATTATTACAATTTAAAATAATGGTTCTCTTTTTTAATATACTTTAAAATGTAATTTATTTTTGTGATGCAAAGCTGAATTTTCATCAGCAAGTACTTTGCATCACAAAAATAAATTACATTTTAAAGTATATTAAAAAAGAGAACCATTATTTTAAATTGTAATAATATTTCATAACATTACTGTTTTTTTTAGTTTTTTTAACTGCAGGCTTGATGAGCATAAGAGACTTCTTTCAAAAACATTAAAAATAGTACTGTTTCCAAACTTTTGACTGGTACTGTATATGTATATATACAGTGAGGAAAATAAGTATTTGAACACCCTGCTATTTTGCAAGTTCTCCAACTTAGAAATAATGGAGGGGTCTGAAATTGTCATCGTAGGTGCATGTCCACTGTGAGAGACATAATCTAAAAAAAAAAATCCGGAAATCACAATGTATGATTTTTTAACAATTTATTTGTATGATACAGCTGCAAATAAGTATTTGAACACCTGAGAAAATCAATGTTAATATTTGGTACAGTAGCCTTTGTTTGCAATTACAGAGGTCAAACGTTTCCTGTAGTTTTTCACCAGGTTTGCACACACTGCAGGAGGGATTTTGGCCCACTCCTCCACACAGATCTTCTCTAGATCAGTCAGGTTTCTGGGCTGTCGCTGAGAAACACGGAGTTTGAGCTCCCTCCAAAGATTCTCTATTGGGTTTAGGTCTGGAGACTGGCTAGGCCACACCAGAACCTTGATGTGCTTCTTACAGAGCCACTCCTTGGTTATCCTGGCTGTGTGCTTCGGGTCATTGTCATGTTGGAAGACCCAGCCTCGACCCATCTTCAATGCTCTAACTGAGGGAAGGAGGTTGTTCCCCAAAATCTCGCAATACATGGCCCCGGTCATCCTCTCCTTAATACAGTGCAGTCGCCCTGTCCCATGTGCAGAAAAACACCCCCAAAGCATGATGCTACCACCCCCATGCTTCACAGTAGGGATGGTGTTCTTGGGATGGTACTCATCATTCTTCTTCCTCCAAACACGTTTAGTGGAATTATGACCAAAAAGTTCTATTTTGGTCTCATCTGACCACATGACTTTCTCCCATGACTCCTCTGGATCATCCAAATGGTCATTGGCAAACTTAAGACGGGCCTTGACATGTGCTGGTTTAAGCAGGGGAACCTTCCGTGCCATGCATGATTTCAAACCATGACGTCTTAGTGTATTACCAACAGTAACCTTGGAAACGGTGGTCCCAGCTCTTTTCAGGTCATTGACCAGCTCCTCCCGTGTAGTTCTGGGCTGATTTCTCACCTTTCTTAGGATCATTGAGACCCCACGAGGTGAGATCTTGCATGGAGCCCCAGTACGAGGGAGATTGACAGTCATGTTTAGCTTCTTCCATTTTCTAATGATTGCTCCAACAGTGGACCTTTTTTCACCAAGCTGCTTGGCAATTTCCCCGTAGCCCTTTCCAGCCTTGTGGAGGTGTACAATTTTGTCTCTAGTGTCTTTGGACAGCTCTTTGGTCTTGGCCATGTTAGTAGTTGGATTCTTACTGATTGTATGGGGTGGACAGGTGTCTTTATGCAGCTAACGACCTCAAACAGGTGTATCTAATTTAGGATAATAAATGGAGTGGAGGTGGACATTTTAAAGGCAGACTAACAGGTCTTTGAGGGTCAGAATTCTAGCTGATAGACAGGTGTTCAAATACTTATTTGCAGCTGTATCATACAAATAAATAGTTAAAAAATCATATATTGTGATTTCTGGATTTTTTTTTTTTAGATTATGTCTCTCACAGTGGACATGCACCTACGATGACAATTTCAGACCCCTCCATGATTTCCAAGTGGGAGAACTTGCAAAATAGCGGGATGTTCAAATACTTATTTTCCTCACTGTATATATACATACATACATATAATATTTAGATTCTTTGTGCATTATTAAATACTTAAGTATTTTTGTAAAAAATAAATAAATAAATTATATATATATATATATATATATATATATATATATATTCTTTATTTCCCCCCAACCCCCCGCCCCCCATTTTTTTCTTTTAAATACTTAAAAACTATTTTTTAATATATATCGCATATGTTATATAATTTGAACGTGGCTTCAAACGTGTCCTGCATCTGCAGTCCTGAGAGAGTCTGAGCGGTCAGTGTAACGGACAGGTGACCCGTGGAGAGGGAGATTATTGGCTGGTCTGTTATGGCTACATCTCCATTAGTCTGACAGGCTGGACGGAGGAGCCGAGGGGATTTGAGGGTTATAAGGGCCACGCAGAGATCTGTGCCCAGCATAGAGGTCTCTCGGTAGGGGACTTCTAGCGAAACTGCTGCCCTGGACTGGACCCCATTACTGGGCTCAGCGGCTCAAAATCATGACCGAGTGTGTCAAATAGAGAGAACTCAAGAGGATTTAACAGGAATGTGTGTGTTTGAAGGAGAGCAGCAGTCAGTCAATCCTGGAAAGCGAGCTGAGGAGCAGCTCTGGGCCGTAGTTCTTCTGTTCGACACATTTTCTGGGAATTATTCCAGCTTTTCAGAGTCTATTTTAAACACTGCTCAGACTGCTGGGACATACCCACATGTCACAGCTGAACGTCTCATGAGAGCCGAGACAGGAAGACACAGTCACATAAACTCTTCCTACTCTTTCACTGCCTGCTCTCCCTGTATATTCCCTTAAAGGAGCAGTTCAACCAGAAATGAATGATTTCTGTTGATCTCCCCCTCCACCCAAGCCCTTTTTTGCGAACAAATTAAAAAAATGATACCATGACATTGACAATTTGACCATGTCAAAGTTTCTGTTCATGCTAAGACTTTATTCTAAAAAAAAGATATTTACATGCATCAAAGCTATATTCCTGTATAATGTACATGTGCATATGATACTGTACATGCATGTTCATCATGCTATTCCCTTCTCTTGGAAAATACTGGAGATGCTGAATCTTCTCCCTTAAAATCCTGCATTCTAATATGATGATTTGCAAAATATAGGTCTTACAATGTAAAAGTAATATGACCACATTTTAGTTAATATCAGACTAGTGTGTTCTTGTAAACCTAGTCAGTGCTGTCATTGATGCAAAAAATGACATTGGTTCTTTCTTGTGTGTGGTAACCAAATTTGATACACCTTTTTTAAATTCTGGATGCAAACATGGACTAGACTCAAGGTTTTTTGCAAGAATGGAATATTATCAATGCATAAATGAATGTAAAATTTTAGTTTCTTCCTCACAGAAATATGATAAGGCTTCAGAAGACTGGGAATTTAAGCACACAAGTCAAGGACTCATTTATGAGTTTTATTGTGTTACTCTGTGTTTTTGACAGCCTTTGTTATGGAAAAATCCTTCTCCTTTGGTATTCAGCAGAGGGCTTGGGACGTCATGAGGATGCGTAAATAATGACACCGTTTGCACTTTGAGGGGAACTATTCCTTTAGTGCACTCTGTAGTGTCGGCAGGAACAAAATTGACAATTGTAATTTTCATGCTGAACATGTGGTCTGATATTACAATGCGAGTTTCTTTTTATGACTTTTTTTGCATGCTACTTTCTTTATTCTTCCTTCATTCTGAAGAAGTAATCCACAATGTCTCCTACAGACTGCAAATACTATTGCTGGAAGCTTTCTCAATAATGCACTGCAGATATTGATATATAATCATAGCCCCTCTCTCTCTCAGTGCTGCCAGGATGCACTCAAAGTTTCATTTGAAGAATTAGTTATATATCAGATCCTGTGCACCAGAAGTGTAATGCTAGATAGAGGTTTTATTTACACTGGGCATTTGACGTTATAAGTCTGATATGAGAGAATATCAGAGCCAGAGAATATCCATATTCCTGCTCCGACGAGGTCATAGATAAAAACTCATTTAGTGCCACCTGCTCCTCCCATAGAAATCACATCAATAACGCATAACCAGATGTGCAAAAAAGTGCATTAAAATATGAGGTTTTACAGCCCAATTGACATCCAGTTGTTACTGTACCTGCAATTTCTGTTTGTTTTTACAGAGGAATGGATCAGAATTATATTCTGTGCTCAAATATGTCATTTTGGTGAGTTTTAATGGATAACATTATTGACTAAAGGGGGACTTTTAAATATTTTACACGATCAGCATGGTGCAGCTGGAGAATATTGGCATCCGCTTCCATCTCAAAAAAACCTTTTATGTTCAAAGCGCATTGTTCACAGATGGTTAGAAGGATATTACGTCACTGTTTTGACGTGATTATGAAGTTTGATGTGTTTTTGTGTTCAGATGTGGGAGGAGGCCATTATCCTGGGGAAGGAGTTAGCCGAACAGTACGAGAACGAGATGTTTGACTTTGAGCAGCTGAGCGCTTTACTGGTACGTACAAACTTTTGCTGTCAATGTTTTTCAATGAAAAAAACAATTAATGAGCCCTTCAGACTGTTCGACTTTACCTAAGTAGGTAAATTAGCCTAATATAAATGGACAGAGGTGTTTTAATGGTTTTCTGCGTTTTGGACGTTAGTGCAGTTTTGTCTAATTGGCAACAAATGACAAATTGATCCATTCAGACAGAAAGAACGAAAGTTTGGGACCAACTTTATAGCAACCCCTCACATATTGATCTCAACCTGTTTTTATTTCTAAATTATTATTATTATTATTATTTATTTGAGTGCAAATTCATATTACAGTGTTAAATAGTTGAAGTGAGCAAAGTTTAATTATTTAACTCATTTAAAGAGTGTTTGTAAATGATGTGTTCAGAACTGATGATGTGATTTCTGTCTCTGTCTCTCTCAGAGGAAGCAGGCTCAGTTTTATGAGAGCATTGTGAAAGTGATCAGACCAAAGCCAGACTACTTCGCTGTAGGTTATTATGGGCTGGGCTTCCCCTCATTTCTCCGGGTGAGAATTTCTCTTATAATCCTGAATTTTTTTCATATTTCACCATATCCATGGAGATGTCAGTTTCTTTGTGTAAATGCATTGCATTGTGAATTTGTCTGATATATTTCCAAAAGCATGGAAATCAATTACTGGTGTCTTTGTGTGGCCTTTCCAAACCCATCAACAGCTGTCTCTGTAGTGCAGAAACCATTTACACCGGCATCAAATACATGCATTTGTTTCCAGAGGTTGATTTATTCAAAACTAATACATTTTCTTTTTATTTGTGATGTACAAAGGATAATTTGTACATCAAAAGGTTATAGGTTAATTTTGTTTTACATTTGTACCAGACCTAGACTTAAAGATATTAAAATATAAAATGTGAATATTAAGGTATAAAGACATTTTTAAAACTATGATAATCCTGAAAAAAAGTACAAATAATATAAATATATATATATCCCTACCCTGGAACGTGTCAGAAGTAAATCAAAACAGTGGTATGGGGTAAAGCAAATCCAATGCTAGAAAAGGTCAGACAGAGAAAAAGTGTAAATATAATATTGTTGTGTGGAGTGTGTGTATATGTATATATTTCCAGTCATTCATGATGAAACGGAATCATTCACCTCCCATAGATCATGCGTCTGTTTAAGCCTGTGGTTGTGGGACCGAATTGCCTCAGATATATTTGTAATTCTTTTAATGCTCTTCCAGCCGCCTGCAGTCACGCGTCTCCCACCAGACATCCTGGGAACACAAAATAAATCGGCCATCTAAAGGCCAGTCATCTCCTGCTAGTGTTGGCATGCTGCTCCGCGGAGAGAAGCTTTGCCTTGTGAAAGAGAAAACATCTTGCAATCTCCTCTCACTTTTGTATGCGTGCGGAGTCGTGCGAGCGCTGCCGGTTTATTCTGCCGTGCTTGGAATCACAGGCAGTGTGAAAACACCCGTCGAGAGCGCGCTGCAATTTGTCACCTTATCGCTCAAAGCAGATTTGAAAATGGCCCTGGGCATATTTCACTTCCAGTTCGCATTTCACTAATTGAGCAGCTGAAATATGTTCATGCAGGCAGGGAGCGTGTGTGTGTGTGTGTGTGTGTGTGTGTGTGTGTGTGTGTGTGTGTGTGTGTGTGTGTTCATGTTGTTCTATCCCGGTGGGGACTTCAACCTGAATGCACACAGACTCATGGGGACTCGTGTCACTGTGGGGACCTGAATTGAGATCCCTTTGAGGGAACAAGCTTATAAATCATACAGAATGAGTTTTTTTGAAAATGTCAAAATGCAGAAAGAATGTATACAGTTTGTACGGTATAAAAAACATTGTGTCTATGGAGAGTCGCCACAAATATAGTAAACCAGACGTGTGTGTGTGCTTCTCTCAGACTGTTTACAGATAGGATACTAGCACTCTGCATTGTACTCTTGAGAAATATTAAATATGAGCATGCATTGTTAAAAAATAAACACTTCAATTCCATGCATATTGGTAATTTAGTATCGCGTTCTGAGCGTTCCTCACACTCGCTCTCCCTGTCATGCGTGTAGGTGTTTGTGTGCACACAGTGGTGTGTCTGTCACTGTTCGCACAGACGCTGTGAGTGGAAACATATAGAAAGTGTTGTATGTGGGAGCAGATGATTGGCGCTGTCTTTATGGGAATGTGCAATAATTGAACGTTTCCAGACTGCCGAACGCCTCTGAATTACAGCCGCTTTGGCTATTTTGAGATTTGACGTTAAAGCTCTTAATAAATACAGAATGAGTTTCTCTGATTGATGAGATTGTGTGTTTAGTCTCATTTCACAGTGTTTTAATCAAATCCCTGTATTCATGGATGGCGATTGAATGCTCTACACCAGTGGCTCTCTGCTGGTTTTCCATATCAGACATCCCAACATGCCACCAAAAGTAGTAAAATACACTGCCTTGAAATTAAACATACTGTATTAAAATAAATGAATGTCATCATTAAGTGCAATATAATTAATAGGCTAAATCTTATTTTTTTTCTTATTTTAGGTTTTACGTTTTGTTAATTGTTCTTTTGAGGGCATGTTACACAATTTGTACGTTAGCATCTGTTTAATTTGACTACCAAGATACAGATTAAAACACAATACAGTCGTGATTTAATGCTAAGAATGAGAAGCACATTTCCCTCTCTAAGCCTATTTTTACTCTCTGAGCTATGCTCGAATATATGGATACTTGCATTTTTTAATTGCATTTAGAATTGCAATGAATAAAATATGCAGAACCACTAATGTAGATGTCCTTCTGATGATGCTGTAGTTCTGTCGAGTATCATCAGTTTGCTTTAACGCATTACGCAATTCTTTTATCGTTTCATATGTTATGAAAACATATGCTAAAGTCTTCTAGTCATGCTTCACTGAAGTCAGACACTCCAGATGTCTTTGAGTGTTTTTTTCCTATGTAAACACTGCTGTTGTAAATCATATCTCAGTGTGTTAGTGCTCATCTATGGCCTACGTGTATTCAGTTTTTGTTGTATTTCTGTGTATTTATTCAGCCTGAAGTGTTAATTAAATTGTACTTTTTTTAGAAAATGTGATGCTTTGAAATTCATACCATGCTAATAATATTCATAGATTAGTACGGCAAGGACAGAAAAATAAATCAGGTCGTCAAAATCAATCAGGAAAGGAATGTTTCATGTGGAGATAAAAATGTGTATTGTTTTTCAGAATAAGATGTTCATCTATCGGGGGAAGGAGTATGAGCGGTGGGAGGATTTTGTGGCGAGACTGCTGACTCAGTTCCCCAACGCTGAGAAGATGAAGACCACCAGCCCCCCCAGTGAGGACATCAGGAGCTCCTCAGGACAGTGTATCCTTGACCATCACTCACAGCGCACTCAAAACATTCCTCCTGTTGTTTTACTTCAAATCTCCAAACTGTCCATTGCATTGTTTCTTAGTTTTATCCCAACAGACATTCAGTGTTTCACAGTGAAACCCATCCTTGAACTACCACCCAAGTTTCAGAACAAACCCGTATCAGAGCAGATTGTGAGGTGAGACACTGTCTGTCTATCTGTAACAATCTGTTTTTTTTTTGTTTTGTTTTTTTCTCAAATATTTTTTATTTTCTTTTGAACAAATTTAAATTTAACAGACAAGAGCAAAGAACAAAGCTCAGCACAACATAGATCTGGACAATATTCAGGACATATGACACAAAACAAATAAAAATGGCTAATCTATAGCGATGCCATTCAGTATGGATGCAACGGTAGAGTTGGTAAAGCAAAGATAAGGAATCCAAATATTTAAGAAACGTCCTTAAGTAGAATGGAGAAGGCAAGTTAAGTATTCCAAAGGAAAAAGCTCCATGATGAGTTTATGCCAAGATGTTTTAGAAGGAGGTTTGTCAGTGATCCACGACAGGAAAATGTTCTTGCGTGCAGCATAGGTGAGGATATCATATAGTCTGCCTGAACCAGGACTGATTTTACTGTTCTATCTGTTTGTCTGCATATTCAGATTAATCTGTCCATCTATATTGTCTATATTGTCTTATCATTCGATCTATCTATTGATCGATCTATCTATCTATCTATCTATCTATCTATCTATCTATCTATCTATCTATCTATCTATCTATCTATCTATCTATCTATCTATCTATCTATCTATCTATCTATCTATCTATCTATCTATCTATCTATCTATCTATCTATTCAATTAAATTCAGAATTGCTTTATTGGCATGACTGTAAATAATACAATATTGCCAAAGCTTGGAATACAAAGAATAATAATAAAAACATCAAAATAATAGAAGAAAATATTATAACATAACTTACATGTAAATAAAAAGTGTAACAAATTAGAACATGTATCTGTTTGTCTATCGATCTATCTATCTATCTATCTATCTATCTATCTATCTATCTATCTATCTATCTATCTATCTATCTATCTATCTATCTATCTCTCTCTCTGTCTAACTATCTCTCTATCTATCGATCTGTAATCGATCTATAGATAGAGAGATCTATAATCTCTCCATCTGTCTGACTGTCTGTCTATCTCTATCTGTCTGTCTGTCTATATCTGTCTGTCTGACTGTAACACTGTTCTAAATGTCTTTTTGCATATTCAGATTTAATCTGACTGTTCGTCTGTATTGTTTTGTCTGTCTTATTTATCTGTTTGTCTACCCATCTGTCTGCCTGACTACTGACCTGTGTGTGCGTGTGTGTGTGCGCGTGCGTGCGTGCATGCTTGAGCATGTGTGTGTGTATAGACGGGTCAGTAAACCGTGGGCAGATCTCTGGGGTTTGTGTGTTTCAGAGCGACTCACCCAGCTGATTAAAATGGAAATGTGCAGTGAGCAAAAACCGTGTTTGACCTTACTACACTCCTCTGTGCTTTAATAAATTGCACACACACACACCTGCAGTGGAAGCATAAGTCTGTTTCAGGCTGAATCAGTACCACGGGGTAAACAGTGGCGTTATCACTGATCTCGATAAAGCGCCGGAGGCAGCTTACCGCAGCCAATCAGAGCCGCCACTGAGCATGAAAAGTAATTAAAACTCACTATTTACCCACAATTCTGAGTAAATATGCATCAGAGCCAAAGATCACATGACGGTGTGATTTCTATGAGCTTACTGGAGTGTGAACATAAAGAGGAGCTTAAGGGGGGGTGACTTCTCCCATGTTACAGTTGATGTTTATTTGTCTGTTTCTCCTCTTCCAGCCATGTCTCTGCTCTCATGCCCAGGGCTGGATCTCTCCCCTACAGCTAATACATTTGTAAATATTTTAACTGGTTATCTGTGTCCTTTTAAATCCAATTTGAATCTGTTCATAGCCCAGTCCAGAGGCAGGACTCTAGGCATGTTAGCGTCACCATGCTAATTTAAGGTGCGCTGCACATGTCTCAATGCAACTGGAATATTCAGACTTGGACAATCTGCTGTATTTCAGTGTATTTGTGAACTGGGAAGGTCAAATGGTCTACTTTTCTACCTTTTTTTGCCGCTTTGGTTACCATTTGACTACCTTTATATTGGTAAAAACTAGGGATGCACCGATGCATCGGCTGAACATCGGTAACGGGCGATATTTGCCTCGTTAACTGCCATCGGCCATCGGGAAATAAAAATGACATTCGCCGATGTCACATGGGCGTCAGTTTGGTTTGAAATGTGCTGGTGACAGAGACGCATTCGGAAGTGCATTTTCAGAAGTGCTGGGTACAATGACGCATTCATTTTTTTTTCTCTCTTTCGCGCAGGTTATGTTTTGAAAGACGATGTCCTGTAGCTCAGGCATGACCCCACTTTTCAACAGGCCCACCCAAAACTTTCAAAAATAAAAAAAACAAAAAAAACTATATTCTAATTTTGTCAATAATAAAAAAAGAAAATCGCCAATAAGCTCATAATTTGTGCTAAAATAGTGTAGTTTTAAAAAACATTTTAAAAAGCTGGTTATATTTTGATGTTTCTGCGCAAGTTCAGCAGGCAGTGAGGTTCGGGCTTGTTCTGATCAGAGCTCGTGAGTGTTGCCTGGTTCGAAAATATGTGGAATAAGGGCTGCTTCCGACTAAAAGTTTTTTTCTAGTCGACTAGTAGGCTAGTTGTTCATTTAAGTCATTCGTGGACAAATCACCCCTTTATATTAATTTAATTACTTATATAGCCTACAGGATAATGAGCGTTTACGTAATATAGCCGCACTCAAGCGCACGACCGCACGCATAAAGCTTGCCACAAAGAACCGGTAAAAGTAATGATTATGAATGCGTCTAAATGTGTCTAAATACGCTGTGAATGTGAATGTGCATTATACGCTGAGTTTCGGTTCATTTATGAGACGGCGCCTGTCGTGATTCTGCTATATTTAATTCTTATTTATTTATTTAATTCTTTATTTTCATGCATACATTGATTAAAATTAAGATATAATTAATTCAAAACAAAATTCAATTTAAATAAAGGCAGCTGTTGTGTTTGAGGTCTCTGTGAAAGTTTTAAACGTCTTTTAGTGCCGCTTTCAGAGCACTCACGTCCGTAACAGAGAACTGACACGTTGTTTTTTCCCTCATAAATGCGAACACGAAAAATAAAATGAATATTATAATGTTTTTTTGTTGGGTCAGACAATGATTACCAAATTTCTCTCTCATATTGCTCTTCATAACCACTGAAAAAGAACTTGTCATAAATAAGGTTATAACTAATGTCAACCAGAAAGTGACATTAAAGGTTGTTTTTGTTTCATAAATTGGTCTGATTGAATTTGTGCTCATTCTAGGATAGTGTGATCAAGAGCCGAAAGACTTGTATGTTTCCGTGGCACAAAAGAAGGAATAAATAACAAAAAGAAAAAACATCGGCATCGGCATCGGCCAAGTTGTTATGTTAAACATCGGTATCGGCCCAGAATTTCCCAATCGGTGCATCCCTAGTAAAAACAATAACAATTCTGAGATATTCTCAAAATATCTGATTTTATGTTCCAAAGAACATTTTCCATGTTTCATTTTTCTTGGGTGTGAACTGTTACTTTAATGATCCATCCATTGATTCGTTCATTGACTCTTTCTGTAGGTGGTGAACAGTAAGTGACTTTTAATATTGTTATGCAGTTGTGCTTTCAGAAATCAGAAATAGCATGTAGGCTGTTCTATTGAATCATTTTCTCAACAGATACATCACTGAAATTAGTCATATTACCCTTTGATAAAATGTAAATGTCGGGAAATCTTTTGAGAAAAATAGTGTTTTTAAGCATTTTCTCCACGAATGACAAGGCAGAGCTATTTTCCTTTTCTCTGTTTTGTCAACTGCTGAGCTTCATTTTTCAGACAACGGTAATAGCCAAGATAAATTAATTATGAGTTTCACTTCCACTGCTGGGAAAACTACTTATCCGTTTTGATCAATGTGCACGAAAGCACTGCATTTCCAACAGGCTACTCACAACTGATGTCATGCAAATTGTGTACAGTCATCAGTCATTTAGCGCTCGTTCATCTCTCACTCAGTGTCTTGTTCAGACTCAAAACATCATTTCATTCACTGTCAGGCGTATTTGTTCAGTACGTTTGTCCAATCAATGCTATGCTCTTTCACAGGCAGCTCTATAATGCTGTTTATTCCTGTTACAGTCAGTCTGTTAATGCAGAAAATCCCAACCAAAGCTGACACACGCTTTACAAAGGGTGAACTTACAGGTCCTAACAGAATCAGAGGACTTTTAAACTGCATTTTCATGGCAGATTTTTTTTTTTTTTTCTGCTGAATTCTGCATAATGCATGTACTGTAGATGTGGTAACATTTGTTAAACTGAGTTAAGGCTCTACTACACTTTGTAGTCAAATTAGCCCAAAATATTTAGTCAACACAGATGGGCGATGTGTAGACCTTTGTGAATGATGGGTCATGGAAGTAAACAAGAAAGATTTACTCAGGTTAAAGATTAATTCAAAAACACTCATCATCCAACACGACTCTTCAACAACGTCCTTGATGGTGCACAGTTGTTGATTTTAGTTTTCGTATCATTGTCAGACCCTCTTACAAGCCTCTTGATCCAATGCAACCCTCTCAAAAGCCCCAGGTGCTCTGAAAATGAAGCATTGACCTCGGTTCTTGTTTTACCTTTCAGCTTTTACACCGTGAATGAGGTCCAAAAGTTCCAGTATTCGCGGCCGGTCCGGAAAGGAGAGAAAGATCCCGACAATGAGTTTGCAGTGAGATTCTTTTTGCTTTTCTATGCCTGAAACATTTCTCCTTTTGTTATTCCACTCAATGCATGTGAAAAGTGCTCTGCGGTTCCTTATTTAGAAGAACTGTTTTTCTAATGGCCAGTTTTCTAAAACCCTTTTTAAGATGGATTCAGGAGAGCTCACGCTGAGATAGTACAGCGAGATATCAAACCCGAAAACACTGCACCATTATGCTAAAACATAAAGTCTGTCCCACCTCCACCCCACTTACATCTGCTATTGGTAAACATCCATTAAAATCCAGTAAATGGAGGCTTAAATTGAAGGGAAAAAAACAGCATCTGTAAGAATGCAGGAATGAGTTGCGGCCACTCTTTACCTGAAATGTGGCCTTTTGCTAAAAGCTTTCATTTTGTTAAATGTTCACTTAATGTTTTTTTTTTGTTGTTTTTTTTTCCCATTCCTCCAAAAGAACATGTGGATTGAAAGAACGACTTACGTAACCGCCTATAAGCTGCCTGGCATCCTGCGCTGGTTTGAAGTGGTGTCTGCCTCGCCGGTGAGTACGCCAGGTTTAGCATCCAGTGTTTCATAAAATCACATTTCTTGGTTTTTGATGGTTTGAAAGAAAAGGTCTCACTTCACCTTGAATGAACTCTGATACAGTAGATTTGACCTGTCTCACTCTCACTGCGCTTTTGCACAACATATACCTGTACCTGTACAATATATTCTAAAGTAGACCTTACCCGTCTTACTCTCACCATATTCGAGAATGAAAGACCTCACATGTCTTACGATTTATGAATCTGGGCCTCATCAGTAAACAATCTGATAAAGTAGACGCGTCTCACACTCACCACACTCCATTACAGCAAGACGTGACCCTTCTCTCTTTCTCTTTCCATCATGCTATTCTGATGAGGTCGTCCTCAATCTGTCCAGCGCTGACTCGCTCCATGCAAATATTTTGCAGTGTAGTGCCTGGCAGGAGAGCGGCTCTGGCATCATGTGATACCCAGATTGGATGCCCTGGTGTTTATCCGTTCAATTTTGCACTGTCTCTTTTTAGCTCTTCTTCTCACCGTCTCACCGCACACTTCTTTCTGGCGCTTCACGTGTGCTTTCGTTCTCATTAGCCTCCCTGGCACGAGTTTCCCGAGATAGACACATCAGAGCATCTGTCTCTCGCAGATTGATTTCGGATCCTGTCACAGATGCATTATGTGTGACGGATCTGGAGCCAGAAATTCCTTTATTGCCGAAGAGAACGTGTTAACCCATTCATTAGTACATCGGTAAACAGTTCAGTGTGGAATATGAGGCATAATTTGACTTGAAAACCTGCTCGTGTTGTTTCACTGCTCATTAGTGGAGTTTGTTTGTTGGATTTCAACTTTGGTTGTTGCGTAACAATAATGTGTTCGACAGCTGGTTAAAGGAAGAGTCATCGTTTGCTGCTCTGCCTAGTGAATGTTTCCTGCTTGGCATTTGTGTAAATTTGTTCTGCCTGTTTAGTGTCATTTTTAGTCATTTTAAGTCTTTTTTTGTAAATCATCCTTTGTTGTTAAATATTCTCTGAAAATTATATTTTTTATGTTTCTGTCTGCAGGAGGAAATCAGTCCCCTTGAAAATGCTATGGAGACCATGCAACTGACCAATGAGAAAATCAGCAACATGGTCCAGCGCCACCTTAACGACCCCAGCCTTCCCATCAACCCCCTCTCTATGCTCCTCAACGGCATCGTGGACCCAGCTGTCATGGGCGGCTTTACTAATTATGAGAAGGTATGAGATTATTCTGGTAATTATTGCCAAATTGTGTGACGGCACAAAGATTAAACACAGTGAATCAACTTGCTTGTGAAAACTATTTTAACCATTTCATATTATACACTGCCATTCAGATTTTTGGGATCAGTAAATTTAGCAATATTGTGAAATATTATTTACAGTTTAAAATAAGTGTTTTCTATTGTAATATATTTTAAAATGTAATTTATTCCTGTGATCAAAGCTGAATTTTCAGCATCATTACTTCCTTCAGAAATCATTCTAATATGATGATTTGATGCTCAAGAAGCATTTCTGATTATTATCAATGTAAATTTTGAACAGTAGTTAATGTGTTTTAGGTGTTTTTTTTTTGGTTGTTTATACTTATAGTTATTGTTTTATCATCTATAGGCCTTTTTCACTGAGAAATACATCCAGGATCATCCCAATGACCAGGAGAAGATTGAAAGGCTGAAGGATTTGATTGCCTGGCAGGTAATGGGTGCATATCTTAAGGTGTTTTCCATGATTTTTCTGGTGATTATAATATAAAGCACATTTTTATTTGACCATTAAGTTCTCCGACAGCTTTCTTGTCACGTGAAGTACGAGAGTGTTTATTATTTTAATAACATGTCTGATTTAAAGTTCAGTTGTCGAATCCCGTTTCCATTGGTATATTTGATGTATTTCCTTTGATCAATTCAAGCTATCCTTTTCAAAGAATGCTGTATATATATTTTTTTTTTTTCATAACCATAACTTTTTTCACAAGTTTTCATAACCAGCATGCACAATGTGAGATCACAGTTCTTCAGAAGATCTTAAAGCATCTGTCATGCCGTATAAATATCAAGCGTGAGTTTTTATTTAAAGGAAAGTCTCCCGGGGATATACTGATGTACTTCCACATGTTGGGTTGAAGCAGCACGTGTCTGGTGCTGCAAACTGACTTTATCATCACATCTAAAGTCTTTTATCTCTCTTCACTCAGTTAAAACAGTGGTAATGGTTACAGGGCAGAGCAACACGTCAAATCCTCCTGCCGCCTTGTCCATGAGATTGTGTATTGTGTATGTGCGAGATAGAGATCTACTGAAGATGATCTTAACGCTGATGAAGTTTCATTTGTAGCTGTTTAATGGGGAATGCATTCCGATGATTTTCTTCTCTCCGAAACAACATCTGTCATGCCTAAAGAATAATTGATGTGTGCATTATTTTTCTAATAAGTAAATGACCCGGAGTCAATTAATCTGCTTATACTACTATGACCATGCCTCAAGACATTGTTCAGATGTTTTATTTCAAGACATTTGTCAAGTTTTTGTCCTTTAAAACGTTCTTGTGTGTAGGACTAATTTCTTACGCATTTCATCACAAGCCTCTGATGCTAATTCCAAAATGTCATTTTAGAGATAGTAACAGAGGCTTGAGCCATTGATAAGCAGACTAATGGAGAATGATTGATAGATTGATAGTGTCTCTCAACAGTGTTAGGAAGCAGAGTCTCTACTAATCGCAAAGCTGTAAGTTTAACTGCTTCAAAAACAGCAAAGTCACTACCTCGACATTAAGTGTGCATTTATATGGAAGAGAGAACGGGAGAAAGGGAGTGTGCTTTCCATTGATAACGAAATGCAATTTTGTGGTGAAAACGTGTAAATAGTTTGCATTTGCATTTGTCAGTGTCATTGTCAGTTTTTTGTTCTTTTGTCGTTGTAGGCTGTAAAGACATTTTAAATAACTGAAATCAGTTGGCGACATGATATGGAACTGTAATGCGGTGAAGATCTGACTGGAACTACTTTAGCTATGTGTTTACTGGAAGATAATTGCTCACCTTAGAATGTTTGGCATCCAATTAGAATCAAGCTTTCAACAGCCCCGTAACATAAAGCACAATGACAGCACTCACTGGTGCCTCTTTTTGACAATTTATTTTTTTCACATAATATCCTCCTCTTCACACCACTTTTTCATATTTTATCGTATTAATAGAGATATTTTGGCCTTTAATGTATTGATTTTAGAGGGCTGGAAATGCATTGGTCAAATGGTGTGGGAACACCGATTTTACCAGAGAGCAGTGTTGTGTCTTCTGTTTGACTTTCACTTGTTTGACTGTCCTGTGTGTGATGAATAGTCATCAGTCTGACCAGCTGTCCCAGCATTCAGGCGCGTGTCGTATATAGTTACTCTCAGTACATAAACGCTTCTGTTGCATAATGGTTATTGAAGGCTTGTTTGCTTTAGGGACGTGGACAGAAATGTAACGACACAGGCTGGTTTGTGGATGTATTTTCAGCTAGATGAAAAGAAAGACGGCCGTTGATGACACACATCTGAAGAGCTTTTCTGTGAGCAGAACAGATGTGAGGTACTGATGTAACTCTACATATAGTTTGTACCAAGAGGCCCATGGGACAGAAAACAAACCTGTCAAACTCTCTCTTCTATACTTTCAACACTGCTAGTGTGTGTGTGTGTGTGTGTGTGTGTGTGTGTGTGTGTGTGTGTGTGTTTGTTTGCTGGACAAACTTGATTCTGTAGCTTCCTGTAATGTCGATAATGTGTGTAGAGATTCAATAACACTGTCTCATCTTGCAGGAGATGACAGCAAGTTTTGAAGCTTTTGATTAGTTAACACCTAGGAAGAGTTTAAATATTCTTTGAGACCAAGTACAATGTGTTTGACATCTCAAGCTAAATAAATAAATATTAGGCAATACTTTACATTAAGGTTCAGTTTGTTAACATTACATTAAGTGTCAAACTTACAGTGAACAAAAGATAATTTAGGTCAATGTTAATTTGTGTTTGTAATAGATTTTCCCTTTTATGTCATCATTTACCCCTATTTTTTATTTTTTCATATAGTATTTAAAAATGCACTTATAGAGAATAAAGACAGCATAGACTACAAGCTTTTATTTTTCTATATTTGTTTATAACAGATTTGTTAATAAAGCAACAGAAGCTGGAGAAAAATACATTTAAAATAAAATAAGGCATTTTTGACATTGTTTAGAAAACTGCTTGCAATGACACAGTAAAAGTCATTATTTACACATTAAAGAGAGGCATAAAGGTACCATTTTGTAGAGCAACCCAAATGTATTCCTCACATGATAAAGGTTGTTTGATGCTATTTGTTGAATGTATCAGTCTTGTTGGTTTTGACTATAACGCTTTATTTTTTCTCACGGATTCATGTCAGGTCAGGACATTTGCATTTGATGAGTTACAGCAGCTGTCATCCTGTCAGAGAATGAAATATGTCTCTCTTCCTTTGTCTTACCTGAGATGTGTTTTAAAGACGCAGATCTGCGCGTGTGCCGTGTTCCTCCACAAAGAGGGCGTCAAGCTGAGTTGCACAAATCAATTGTTGAGACGGCATGAAACAGTTCAGAAAAGCTTTATCTTATCCTCCGTTTTCTCAGACATGCGTTGATGCCATCTTACCACAAATATCATTATTTACAGTATAAAGTTGAATTGTTATAGATATGACGATCTTCAGCTCATTTATACAGATGATGAACATTAATGATGTATAGTTTATGCAGCAGACATTAATTAAAAAACAAATACTTTAACTGTAGAGTTTGTGTTTGACAGCACATGAGGGACCGAAAGCCATATGGCAATCAATACGGCCTGTCCTGAAGGCAAAATGGGCCTTGTGTACATTTTTCACACACAGCTATCGATGCTCCGCCAAACCGACTGACACAGAAGTCATGTAAACAGCGGTGAAAAGGCAGGACAATCCTCCTGCAGATTTGAGCTTTTGATTAAGCTTGCTTGCACCTCTTTGTGCCGTTTGGGCCGACTGCCCTGGTCTCTTTTATTGGCGGCTCTGCTAATCTGTGTGAATGTGCTGCCCTCTCACAGAGCCAGAGCTGTTATTCACAGATGTCAGGTGCTGTTGTTTGTTCTTCTCCATTCATGTTAGCCTGTGTCCTTTGCACTGAGTAAACACACTTTACTGTAGCAGGTGCGGGAACTTCAGCTGGTAAGGTAACATGAGGACCTGGTGAGTTTAGAATGTTAATGACAAGCAATTCACAGTGGGAGTCCAGCGCTGTGTTGAAGGATTGTGCGGTGATGCATGTGAAAAATGAAAACACGCATTTCTCCATTGCCAGATTTGTGCGGCTTGCATTGTCATAAACAGTGCAAAAACAATCACGTCCCACTTACTTGGGCCACATTCACACTGCAGGTCTTGATGCCCAATTCTGATTTGTTGATTTGTTTTGTTTGTTGTTGGACTATATCTGATTTTTTTGACGTCCAGCTTACATCTGCTTTTAAAGTGACCCATATCCAATATCTGCAAACACTAGACACTTGGCGAAACAAGCTAAGGTAGACGCACTGACCCGGAAAAGCTAAGGCCGAAAAGGAAGTAAAAACTGTGCGATTTGCTATGGACGCAGATTAAATGATAATACAAGCTTCTGCTTTCCATGCCATCCTTAAAGGTCGGCAAAACATTAGGCTGAGCCCTCGTCCTCCATTGTGCCATTGAGAAGAGTCATGTGATCGTGGTTGGTGTCCACCTGATGTGCTGACATTCACCACCATCGCTTTAATGATGTACGACCTGTCCACTTACATGACAGATGTAATGCACGGATCCGATTATTTCCACATGGGGCCTGAAAACGATCTGAGAATATCGGAATCCATGTGCTTTTTTCCTGCTTACACGTCCGTGGGTCATATCCCATCTGTGCCACATTGGAGGGAAGAATCAGAATTGGGTCACTTGAATGTAAATGTAATTGTAATGTAAATGTGTGTCAACACTTTCAGAAGAATTTAGTCTTGTACATGCGCTCCAGATGAACGATCTCAGATGTCTCCAGAGCACTTCACTCATAAGAAGTGCATAAATGCTCCAATTTCACATTTGCATAGATATATTTTCTTTTACAGAATCCTACACAACAATCTTAATATGCAGATGTGTCTGCTATCATCATGAATAGAACAAGCACAACTGAACTAGTTATTGCAACCTCCTCATAACACTTTCGCAACTGCATAGCAATGATTTGGAAACCCAGAACACCCTAGCAACCCCATAGCAACATTCTAAAAACACCAGAACATCTTAAAGCGAAACTGTATGACTTTGTCTTTTGCAGAACACAAGACACAATTTTTCCATTCATTTATTTATTTTATTTAGATTAATTGTATTTTTTATTTTATATACACTGTATAGATTTATATATGACTTTTTTAAAATGTGTTTATATAGAATAAAGATATAATAGACTACCAGCTTAAATCTATACATACATGCAAATATATTTTGAAAAACATTGGTAACCAAACAGCATTGCAGCCCATTGACTTTCATTGTATGGAGAAAAACATGTATCTTCTTTAATGAGAAGACAGTCAGTATTGGAACAGCTTGAAGGTAGGTAAAAGATAGAAGCTTCATTTTTGTGTAGAGTATCGCTTTAACAACCACTTCGCAATGCCGTTACAACCAGATTGCAGAAAAGACACTCAAGTTTAAAAGAACATTTAGTAAGATGTATTTTTTAGAAGCCAATCCTAATCTAACACACCTATATAAGATCAGCAAGGTCATTAGGATTACTAAAAACTTGAAGCCATTCAAGCTATATTTTACTCATGACCTTGGGTGTTTTTCAGCACCTTGTTCTATAATTTCTTACAGGCAAATGTTGCAACTGAAGGAAAGCATCGATGTGCTCTACCTTTGAGTGTTGAATTATTCATTCTGTGTCCATATGTGCTGATCTGTTTTATTTTCAGTCAAAGTTAGTAGATGAGGTGCATTTGTAGTTGTGTTTGTGTGATTTGGCAGCCTCCTTTTAAAGCAGTTTTGTTGCTATGCCGCCTACCCAGAATTCCGTCACTGTGATCATTTTATAAAGGTCTAGGTTTCCCTGGAGACACAAGCGCTGCTCTGTCTCTCTCGCTCTATCTGTCTATATCTCTGTCTCCTTCAGAAATTCCCTGCGGTGCTAACAACCCTTATTAAAGTGGGAATCCTCTGTCTCTCTCCTGTAATGTCATGACTGTTGGACTGCAGGAGGCTCAATGCACTTTGTGTCTGAACAAACTGTGTGTCTCTATATGAATTTTACATCCATATAATTGCGCAGTAAATTTGAAGAGGTTGTTTTATATTGTGAATCTAATCAGGGCTAAAGGGCGCCTTAGAATTAATTAGCATAAACTGTCTTCGTCTGCAATTGTTTTTTTCTTTCACGGCAGTTATGGTCATGTTAGTTAAATGTCAGTCAACGCAGGCCGTCAAACATGTTTACTAGTGGCGGAACTAATCTAGTCAATGCCAACACCTCAGCATCCGCATAGTAACAACTTGGCAACCATCCAGAGCACCGTAGCAATATTAAAATATATTCCTAAGATACAGTTGATACAACAATGAGATACAATTACTTAGGATACAAAATGCAATAAGATAGAAATGGATCAAAGTTCAGTGCGTTTTTGCTTAAAACATTAACAAATATCTGCCAGAATCTGGTCAGATTCTTAGAATTAAACAGGTGTTTGTTCTTGTTTTAAGCAAAAACTAACTGAATTAGAGGTAGAAAATCCCTTTTCGCAGTGTAAACACCTTATCAGTTGTGCAGAGTATGTTTCTGTACTTTCAAAGGTAAAGCAAACAATTATTATACTTTTCTTTTGAGATGTCATTTCAAAAGTTTGAAGAGAAGCTTGATGTCTTTACTTTCATGGTTGATGAACATGTCAGAGAAAGTGCTCTTTTCCATTGCACTGCATTGCATCAGTTGAACGTGAACCTCGTTGGACTTTATTCAGAAATATCTCATCTTTATATCTCTCTGATTTACTTCATGCTCACCTAATGTCTGGAGACAGCAACACTATTCCTTGCAATTAGCTGAGCAGTTCAGTGTGTGTGTGTGTGTGTGTGTGTGTGTGTGTGTGTGTGTGTGTGTGTGTGTATCCGTCTGATGGTGGTGCATTATACTTCTCTCTTTTTATTCAGACTAGCAGGAGACTCTTTGAGTCATAGAAGAGAGAACGCAGTGCTTTGTGTGATGAATGCTTGTGCACAAAGGTTTGTTTTAAATCCTGTGTAATATGATCCAACTTTTAATGTGGCTTGCAAATAAACCCAGCATTCGTATTTTAGTGGCTGTTTTCCTGTTTTATGTGTCTGTCAGACCAGAGGTTTTATGTAGAAGACAGAAAATTGAACCTCAAAGTGATATTTCAGGCCGAGGTGAATCACTGCGCTTGATTCACAGGCAACTGAGAGGCTTCGGTCCAGAAGACCCGCAGGTTATGTCTCACTCCATCATGGGTTGTAGGGGTGAGTCAGGCATAATAAACTACTAGTTGATTAGTAAGGCTGACTTTTGGGGTGAATGCTGTGATTTTTCTTAAAAGGGGACATATTATGCACTTTTACAGTCTTGATTTTGTTTTTGGACTCTACTAGAATAGGTTTTCATGCTTGAATGTAAAAAAACAACACATATTTTTTCACATATTCTTCATTGTTGCAGCTCCTCTCTTCCCAGTCTGTCAGTAACGCTCTGTTTAGTTTCTGAAAAGCACACTGTGCTCTGATTGGCCAAGCGCTTTGAGCGTGTTTGGATAATGTCCCGCCCCTTACCATAACCGTGAGTTTCAACACACTACTAATTAACTCAACCAGTATGGAGTTAATATTGTGCCATAATTAAACAAACAAATCCAGCATTTTGCAAACAAACTCGTTCTGCTTTGCAAAGGAAAACTCGACTCTGATTAAATATAAATAAATGAGAACATCGAGCCGAGAGATCTCATAAAAAGCCAAGTGCAAAGCAGATCGAGGTTGTTTGCAAAATGCTGGATTTGTTTGTTTAATTATGGCACAATATTAAGTCCATAAAATAGGCCCTGCCCCTTTAATCTGCATATCAAGACTACAATGGAGGCGTTTCAGGGAGTTCAATGACACTGATATAGAGAATAACTTCCTTTGTGGAGTGACTTTGTGCTTTGGAACTTTACAGACCTTTTTCATGCTCAAACAGCAACATCAAACTCTAAAGAAAGATGAACATGTAAAAAAGCATAATAGGAGCATTGTGGCTTAACATCTTTGCTTTGTGTGTGTGTGTGTGTGCGTGTGTGTGCATGTGTGCGTGTGTGTGTGTGTGTGTGCGCACATCTCATTCAGATCCCGAACCTGGCTGAAGGAGTTCGTATCCACGGCGAGAAGGTGACGGAGGCCCTTCGACCGTTTCACGAGCGTTTGGAGGCGTGTTTCAAACAGCTCAAAGAGAAGGTGGAGAAACAGTACGGCGTCAGAACACTAGTGAGTCCAAACAGACACTCGCTTTCCAAACCATTCGAGCCAGAAACATCTTGCATCATGTCTTCATCATTCATTCAGCCATAATCATCGTCCATCATGTAGTCAATAATCATCAAAACATGGATGTTCCTCATCACAGCTCGCGTGCATGCATCACATTACCTCACAACACAAGCAGATCACATTCAGTAATCAATGATTTAATTGAACTACAAATTCTGTCTGATTTATATGTTGCATGTTTGCATGCATGTTTGTCTGCGTTTGTCATCCAGCCGGTGTTGGGACTTGGTTTCCACTCATGGTTTCTTCTTTACTATCTTATGACCCCGTTTTGACTTGCTCACTGGGGATAATAAGGCATTGTTATTGGAATATGCTGCTTTATAATGATAAGCTGCTTTATAATGAAATGTATTGTGAAAAGCTCTATATAAATTTTGAATTGAATAAAGTCATGGCAGCTATTAGATGATTATGGGTCATTGTGCAATTGCAGTGTTAAATGCTGTGAGTTGCTTTAATAGAGCTGTAAGTGTTGCTAATTTTAAAAATCTGTAAAAAAGATAATGTACTTCATAATTCTACAGTATTACAATATATGCATGCAAAAACTAGTACATTTAAACTAATATTTAACCATTTTGTGTTTAAAATGAATT
Organism: Vimba vimba; assembly: GCA_022828995.1. NCBI lineage: Eukaryota > Metazoa > Chordata > Actinopteri > Cypriniformes > Leuciscidae > Vimba > Vimba vimba. Next base: position 34,541,684 of record CM040831.1, on the reverse strand, counting down.
CATTTATTCATTAATAACAACATTTACAATAGCAAAATGTTTTGGTTATTTTGGTGAGGAACGTTTTTTAGGAAAACAGGAAATCTTTTAAATGGTTATTTGAAGTAAGAAAATATCTGTTTACATGCTTAAATATTTATATATTTAAATTAATTCCAGTGGTTTAATCAGTATGTTGTTAATCACATTAAGATAGCTTTATCATCAAAATTGTCTTCAGACTGGTAATTTTTGTAATGCCTTCCTCCAACTTAATCATGTAGTTCATCAGTGGTGTTATTGAGAGTCATTAACTTAAGTAAGTGTAACAGCACTGACAAAACAGCATGTCAGTCAATGGTACATTAATTTTACTTAAAAAAATATTATTATTATTATTATTATAAAGAAGATAAATTTCTTAATATAGCATAGTAGTTTTAATGTATGATTGATGAGTCTCTTAAAAAGAAAATCAGATTGAAATGCCTTTGCAATTTGTATAATGAATTTAAACATCTTACCTTCTTCCTTTTACAGAGTAGTATTTATATTCACATCCTGATGCCATAGAAAATCAGTTGTGTAGCAAAACTTATAGTTTTTAAATTGTTTTAATGCTATTGATTGATGAGTGATACATTAAATATTCTGTTTTCCATGATATGATCACTTAAATAGTATTGCTCTTCAGAAATTATGTTTGATGTACTAGACATAAACAATGCCGAGCATGCTCTTCATGTTATTTGATGTCATAACCGTATGCTCATTAACATATGACTGGCAAATATTACATATCAACTTTTACATGTGTACTCTTCAGCCTTCAGCAACTTGGCTGTGGCATTTTTACAGTATTTGGTGCCAGGAACCTTATCTTCGATGAATGCAGCCTGACATTACATTGTCTTCAGTGAGGAAAAATAGAGCGAGAGATTGGAAAGTTTCCACACAGCTGTATTTTGAGACACACTGAGTGAATGTGTGTGTTTGTAACTGTGACAAAGACATTTCTAAACACACTCTAAAGAATCGCTACTTTCCTCCAAGTCTGGACAGACAAGCTGAAAAGAGAATGCTGGGAGTCCATAGGAGGGAATGAGAGACGGGGACAAAAGAGTATGGAAGACAGGTAGATAAAGAGATCTAAAGCATGAGAGAGAGAGACAGATAGTTACTGTAGCTGGCAGATATTGATCACTGCGCTCTGGGAAAGTGCTAGAATTAGCAGCAATGCCTCCTATACAGTGTGTGAAAGTCTGAGAACGTGATCTGCGCTACATATCTGTTTCAAGGGCAGCGCAGGGCGAACGTGACCTGAGAGGAGGAAGATGAGGGAAGGTATGAGTGGTTCATATTCACAAAGAAATGTACAGAGATTCACACATAGAAAGAGGTCAGGGGAAACGAATCCTGAGGATGAGCAAAAACACACTCACTGAGTTTGGCCCAAGTGCCGCGGGAATCTAAGTTTGTCCGTCCGTGTTTTCATCCAAACTTATGTGCAAGATTGGGATATTGCATTAAAAGGTTTGCGAATTAAGCACCGTTTCCATTCCATGTACTCAAGAAAGAAAAATGGTCACTTCCTGGGAAATTGGCACACAATATCTGTATTCTGTAATAATAATTGAAGTTGCTGCAATCAGGGAAGATGTTGCTCTTTTCCTGCTTCATAAATGACTGAAATAAACACTGTCATGTAGTCCTGCGTTCAGTGCCTGGTGTTTGGGAACACAAAGAGAGCTTATTATACTCAACTGTTCTGATGGCAGACATTGGCTCGGGTGTTTCAGAATGACCAAACCAACATTTGGTATGCTGTTCGATGTGATTGGTCCGCTGGTTAGTCCGGTTATCCAATCATGCACTCTGTTTTTGTTGCACATCGAGGAATTTAATCTGTAAATGTGTATCCATCGTAGTTTATGCGCTTGTCTTCTTAAAGGATAAAAAAAATATCTTCCTCAATTTAGAGCATATGTTATTATGCGATATCCCAAAATGCACACAAAAACGAAACGAAAAATGTGTATATTGGCATATTTATACTCTCATAGATGTTACCAGTCACAAAAGAGGTCATTTAGGGAAACATTTTAAAATGATCATAAACTAAATTGACTTTTTTGGTGCTAGTATTGGCTTTGTAAATGCTACATGGCTTCTTTAAAAAGAACTGTTGAAATGCTGTGATGTTCTCATGTCACATATTTGAACTGTGTGTTTCAGCCTCCCATGTCAGACGAGCGGCGGGGCAGTCGGCCACGTTCAATGGTTCGGTCATTCACCATGCCATCGTCTCAGAGGCCACTGTCTGTCACCTCTGTGACCTCCATATCATCAGACAACTCACCCTCCAGACCGGGATCAGACGGGTAAACGCACACACACACAAACATGATCCAGACTGAAAGAACAATATATCTGCAGATATTTCGCCTTTATTTATACTAATATAGTGCACTCTCAGTGCTGGGTTGCTTCATAAAACCTCAGATAATTCTGCTGCGGCGACCCCATCACGGGAGCAGCCGGAAGAAGAAGAGATTTATGCTATATATTCTGTATATAGTAAATATTATTGATCAAAAATCTAAACTTTAAACAAAAGTGACAGTAAATACATTTGTAATTTTACTAAATATCTCTATTTTGAATAAATGTTGTAAAAAATCATGTAAAGAAAATATGAAGCAGCACAACTGTTTTCAACATTGATAATAATCAGAAAGGTTTCTTGAACATCAGATCTTCATATGACACTGAAGACTGGAGTAATGATGCTGAAAATTCAGCTTTGATCACAGGAATAAATTACATTTTAAAATATATTCAAATATTTTGATACTTTTAATACTGTATTGTTTTACTGTATTTTTGATCACAGTATTTACAAAATAACCAAATAAATGAATGCATTTATCATAGGTCTGGATCAGTGTCTGAGATTAAACCTTTTACTTCTTATTTCCAACACACACATATATTGTTGGATTATTAATTTTAAATAAGCACAAAATTGAAGAATATAAATCTCTCTCAATGCTAGATATCAGACATTGGGACATCAGGCATTGGAAAAACCCTTATTACTAGACCATTGATTCAGACCTCTATTGAACTGGCTGGATTCTTGACAATGATTTATTTTCTTCTTTCAGCGGTTGGAGGACTAGTACAGGAACACTTCATAGGTTGGAGTGTGTGTTTTTTTCTTTCCCGTAATCTTTCTTTCCCGCTCTTTGTCATTTCCATCTTGTCTCTCTGTGGGCGGTCTGTTCTCATCCACACGCTTACAGATGCACCTGAATCACGTCACATCATGTCCAGCACCGGCTGTGCCTCCCAGATCATTTTACTGCGCTTTAAGAAGTTCCATCAGTTCATACAGAATCAGCTGATCGGATCAGATGGGTTTATATGTGTAAAACAGACATAAACTGATCTGAGGACAGTATGCGTTTCAGTGATTTTACAGCATTTAAGGGTTTTAAGTACACCACTTTGCCTGTGTGTCCAAGTCAACCTTTTACCTGTGTTAAAATCACTGTAATGCATGTGGTCTCAGTGCTTTATTCGGTCTCTTTACCCTGACACCCTGAAAGGTTGGTGCCAGTTTAGCGTGGCAGGCACACAGATGCCAACCTTAAGGATTAATTAGTGCGTGTTTGAAGAGAGCGATTCTATCAGCGATGCCCTCCGCTGGTATTTAATTGTGAAGGGCACCACTTCACAAGAGCTTTCATTTGATTAGTTAATCCATCTCATTAAAGCACTTTGATTCGCTTGAGCCCAAGATTCTGATTATGAGAGCCAGACATTCTGCTTCCCTTTTTCCTTGCTTTCCGCTTTACAAAACTGCCTGTGAGTCTCATTATTGGGCAGGTCAGCGGACATGATGCACACACACGCTTTAAAGTGGAGATATTCGCTTTTGCATGGATGGTGTATGATCTCTCTCCAGCATCACTGCATTTTTAAGAAACTAGTTTGTTCTGAGCTTTGAATCTGAAATCCAATAGTGATGACACAGTTGTTCTTTGCAGAATTGAGCCGTCTAGGTTCACGTACTGTAGTTTTCATTTAGTCTGTGAAACTGCAGATCAGTATGAAGCCGGTGTGAGAGCGCTTCGAGTTGGTGCTGCTGCATCTTACATTCATTCATCAGTCATGTGCTTTTGGGCTTTGCAAACTTAAACATTTGCTTTTCTTTGAGTTATTATAACACTGTTATTGCAGATTTTGTTGATTTATTTGTTATTTAGATATCGTTGGTTACCTATATTTTCATGCATCAGTTTGGCTGTGTTAAATCATACACGGGTCACTGTATGTTATTCTTTCACAGAGTAATTTATAGCCCACATAGTTGTATTATAGCTGAATATTGTTAAATATTATATTCCAGCTATCATTGCAAATTTAAAAAGTTTTAAAACCTAGTTGTTTTCCAAAGTTACCAGCCAATCAGCATTTTTACTGGCCACAATTTTGACATCGATACCATGGTGGGAAAACTGTCATATAAATATTTTTAAAGCTACACGGTGTAATTTTTTAAGTTGATTCCTTAGCAAAAAACACTTTGTTCTTTCAAAATGATATGTGCTCATTAATGTAATTAACTAATCAAGTATTCTCGTAAGCGTAGAATCTGCCATTTAGAATACATACGAGCGAGTCGCTCGAATGGCGGCAGCCATGTTGCGCCTCCATCTTGAAAATACATTAGCCAAAGAGGGACATACCTGGAAATTCAAGCTTCGCCTTTCACGTTTTGACACTCAGTGGCACCGTGACGAATGCGAGGGGGAGATTACTCGCGACTGCCGGCAGATTTGAAATAATACGGCCACCGTAGGAGTTAAAACGCCCTCGGAATGGGAGGGGCTAGAAAGTAATATTCAGTTGGTAGTCATAAACAATTTCACCGCTAGATGGGAGAAAATCCTACACAGTGTAGCTTTAATAATATCTCATAATTTGGCAACAGGTATATTAGGCTGCTATCACTTTAAGACCTGACGCGTTGATCCGTTATACTGTTACACTTGCGTTTTCTCTCAACTGTAAACGTTCACTTAAAACATAACTGACTGTGATTATTTGAAGACCGGTATTTTGACATTATTTTTTGTGTATTTGACTGTTTACATGCAATAAGCAGCTAAAATAACTTAATTTAGTACAGCGAGGCGGGTTTATGTGTTTGAGCACAAAATCTGTGGGAATGCCTGTGAAACATTTGTGGTGAGGCCTGAGAAAATATAGGGAAGTACAAATAAGAACAGGGCCAGCAGTAAACAGAAGAAAATAGTTTCAACCCTGATATAAGAAATAAAATTAATGTATTATTTTCAATCAGCTAATATGGTTGGTTGCCATGACACTAGATACTGTACACCAGAAATGTGCTTTTTGGAGCTGAATGTCAGATGAGTGCTAATATTTGCTCAAGACTTCATAAGAGGCTTCTCTCTAATATTAAACAGCCCAGCCGTCTTATCCAATAAAATGTACCCGCCGCTCAATTATCTCTGTCCTCCTCTTTTCATTTGATTCCTCTTCTCTTTCATCGGATAGATTTGCCTTGGAGCCTCTTTTACCAAAGAAGCAGCACTGTAAGTCCCAGGATAAACTGGATCGAGATGAACCTGAGAAAGACAGGAAGGAGAAAAAGAAGGAGAAGAGGAACAGTAAACACCAGGAGCTGTTTGATAAGGAACTGAAGACTGCTGATATTCCCCTGCAGCCCAGTGAGGCGGTCATACTGTCAGAGACTGTGAGTATCTGTTCATACAGACGCAACCGTGCCAAATCCATGCACAAATACAGACTTACTCTGCGCATCATTCACTGCCACGACACGTTTCCAGGATCAAACTTACAACTACATGAAGCATCAAATCACAGGCAATCATCTGATGTTTAACACACAGCTATGAGAAGCAGGAGTTTGGAGAAGTGGGATTTTATTGTGAACACTGATATCTATTGTGACACGACAGAAATAGAAACTAAGGACAACATTTGCAAACCGAAAGACTTTAATTTCCCTGCTTTCCGTTTAATCAGTCGTTCCTAAATCTGTCTTTTTCATCTCTTTTTAAGGCCGAATCTGAATCTGCTCTCGCTAGTCTCTTCAATCTCTTTGAGTTTGAACACCAAATGAACCCGAGCAGTTCTAGAACAAACAGCACATAATAAGAATAAACTGACCCATTCACAGGGCTCACAGACTTCATCACCTCACCTTACGCTTCTGAATAAAGAAAACTAGCGCATGTAATTACTCCGCCCTGGACCTTCTGGATCGTTTGTCTTCTATACATCATAATGACCTTGATCCTTTCATAAGGCTGCTGACCTCTGCAGTTCAACTGATAAAGAGAGAGCTGATTTGCTGCTTACAACAAGCCCGCCTGGTTATTTTTATTTTTTTATTTAGTTTTACCTTTAAGTGTTATTGTTAATGTCCTTGTCTGATGCCAAATAATATCTTCCTGCAAAAAATTTTCATTTTGAATATATTTATAGTAATTTCATTGATTTCGATGTTACATTTTGATGCACATTTTCATAATTTTGCACATTATCTTAAGTGTTATTTCACTCAATTGAAATCCATTTTAGTCAGAGAAGAATGTAACATTTTTAGACTAAATTTAAAAAACATTTGCCACAGTACAAAAAGTGTTCAATAAAAGCAGGTTTAAACATGTCGGCATGTTCAGAGTGACTTATTCTGCTGCCTGAATCCTGTATGTGAACTTCTACTGATCGTACAATAACGATGGGCATTTACGACTGGAATAATTCATAACCCTGCTGAATTATGCATTAAATAAACCTGTATGCTCATGTAAATGGACCTGAGCTGTTTGAATTGCTGTTCTTTACTCTGTTACTTTTTTTTTCTTCCGCTGCAACATTTATTTTCCACTGTTATCATTGTGTCAATATCCTCTCAGTGCTGTTTTCATGGTCACAGTTTGTATGGTCGTCTTTTTTAGTCCTGATTTATGGAATCCCTTAAATAGCGATTCGTATAAACAGCGGTTCACTCTCTTGTATTTATCTGTCATATTTTCATCTCTCCAGATCAGTCCGTTGAGGCCCCAGAGGCCGAAGAGTCAGGTGATCAACTTACTGGGTGAGAAAAGACTCTCCGTGTCCCCAGGAGCCCCTGCCAACCCGTCTGTGCCCAGCGTCCCGCCTCCCATCACCCCCCGGGTCAAACTGCACTTCAGCTTACTGACTGGATCCAGTATGTGTCATACATCACACTGATCTGACATTTGCCCTAGATGTTTTATTCTGAAATATGATGAAATTAGGCATGTTTTGCTAAAGCAAGCTAGGATAGACATTTGGCAAGGAAGCCCTGCCAACCTGTGGGAGATTAAAAAAAGTTTAAATTAACTTAATTTTACAAAAGGTTGGGCTATTTTGGGAATAAAACACTTATTTTAATGTAGTTCAAAATCCACAAAGATTAAAAAAAAAAATTGTCAATCCTTTGAATAAAAGAATCTGAAAGACAAATAGAAGAAATTCAGCAGCAAGATATCTAATCACACATCTGAACACCAGCAGACTTTGTTACATATTTTAAATATTAAATAAAAGTGCAATGAGCTTGATCTACTGAAATATAGCAGCACTAGTTTTGGCATCACATATTGTCCTCTGATGAACATAAATCATCATTATATTTTAGAAGCTGAAATTGCTGACAACTATCCAAGTCATTCAGTCTGTTTTACATTATCATTCAAACGTTTGCGTTTGGTAAAACTTTTGAATGGCAGTGACATTTTCCTTTTCATTGAATAGTAGCTGTTAAAAGATTAATACAAATCTTTAAAGTTATGTTGTTTGGCTTTATTCAACGCAGAAAAAACATCCAGATCTTTACAGTACTTTTCTTTTTATGAATAACTTCTTTTTTCCTTCATTTTCCTCATGGAAATGAATGACTGTGGTAACTGGGATTTCTTTATCCCAACTTAAAGGGATAGTTCGCCCAAAAATGAAAATTCTGTCATCATTTGCTCAGCCTTATGTTGTTCCAAACCCAAATTAGTTTCTGTCTTCTGTTGAACACAAAAGAAGATATTTTAAAGAATGTTGGTAACCAGACAGTTGGTGGTAAATGTAAATTATGACAGAATTGTCATTTTTGGGTGAACTATCACTTTAAGCCACACCCTCAATATATGACATGTTTGCTGACATCATATGCTCCTTAACATGCTGTAGTGTGATGACACACACACGTAATGTTATGTGAAACTCTGCAGAAGTGTTAAATCCCTTGCGTGAAAGCAAGTCTGATCCAGTCTCCCACTCGCCGCTTGTGAAGATGTGTAATGGATTCAGGCTTTGCGAGGCGTTTACTCTCCCATGGGTTCAGCCCACTGTCTGAATCCTGAGTTTGCACTGTGTGTCGTCATCTCTGTGTTAGATTATTCAGTGGAAAATGAGCACACAGTCCTCCTCAAACAGCAGATATCACATTTGCATTGCATTTACTACTTCATAAGAGTCACAAGTAAAACATCTCTGAATGTTATTGCATGAAACTGCACTTTACGAACTTTAAAAGAAGTTTAAAAGTTTCACAAAGAAACTTCTTTTAGTAAAAATGTTTTGCTTAAACTGTGCTTTAGTACCTTTCTTTAGAGTAAATTCTGATTGATTAATATTTTGCTATCTAATACAATGATATTCACACATTTGCTAGTTTTTGTAGACACATTTGATGTTTTTGGAGATATATAGTTTCATGCATCATGATGTGGATCTCAGCAGCACTCTGGTCTTGTTTCTGTGCAGATCTAGAGCTGAATGGGACGGGTTATGGAGATAAGGAAACCCCGCCCCCACTTCCTGTCAAGAGTAGCATGGGTGACTATGGAAACCTGATGGACAACTCAGACCTGGCCAGTCCGACCACACCCCCTCCACCACCGCCACACCCGCGGGTATAACGCATCATCAACATCCTTTCCATTATTTTGACATGATCATGTAAGGGATAATGTACATCCAGCTGGTTGTTATTGCAGAATAAACCCTGACAGGGTGATCAGGTCTTGCATCTTGAACCTGAAGGGGTTTATTCTGAGATAACAACCGGTTGGATGTACATTATCCTGCTTATTACACGGCTACTTGCCACATAAGTAAATAATTAGACATGAAATATTGATCTGAGTCGAAATATTTTATTAGGTCTTTAAATGCAAAGCTTCCGTGGAGAAAGCAGTTGCTAGCAAGCGGCAAGTTCAAACTAGACGGACATTTAAGGATACGGTTCAGAATATGTACTAACTTTAATACCTGTCCTTTTCTAAAATGACTATAATTTATGACAACATTACATACATTAAAGTCTATTTGTAAAGTGCAGTAATGTTTCCGCGGCCGTGCGTGTGTGGCTGCAGCGTCAGTGTATGTCAGTGTGCCACACGGTGCTGATGGGAATGCTGACGCTTCTCGTCATGATTAACACTGTCCACACGACGTGTGTGCTGTCGCTGACCAGAGCGACTCGAGGTGTCGTTGATCACCAGTTCTCGTCTCGTCTCTCTCTCTCTCTCTCTCTCTCTCTCTCTCTCTCTCTCTCTCTCTCTCTCTCTCTCTCCTCTCTCTCTCCTCTCTCTTCCTCTCTCTCTCTCTCTCTCTCTCTCTCTCTCTCTCTCTCTCTCTCTCTCTCTCTCTCTCTCTCTCTCTCTCTCTCTCTCTCTCTCTCTCTCTCTAGGGGTTTTACTTCTAAATCCGACACCCTTTAATTAACCCAGAACCTGCACTTCTCTGCAGCTGCTGGAAGTATTGGGAAATTACTGTTAAAGGTTGAAACCGTTTGAAGTTCTGCAGTCTGAAAATAAAATATTTTATAAGTTGATAAGTTTGGGGTTGGTAAGATTTCTTAAAATGTTTTTTAAAAGTATCTTCTGCTTACCAAGACTGCATTTATTTGATCAAAATACAGTAAAAACAGTAATATTGTGAATATATTGTAAACTGTAATTTATCCCTGTGATCAAAGCTGAATGTTCAGCATCATTACTCCAGTCTTCAGTGTCACATGATCCTTCAGAAATCATTCTAATATGATGATTTGCTGCTCAAGAAACATTTCTGATTATTATCAATGTTGAAAACTGCTTAATATTTTTGTGGAAATCATGGTACTTTTTTTAGGATTCTTAGATGAACAGCATTTATTTGGACCTTATCTTAGAAATCCTGTGTAACATAATAAAAGTACTGTCACTTTTGATCAATTGAATGCATCTTTGCGGATTACAAGTATAAATTTCTTTAAAAAATTGCCCTCAAACCACTAGCGGCACCAGGATTTTGATTGTAGGTGGACCTCCAGAAAACTGGATGGGCCAGTTAAAATGAGCCAAAAAATAAATAAAAACGGGTTCCCCTTCATCTCCGTTTCAGCGCTTTTCTGGGCACTGAGGACAGCAACTCAGTAGCCTACCTGAATTTAATGCATAATTAGCATAGGTAAAAAAAAAAAAAAAAAACACTTAAACAGGAATAATTTCATTTCAATTTCATTTAATTTATTGTTTAATAAAATTATTATTATTTTTAGTTTATTAACAGCAACAACAGCTGTAAAGATGAAGTTGACGATCGCCATCTCCGTAGTGAACGCGCCTATAGAGAGAAATGCACATCATGGATTACATAATCAGAGAGTAGCCTATTTCTTTTCGTTTTAAATTGTTAAAAAGACATTTCAAGCTTTCTTAAGATATATTTCATGTCTGTGAGGCCTACGCTGAGTTTCGTTAAGTTAGGATGAGATGCGCTCCTCCAGTTCACGAGCAATGCAAGTGACCGCGCGGGCGCCTCCATGATTAGGCCTATATCGTCTGCTATTTTAGCTTCTTATTTATTAAATCCAGGCAATTGGTTGATAAAAAAATTATTAAAATTAAGATACAATTTATACAAAACGAAATTCACTTAAAAAAAGGTTTTCTACAAAACAAAACTTAATTAAGTGGTCAAAATCATGTCTGACCCACGCCATGTCTCTCGATATATTGCGCATCCTATCTTACTCGTGCGGTTCACTTTTCATAATCAACATAGATGAAAAAATAACATTATAATATTTGAACAAATATTAAACTAAATGAGCTTATTTAATGGCTACAACACGTATAGTAGACCTACAGACTCTCTATTTGTACAAATAGCTGCACATTCATTTTATTCTGAATTTTGCAGACATAAGTTGAAAGGCATTTGTTTGTGCATGCATAGCAAAACATATCTGCAACATTTATCAAGTTCACTGATAATTATGCGTGCATTTATTAATTATTATCTTAATGAATAATGAAACAAGGACGAAGCATGTAAACTGCGTTGTTTGTTTAGAATGGAATGGATCGCAAATAGATCCGAATGAAGAAACGTACAAAACCATAGTAGAAAATGGGTGGGCCCGGACCTAAAATGGGTGGGCCAATGGTAGCACCGCGGTTGCCTCAAACTTTTGAATGAAAGTGTTTATAAAATGCTTCGGTTTTCTTTTTTCTTTGTTTAATTTTCTCTATCACTTTATTATTACCGGTATTACTCATAGTTACTTAAGATTAGAGATTCCATTTTTGTATATATATATATAAATATATTGCTGTTATATGTGAAAATTAACAAAATATAAAATTACTATTTATTTATTCAATCATTGATTCATTAATTCTTTTCAAACATCTTCATATCAAGAGACCAGATTATCACAGTCTTGACTCTTGACACTAGAAAGGAACGGCATTATTAATGTAATGGCGAGTTTATTAGAGACAAGCTGCACTATTTGAGCGGTGTGTTTCAGGATGCAGATCAGTGACTCTTATGATGAAGAATTGCGCTTGTCTTAAAAACTCTACTTCTCTTTTGTTCATTGTTCCAGCACCTTCCGCCCCCCTTACCCAGCAAGACCCCTCCACCTCCACCTCCAAAGACCACGAGAAAGCAGACCTCCATCGACTCGGGAATCGTCCAGTAAGAGAGAAGACGGCAGTGTCAAACCGAGACATCCACATCGGCCCTCTTCCAATGATTTTACGTCAGCATCCCTGACAGTATGGCATGATGAATCGCTCACCTCAGTCCTTCTCATAACGGCTGATTATCGTGTGTGTCCACTGCCGGATCAGCGCTCGAAGCCGAGATCTCAAATCACTCCAGACAACAGCAAATACAGATGCAGTGGAACTGGAGTCAGGGAATTCTGGGGATTTTTGGCAGATGGTGCATGTTTAGCTAAAGCTAAAGATGAATTATGTTTTTTCTCTCTTTAGGCAGGAACGTAGTCAGGAAGATGCTTTTTATGCACATTATCATCAAGACACATGACCAGTTCATAATCAAAGATTCCTCTTTCTCTCATTTTTACATGATATTTTTATCCTCACTATATACACATTTATGTACAGAGGTTTGTATATATGATTTTATTTTATTGCTTTTCTTGAAAGTACATTTTATGTTGTTTTTTTTATATGCAGTTTATATAAATAATTGGCATTTTTATCCAAAAAGGGTTGATTTTCTAATGAGAGGGACAGTAAAGGTATTCTTACATATATCTTTTATTGAATTTGTTGTTGTTGTTCTTTCTCATTTGGAGTGAAAACAACTAAAAGTCATTGTACCAATCAAGCGTATAAACCACATAAAAGCAACAGTGTGCATATCGATAACATTGACTGCTCCAAATCCACTACTGACTTCTGAATAAACTCAATGTATGTATTTGTAAAGTGGCTCTTGTTTGATTCATGCTAATCCAGAGCAATGTAGCCATTCAAGACCCAATAGAAAATAAAGTAACATTTCATTTATTTTTATTGTATTATTTTATAAACCACAACCAGTGATACATTTTATATAATTTAATTTAGCAGAAAAGATAAATATATATATGATGCAGTAAGCCTGTCTGCTGTTTGTGATGTTACTCCAGGTTAATGTGAAATAAGTCAACGCTCTCTGGAAAGTGAGGTAAGTTGAGTCTGAGGTGAGTTATTTGCAGTTTGTGTTCACAGTATTAATTAATTGTTCATTGAAAAGGACTCAAAAGTTTATCAATCAAGTCCTTGAAACATGAAAAGCTGCACTTCGATTTCTATTCATTTTTTTCAGTATGACGTGTGGAGAGGAATTTCAATGGATTTTTTGCATCATAAACACTGCCAGCTTTCACTTTACTCAAATATTTGTAAAATAGCAAAGCATTGCATCAACGTAATCAATGCAGCATCTTTTATCCACTGAGAGCAAATATGATGGAGGACGTTTCGTATGTTCCAGGTCACTGTTGCAGCACATCCAGTCAGAACGACTGCTCTAGTCTGATTAAGTGTGTAATTCTGATGTTCATTATGTAGTAATTGGTCTAACATCCAATAATTCTACATCTAAAAACTGAAAATTGAGCAAATCACACTGGGTGGAGTTCAGTGTTGGTGTTTGTCACATGGGTCATTCCTGTCCTGAAGAATATTCTGTTCTCTGCAATAAATATGGTTGTGTTTTTAATTTTATAGGCATACTTCTGTTTAAGACGGTTATACTGTGGCCAAAATTGAAAATTGACATATTCAAATATTATTTAAAAAAAAAGTGCCCCTATTATGCTTTTTGGCATATTACCTTTCCTGGCTGCATATTTGTTTGTGAATGTAAAAGGTTTGCACAGTTTTAAAGATGAAAGTGCAGATAAATTGAGTTATTGTTTCCCAAAAGAAAGAATTGAAAATGAACTGAAACGATCTTCAACAATTCCAGTTCCTGTCACATACATGCATAACAATGTAAAGACACGCTGTGGTCTTCATTGGCTTCTCGCAAAAAAAAAACGTCTTATTTTCCCCGCCCTCAAACACTGTAGTTGTAACTTCATGTTGAGAAGATGCTGTTTTCAAAAGGATGAGGATTGAAATAGAAGACAGTTAATGTTTGTATAACTGTATATAAAGTGCTGCGGAAGATCTGGTTCAGATATGGTAACAAATAGTTTCCAACATGTTCACAACAGACTGGCCCATCTGACCAATCAGAGCAGAGCAATCTCTCAGAAAGGAGGGGCTAGAGAGACCGAATCTTCCAATGAACTGTGTTTAGACCATAGACTGTAAAAAGGTTTAGACTCTGAGAAAAATGAGGTGATGTGCAATGTGTATTATGAAAAAAAGAAAGGTTTTTTTGACCTTGGATGCATGTAAACCTATTGTAGGAGACTCTAAAACAAAATTAGGAACCTTTAAAATTGCATAATGGGGCACTTTTGTAAGCATATTGCGTAGCTGTACATTTTGGCCATGGGTGTCATACAAAGAAATGTTGATTGCATACAAAAACGAGAGAACGGTGGAAATTATGTAAATGACATAACTGATTAAGTCAATGTATGCTTTTTTTCTGTGAGCTCATTGTTTTTCCCCTACGCTTTATTTATTTATTGAATAGTACAATAAAACCTAGCTGTTGTTTGACTTTTTTTTTTTTTTTTTTTTTGCCAAATAATTTGTCAGATTTATTATTTATAATAAACCAAGTTTAGTGTTTTGTTCTTTCCTCATATATATATATATATATATATATATATATATATATATATATATATATATATATATATATATATATATGCACCTCATGTTTTGATGGTTTAATTATTTAAAACAAATACCCCCTCCAGATATAACTTTTAGCCACTACTGTATTTCTTGGTATTTTTAACCATCTTTAAACATGTTGATATCACACTGATTTGTGTAATTTGATCAAACAGGATGGAATGTGAGACAGATCATTGATTTCATATGAGTCTGTATAGTGAATGAGCCGTGTGAGACTGAGTTAATGTGAATGTGTTTGAGGTGTTTCTGCTGCTGGGTCACCGGGACTGAAGAACGTGGTGTGAACGAGATAAACTGTCACAGAAACGTCATGACATAATACCCGTCTGAGCCAGTTTCCCACGGTACACTATCAACATCTGACCTGATTCATCCAGCTGAAGATTCCCTCTGAGAGGAAAGGTCATATTCCGCCATTTCATGATCACATTCAGTCTCCAGGCTGAGCTTCAGATAAGTACCTTAGTTTTCTCCTTCAAAAGAAATTTTCTATTTTAGTCTCACTTTAGTCACACTGCTGTCAGAGATGGAATAAACACAAAGTTATGTTTTATGCTTCATTGTGCAGCAGCGTTCATTTAGCAAAATATATTTCCATGAGACAAATGACTTTATTTATTAGAGGATGCTGGGAAAAATATCCTGGTGTACTGTCAGATGTTTTTTCTTCATGTTAATTACTCTCAGACTTATTGAGGCTTAATATAAAAGTGGCAGCAAATTAAATTTAACTTTCTATTTAAATCACTGGTAGAAATATCGAAACCTGTTCATCATAAAGTTTAAGTTGGTCACTAAAACCCAGTGTCATTGTCTTTAACTAAAAATCTGTTTTAAACTAAACAAAAATTAGAAATGTTGCCTTTGCAATAAACTGAAAAGTTTAAGTTTAAGCACTAAAATTATTAACTGGAAATAAATAAATAAAACTTACATTAAAAATAAATTAAACCTAAATAGCAATGATAAGAAAATAAAATAAATAAAAAATCTATTAAAATGGCAAAAATGTAAACTAAAAATGTAACTAAAATGAACATGAAATTCAAAATATTAATAGAACTAAAGTAGGCTAACACTGCTAAGACCCGAATAAAGTAACATACATATATATATATATATATATATGTATGTATGTATGTATTTATGTTACTTTATTAGGGTCTTAGCAAAACTAAGGAAACAGTAATTCAAGAATAAATGCATATTTCTTTTACTTTGAGGAAACAAATCAAGTTGGGTCACGTCATTTACAGTTCACCACTCGCTATAAAATACATCAGCAACTCTTTTTAGATCATTCAGGCTCGGATGTGACCAAATCTTGTGCCTGACATCCATTTCCAGTCACCCTTAGAGATCTTTTGCCACTCGTTTTAAGTGTGTTGAGTGTCAGATCACAGGCTTTCCTCGCAGGAAAATGATTACATTCGCTTAAGCAATTTACAAGGCCAGGAGCGAAATAAACAGCAAGAACAAGCCCAGTGTCATTTATGTGCTGAAATAAGATCTCTGGTCAGGAAATCAATAACAGGCCATAAGTCAGTGTGAAATGATGTCCTGCCACGGCAGATTGAATATGCATTGCCTTCACTTTTGATTGACAATAAACAATGATTGTAATGCAAAGCTCAGGCTAAAGCTGCACGCTAACAGTCTCAGACGGCGACCCGTATAAACATCTTGTTACCGGCAGATGCTTCCATTCTCCTCCATTGAAATACTTTTGCTGTTTTCTGTGAATCACTTTGTGCTGTTCTGATTTTAATATAACTGATATATATATATTCATGCAGGAGGGGCCGAAGGCTAAATTGAATCCATATTTCAGTGTGATTGTGTTTGGTCTCGGCGGTGCGGTCTATCACACCGCCTCTGATTGGAGGAGAGAACCTCCATTGAACCTAATCTGAAGCCTTCTCATAAACACTACCGTGACTGTCTGGACAAATGCAGGAACGTGTGTGTCACTTATGAAAATCTGGGGTGAACTCAGATAAACGAGCCTGCTTTTGCCCATCCATCTCAGACAAAAATTGACCCAAATTCACATTTGTTCTTCAATCCAAATCTGTCCAGCTCACATTTCTGTCTGAAATCAAGCATTTATTTCGACTTATTTATTATCGTTATTATATTTTGCCCGTACACTGTAAAAAAAAATAAAATAAATTCACTGGTGTTTTACCTGTATTTTGTGTTGTTTTAGGGTTAACCTGTTAACTTTCCGAGCAGATCTGAACTTAAATGGTTGAAATTCATAGATGCTTTGGGACATAAGGTTTGTCTTCCTTTTTAAAGACGACACTGCGCAGATTATTGCAGAAGTGAAAGCAGCTTAGTGTAAAAAAGTTGAATTTTATGTAAAGCAAATGTTCTGAATCAAACACTTTTAATTAGATAAAAACATATTTTTTTTAAAAAACAACTCTAAAATTGCTAGAAATTCAAATCCATATGTCTAACCAGTTGATATCACAAAAATTGGGTCGCTTAAAGGGTTCAAAGTACTGCTGCTATGGTATCGCAATGTCCAATTGAAAAACGGGATGAATTTTGAAGCAATAAAAAAGCATGCCGAGTGACAGTTAAGCTGTAGTCAATGGCAAAAAAATGTCAGTACATTTTCCGTTTTACCTTAAGGTGTAGTTTTCTATTTCCCCTGCTCATTTAGAGATGAAATGTGATCTCTACAAGTTGTCAAGAAATTTTCCGAATACACATTTATTTTTGGTTGGGTTTAGTTATAATGTCCCAAATATAGTGGCGTTGTCATCATTACAGTCTTGGAACAACATAAGTAAACATTGACAAACTTTAACATTTTTGGTTCACCATTTATTTTTTAACCAGAAGATCTATAGTGCAAAAAAAGTGCAAGAACTTTAAATTGAGTTTGTCTGCGGTAATATCCTCCTCTGTTTTCTAGCTGCACTGTGTGTTATTTTGGATAAATATTGAAGATCCCAGGATTCAGAGAAACCAACCAAAACACTCCCACACAATCGTTTGTGGAATTTATCCTGCAAAATACATCTTATTGTCTGTGTTTTGTTGCGGCAATACCTAGTGAGCAATCCTCACTGCATAGTGCCCTACATAGACAGCTGCATTCACACATAATGCATTTTTGCTGTTAAAGAAGCGAGACGCTGGTCAGTAGAACGAAAAAAAGCACAAGGTCTAGAGACGTGTGGCTTGAATGACGTAATGCGAACGCAACTTAAAGACGTCTGTCTAGCACGTGTTTACAGTGAAAAGCAGTGGGAAAGAAGTGCAGTGGAGTGGAAAAAGGCATTCTGTGTGACCGGCCCCTTAGATGACGACATGAATGTAACCTCATAAATGAGTGATTTGCAATGCTTTTTATTGGCAGCACGAACACTGGCATCAATGCAGGTGAAGAAATGGGAGCAAACATGATTAAGATGCCTACGTTGACGACTTAAAAGCTGACTAGGCTTGGAACAGAGCAATGATGGTTTATTTATAGTGTGATTTTATTCTCAGGGTTATTAATGCTGTTCTTATTTTTGTGGCATTTAAAGGGATTGTGTTTATTTAGCAGAATGTTCTGGGTAGTTCTATTGCAGTGATTAATAGCTTAAAGCAGACACTCATCCCACAAAATTCAAGAACAAACTTAATGTTTTAATCAATATGTGCAGTACATATTGCGAAACACAACAAAACTTCATGCTCTTGTACTTAAATGCAGTTTATTAAACAGACACACACTTCTCAAACTCACCTCCAGAAAGGCTTTCGCTCAAGGCTCAGATGTCTACAGACCTTTGAGTTTGTTACGATCCATCTGAGAGTGTTTTATTGTGTGTCCAGAAGGACATCAGCCGTCTGGAAACTTCTATACTGGACGTCTGTGCTGATGTCAGGCTTCTGTTTTAGCTGCAGGTTCACTATCTTTTCTATAAGTTTGCAATGATTTTTATTTTCGTATGCAAGAGTACATGGTGATTCCTGAATATGTGTATGTAAGACTCGTCATTTCAACAATAATACTGGGTTTGCTGGTCTAAGCTGGTCCCCTGTCTTGGTCAAACTGGTCTGTTGGCTGGTTTTATGGTGGACACTTTTAAACTTGAAGACCAGCCTTAAACAAGCATAAACTAGCAAACCATCTTAGGCTGGTTTAAGATTTTTTTTTAAATTATTATTATTTTTTATTTTAGCAGTTAATACATACAATTATATCACATTTTTCTCTCAATGCTGTCCTAATGAAGATCCACTGTCATATATTGGCAAAAGAGAAGCATTTCTGACTTTTGTTGCTTTTTCACATCACTGAATCTTGCCGTCACATTTTCACGCATAATTGCATCACACTTTTATTTCTGCGACAAATTTCAATTATAGATCCTGTTGTGCCTGAATCAGATAATTCTGTGAAAACGTTGTATATGTGGAAACTGCTAGAATTGAATCGATTTGCTGCGTTATATAGAGTCGTCCCATTACCATCCCAAACCAGGTGTATGTTTCAGATGGATTTTATGTAAATGTGGTGGCGTCCCATCGGGCAAACCTGCCAGTGAGACAAATATACGGAAGAAAATCGTCCTTGTCCTATTGATCCTGGCTCATATAATCAGTAATCTATGGTCACGCTTGAACACATCGATCAGGAGACTCATCCGACACAGTCAACAAACACAACCAGGTGATCAGTCTCTTTTACCCGCTCTACCCGTTTCTGTATCAACATTAGTCAGTTGTCCTTGTGTTGATGCATTTATTTCTTATTGAAACAGGTAGTGGGGTGATTTTAAAATGCCTTTAGTTGTACGTCACAACCACAGAAATGAATACTTGACTTCAGCAATGATGCATTTAATTGGTCAAAGTGACAGTAAAGACTTGTATAATGTTATAAAAGATTTCTGTTTCAAATAAATGTTACACTGAAGACTGGAGTAATGATGCTGAAAATTCAGCATTGATCATAAGAATAAATTACATTTTAAAATATATTAAAATAGAAAACATTTATTTTAAATTGTAATAATATTTCACAATTTTACTTCTCTAAAAGCCACAAAACCTGGATTTAATGACACCTTTAAAATCACTTAAACATCGCAAGCCTGTCTTCCTGTTGAAGTGGTGTATTTTAGCCATAATAAGCTGTAAAGTGGCCGATTTTAAGGTGGTTGTCAAAAGTCTTTTTCTGTGAGTCTAGAAAGCGATTAGTGATGTTGGAGAGCTCATGTTAGATCTGTCAAATCTTTGCCTGCTTGAAAAGACTTTGTTCATGTTTTGTTCTCTTGTCTTTCCACTTGTTCTCTCTCAACCCATCTTAGCATGCACAGAAATACTTGACTTTATTAAAACCGAAGAGTTTCTGTAATTGATATGCTGTTCATATCGCTCCTTATGCGATCCACACAGCAGACACTTCACAAATGATTCCAATAGAGTTTAGCATTACAAGTTGCTAATAAGTATTAAAATGCACAGTACACAAATATTAAATAGTCTATCGTTATTAAACTTATTGAGTATTTAGCTATAGTAACTAATAGTAAGTAAAAAAAAGGGGGGGGGGGGGGGGTAATAATTTGGCAGGGAGTCGAAATTCGGCACAACACCAGGTTCATGTTTTTAACACCTTAAAATGCAGCATATGTAGGCAGTCATTGTGTCGCTCTGTTTCATTTATCATGCAGGCTGTGTGTGTGTGTGTGTGTGTGTGTGTGTGTGTGTGTGTGTGTGTGTGTGTGTGTGTGTGTGTGTGTGTGTGTGAGTGTGTGTGAGTGTGTGTTCCTATCTATATGTTTTGTCTTGTGTGACTGTGAAGTGAACAGGGTTTCGTTTATTAATGCCTCTCTTCACATAAGCACACACTGACTGACATGAATTATTTGCTAGACATTTAAATTCGCTCTTGCTGCACAAGCTTTCCTAGTTCAGAGATGTTACAGTTGAAAAATTCACTAAAGATCTTTCGTACATTATTCAGTGCCGGATGTTTCATGGAAATAGCCTGTTTATATGCATGAGAATGTGAAACTTTTCTGCTTCGTTCAGATAGGCGGCAAACATACGATTTCTTTATTTATTCTGCTATAGCTGACTGAAATCACGAGTCGTTTGGAGTTCAAACAGAAAAACACATACAATCGAATGTTTACAAATCAGATCCAAACCACATACATGTGTAGCATGAAATCTGATTAAAATATATATATAAATATATTTGTTGCTAATACTTTATTTTGATGGTCCACTTTAGACATTCTACTAACTACTGTATAAGTAACTTTGCATTTGCATGTCCAGCGCAGTCATTAGAGTATTAGTAGACTGTGTGCTTAATATCTGCTAACACTTTATTCTGATGCTCCTCATTCTGCTGACTATATGTAACTTAGCAAATACAACAACTAACCTAACAGTCTACTGATACTCTACTGAGAGTTTGTTGCATGTAGTTGCAAAGTTACTCATAGTTAGTAGAATGGTTTATATTTTAGTTGATGTCTGTGACTCTATCACAGTCTCCATGTTTGTTTGTTTGTTTCTCTCTCTCGATATTCAGAGACTAATGAAGAAGGTGAAGTCATTCCCAGTCCTTGAGGAGGACACAAAGACTTTAAAGAACAAACAAATAAACAAAAGCCACTCGAGTGCAGTCTGGGTGGAGGATGCGGGTCGGCCCTTTTAATCTCTCCTCTTCCACTTCCTTTATGAGAGGTGTTACCAAGGCAACCGTCAGCACATCCAACCACTCCAGGTTAGTGATTAGGGATGCAAATCTGAATCTGGGAGTGTATTTACTGGACAGCGCAGGTATGCGGAGTCCTTTATAATGTGATCATAAGTGTATGAGAGAGCCCTGTTGAAGATTACTGGTCCTCTGGGACTGGGGCTGGAGGCGAGTGCTGAGCTTGTGTTTCCATTGCGTCCTTGAGCCAGAGACTTTCTGCTACAGCGGACCGCACTTTCAATGCACTTCAGTGCCTCTTTGCTTAAAGCATCTGCAAAATGAGATGATTTTGAATCCGTTGCACATGATATTAAAGGAATTTAGAAGCTGAAAGATTTCTCATTTTACACGGCATGCTCTGTGGCTCCTGTCCCAGAAGAGAAGAAACTATCAAATTAAGCATTAATCATTCACATTTCTACATCTGAAAAATCAGATGCTCTTTTGCTCTTTTTATTACTTTTAAGAGGGCTTGTTTTACTACATAACTACAATCACAAGGATGTGAGTTTGCATGCTTGACAAATCGGACAATCGTTTTAGATTGCTAGCAGCATATTGTTTTAAAGAACACAAGGCTTTCAAATTTCATAATTTGTATTGTAAATTTCAAAAAGAAGAGGAAAAGATTTTGGTAACACTATACTTAAAACCTTTGTTTAATGCATTATAAAGATATTCATAATGTACGTTATAATGCATTAGATCTTTTCATAAATAATTTGTAACCAAAGTTAAAATGCATTATAATATTTGCAGATTCTGAAATTGGTTGTTTGTCATTTGTTTAAATGCATTATACTTTCTAAAGGTGTATTCAATAAATAGATAAGTATTATAATGTATTATAACTGTGTAATATACTTATTCATGAGACCATTCAATGCATTATAAGGTGCATTACATAATCAATGCATTAAAAATACTTTTATAATTTACTATATATAAAGGCTTTATTTAAAGTTACCGTGATATTTTTACTCTCCACCAACCTGAAGTGGGCAAGCCACCCTTTTCCGACTGAGAAACATGGCCTCGATTTGGAGGTGCTGATTCTCATCCCAGCCGCTTCACACTGGGCTGCAAACCATCCCAGTGCATGCTGAAGGTCCTGGTCTGAAGGGGCCAGCACGACAACATCATCCGCAAAAAGCAGAGACGAAATTGTGTGGTCCCCAAACCTGACACCCTCCGGCCCCTGGCTGCGCCTAGAAATTTTGTCCATCAAAATTATGAACAGAACCGGCGACAAAGGGCAGCCCTGCCGGAGTCCAACATGCACTGGGAACAAGTCTGACTTACTGCCGGCAATGCAAACCAAACTCCTGCTCCAGTCGTACAGGGACCGCACAGCCCTTAGCAAAGGGCCCGGACCCCATACTCCCGGAGCATCCTCCACAGGACGCTGCGAGGAACACAGTCAAATGCCTTCTCCAAATCCACAAAGCACATGTGGATTGGTTGGGCAAACTCCCATGAACCCTCCAGCACCCTGGAGAGAGTATAGAGCTGGTCCAGTGTTCCACGACCAGGACGAAAACCGCACTGTTCCTCCTGAATCCGGGGTTCTACTATTGACCGTATTCTCCTCTCCAGTACCCTGGCATAGACTTTCCCGGGGAGGCTGATAAGTGTGATCCCCTTGTAGTTGGAACACATCCTCCGGTCCCCGTCTTAAAAAGAGGGACCACCACCCCGGTCTGCCATCCTAAAGTTACTGTCCCCGACTGCCACGCAATGCTGCAGAGGCGTGTCAGCCAAGACAGCCCCACAACATCCAGAGACTTGAGGTACTCAGGGCGGATCTCATCCACCCCTGGTGCCTTGCCACCGAGGAGTTTCTTGACTACCTCGGTGACTTCAGCTTTGGTGATGGACGAGTCCACCTCTGAGCCCTCAGCCTCTGCTTCCTCAATGGAAGATGCGTTGGTGGGATTGAGGAGATCCTCAAAGTATTATTTTCAGCGTCTGACAACATCCCTAGTTGAGGTCAACAGCTGCCCGCCTCCACTGTAAACAGCATTGGTAGGGCACTGCTTCCCTCTCCTGAGGCGCCGGACGGTTTGCCAGAATCTCTTCGAGGCCAGCCGGTAGTCCTTCTCCATGGCCTCACCGAACTCCTCCCAGGACCGATTTTTTGCCTCCACAACCACCCAGGCTGCAGTCCGCTTGGCCTGCCGGTACCCGTCAGCAGCCTCAGGAGTCCCACAAGCCAGCCAGGCCCGATAGGACTCCTTCTTCAGCTTGACGGCATCCCTTACTTCCGGTGTCCACCACCGGGTTCAGGGATTGCCGCCTCGACAGGCACCGGAGACCTTACGGCCACAGCACCGAGCGGCCGCGTCGACAACGGAGGTGGAGAACATGGTCCACACGGACTCAATATCTCCAGCCTCCCTCGGGATCCGGTCGAAGCTCCGCCGGAGGAGGGATGTTGAAGAGCTCTCTGACAGGAGACTCGGCCAAACGTTCCCAGCAGACCTTTACAGTACGTTTGGGTCTACCGAGTCTGTCCAGCTTCCTCCCCCGCCATCGGATCCAACTCACCACCAGGTGGTGATCAGTTGACAGCTCCGCCCCTCTCTTCACCCGAGTGTCCAAGACATACGGCCAGTTATGGACAAGCTGTAACTAGCACAGAAGTCCAATAACAGAACACCGCTTGGGTTCAGATCAGGGGGGCCGTTCCTCCCAATCACACCCCTCCATGTGTCACTGTCGCTGCCCACGTGGGCGTTGAAGTCCCCCAGTAGAACGACGGAGTCCCCCAGTCGGAGCACTTTCCAGCACCCCTTCCAGAGACCTCAAGAAGGCTGGGTACTCTGCACTGCCGTTTGGCCCGTAGGCACACACGACAGTGAGAGACCTATCCCCGACCCGAAGGCGCAGGGAAGCGACCCTCTCACGAGGTAAACTCCAACACATAGTGGCTGAGCTGGGGGCTATGAGCAAACCCACACCAGCCTGCCGCCTCTCACCATGGGCAACTCCAGAGTGGTAAAGAGTCCATCCTCTCTCAAGGAGTGTGGTTCCAGAGCCCAAGCCATGCGTGGAGGTGATCCCGACTATCTCTAGTTGGTACCTCTCAACCTCACGCACAATCTCAGGCTCCTACCCTGCCAGCGAGGTGAGGTTCCACGTCCCAAGAGCTAGTTTCCGTGTCCAGGGATCCGGTTGTCAAGGCCCCCGCCTTCGACTGTCACCCGATCCACTAAGCACCTATGGTCCCTCCTGTAGGTGATGAGCCCACGGGAAGGCGGCCCCACGTCGCTCCCACGTGAGCGCGGCCGGACCCCATGGGGGGAGGCCCGGCCACCAGGCGCTCGCATACGAGCCCCAACCCTAGGCCTGGTTCCAGGGTGGGTCCCCTGCTGCGCCATGCCGGGCGACGTCACGGTCCTCGATTTTAAGTCCATCATAAAGGGTTTTTGAACTGCTCTTAGTCTGACCCATCACCTAGGACCTGTTTGCCTTGGGAGACCCTACCAGGGGCATATAGCCCTGGACAACATAGCTACTAGGGTCATTCGGGTACTCAAACCCCTCCACCACAGTAAGGTGGCAGTTCAAGGAGGGGCTTTAATTTTTGGATGAATTAACAAAACATTTTTTTAAGTACTAATAGTATTTTAAAAGTTTTTAAACATTTCCTCTGCTGCACAAACTCTGAAATCAACGATTCATGCCCTTAAAACTGGCTGGTTGGTGAAAAGTGGATCTTCTGTTCAAGAGTGAGCCGGAAGGAAGAGCTTAAAAAATAGTTGGGAAGTCATTTCAGATATGGATTAAGTCATTACATATAGATAAAAGATGATTTTCTTTGGAAAAACGTGCACTGATGAATCATGTATTACAATACAATCATGTATTAAAGTTAATAGAGTCAGGTTTGATTTGCTCTTTAAAGGGTTATTTCAGGTATTCTGTGTGTTTGTTACATCCGTCTGTGCAGTGCTGTGTAACATCACCTATTCACACACAGTCTCTCTCTGACTGCAGACACCAGGACAGAGATGCTCATTCCTCCTCCGGCTGATTAAAGGAATCCCATTTGCATCATTAGAAACCACAGGTTCTTCCAGAGCAATTAACACACCATTGAGCGTTGCTATGGTGACTGACGTAGACACAAGACGTAAAGATGAGAGCTACAGCACTGGCACAACTCAAAATAACTGTCATCTCTCTCTCTCTCTCTCTCTCTCTCTCTCTCTCTCTCTCTCTCTCTCACACACACACACTCCGTCCTCCTGCACTCCACAGTAGTTAAAAATCTTAGTTAAAATGTTGACTGTGGCACAATTTATTGTAGCCTAACTTTTACAGCTGTTTGTACTGCTGAGAAAATTACACAGCAAAGGTTTGATCATTTAGATGCTGATGTAGTACGGGGTAAATTGTGCCAGTTTTTACTGTAGTTGTCCTCTACGGAGAGGAAATGAGAATAAAATGAATGCTAATGTAAAATTAATGCTCCCTAAATGCATTTCAGGATGTTTGCCATCAAACAAAATGAGGGGAAAGAATCTTCATCATCTGGCCAATGATGAAATATGGTTCTGAAACATCTAAACTGTGTCCTTTTGATGGGTAAGTTAAATCATTACGGAATATGTGCATGATTTATGTTTCAAATAAACGTGAACATTAGTCAGACTAATGCACAACCCTCTCCACAGTTTAATTAGCTGCAGATTATTAATATTTTCATAAACCAGCCAGAAAAAAGTTTAATGTTCAAATTAAGTATGTATTTTGCTTCTTTTTCAGCATTTTCAATAGTATTTGTTATAATAGTAGCATAGCACTGGCTACGATGTTGTGAAAAATACTTTATTAATAATTCATGCACTGTAAAAAAAGATTATTGATGTGTTTTACCATCTGTTTCAGAAAGTTTCTCCTTCAAAATTTCACATTTAAGTCAATGATATTTACTAGCATTTTCTGGGTGAAAATAGTTTGAGAGGAAATCCTACACTGTTTTTATTCAGTGTGGTTAATCTTTAATCAAATGCTGTAAGTAACATGAATTCAGTTCACCAACATGTGTGTTATACATTTTTGGACCTGGATACATTTGCTTTGATATACAATTAATTTTGTCATGCAAAAATATGTCTAAAGATGCTTTTTTAAAGTTTGCACTCAGAAAGAAAAGGTACAAAAGCTGTCACTGGTGCAGTACCATTTCAAAAGATGCACCTTTGTACCTTATTTAGCCCTAAAGGGTGCATATTACTGTAGCACTCTAAAGAAACATATTAGTACTTAAATATGAGTGCAGGTTTAAGGGGGTGACACAGTTTACCCACGAACAATCTTACCCCAGAATCCCCTATTACCTGAATGTAGACGTCTTGTCCCCTTCAAAACCCATCAGAGACTGTTTGCTCGGCGGATGAGAGAACGTAACGAATCTCCTGACACAAGAGTTTGGACATCTGACATTATACCAATCTGAACTTGGCAGCATCTAATTGACCTTTGAAGAGCAGAATACATTCCCGCCATGCAGCCACCAGACTCATGCATTCGTTAATCTAACGTTAATTACTGGCCAAAGTTGCAAAATAATGAGAATATTTAAAAATAGGATGAGAGATAAAAGCTCTTGACAGTGGCTCACTTATTAGAGCCATTTGCAGATAAGGCAGGATTTCTCATTGTGCTGATGATGCGTTTCTCTAAAAATGTGTTGAAGTGTCTCTCTGAATATTGTTCCCAATTAATTCAACATTTACTGGTTACTGGTTGAGGAGTGATGAATGTCCCCACTGTTCTTGATGTGTTTCTGTTTTATCTCTACACCCTTCAGGAGAGTAAGTATCAATAACTCTCATCTGTCATTTTTCCTCTGTGATCACGGGGCATTTCCTAATAGTCAGACTCCGACTCATCTGAGCTTAAAGCAGGGAAGCGGTGAGGCCCGCGAGTCAAGAGCCCTGGATAAATGTTAAGGGAAATCATGAATCATCCTTTGATGTGTTTCTCCCGCTCAGACCCCAGCTGCCTTTGCCTGGAGAAGTGGCCTAAAAAACACAAGCACTTTGGATATGGAGTAACACCGACTCCATCTGGTGACTCACTGCAGGTACATTTAATCAAAATGACAAAATCAAGTTATACTTTATAGTACTTTATATTATAGTACTTTATAGTACTTTATATTATAGTACTTTATAGCACATTATAGTACTTAAGTACCCATATTTTATTGATTCTGTGACTACCATAGCAAGCTGTTTTACACTTGAGAACGTACATACACTCCGTCAATAGACACAAGTCAATCAGTTTTCAGTTTAATTACATCACAGAATCAGAGGTATTACAGACCATTAAATCACTCAGACCATCTAGATGTAAAGATATTTTTGATATGGATACGGTGATGCTCAAGGGGCTAAGTATATCAGTCACACACCCCATCACCAAAATTATAATTATCAATCTGTCCATTTCTCAAAATATGTTCCCAAGCATGTGGAAACCAGCTGTTGTTGCTCCAATTTTTCATTTTTCTCCCAATGAAGTGGAGATCCTCATTCCACGTCAAACTACGGTCCGTGTAACGCTTCACAATTCACTTTTCAGACCATACAATGCAAATGCAAAAATGCAAAATTGAAACCAGACATTCATTTTTCTTGTTTTTCCAGTTACATTATCAATGGATATTTGCCTTTTTCTCCCCTTTTTCAATTTTACTTTTGCTAAATTGTGACTTAAGAAACAAACATTTGAATAAATGAAATCTAACCGATTTTCTATTTTTTCCATTTTTCGTCTTGTAATTTGTGCCGTGGGCGGTACCATTAGCACGGGGGTGTGGTCGTGGACTAACTTTAGCCTACTATCATTTAATTGATGTAACTGCTTTATTTACACTGCATGCACGTTTGAGGAGAAGTTTAAAAGACGGAACACAGGACAACATTTTTCACCCGAAGTGCCATCATTTTTATTATTAATAGTCTGTGGCTGTGCTAAATTATAAGGCAGTCTTGGAACGGCCATCGGGAGCAGCCGGGAAAAGTGAAATCCCGGTGGCCTGGGTACGATTTGGCACATTGCCCTTGTTTATATTTACCTATTCATTCTTACTTTATTTTATTAATATATAGCTATATCCTTGTTGTTGTTCATTTTACATGGTACAGTAGCCTAGGCAGACACAACCACGAGATCCCAGACAGTTCATTTTCAGTGCAGCAGAACGGGGGTGGCTCGCGAGCAGCAGCGCTTTTCAAGATCCTTCACGGGAATCTAGAATAACGATAAAAATTATAGCCTACTAAGCAAAAATATAGACAAAAATAAGCATATTTCCCCCCCCCAATTTTTTAAAGGTTTTTAGCTCTCGTTTGTAGGCTAATACAATATGTCTATAGTGCTGATTCATTATCGAATGGCGAATTTAATGTGCTCGAATAAATAAATAAAAAACAAGCTGGGCAATGTGCCAAACGTAGCAAGGTATTTATGTTTATTTATTGAAAATAAATAAATATTATTGCTCTTGATTTGCAGCACAGTTAGCTATAACCTAGTATCGCCTCATGCTCATATCCCGGCGAGCTGCTTCTATTGTAATGAACAGACTAGAGTTCTACAACTGTGCTAGATTTAAGGGCATTTTACGGGAACGAGAAGCGGTGTAGAGCTAAAGCACACAGAAGCTCAAGCGGATGCCGTGGTAACGAACAATGCCCGCTATAGTGAAAACATCTGCATCTTTATTGTATTGTAGGCTATTACAAACGAGAGCTAAAAACCTAACAAAAAAAGAAACTTTTTTTCTATATTTTCGCTTTGTAGTATTTTTATTAACAAGGTCAATACAAACAGGTAGGGCAATGTGCCAAATCATACCCAGGCCACCGGGATTTCACTTTTCCCGGCTGCTCCCGATGGCCGGTCCGAGACTGCCTTATAATTTAGTACGTAGACTATTAGCCTAATAATAGGCTACAAGTTATGGCACTTCGGGTGAAAAATGTTGTCCTGTGTTCCGTCTTTTAAACTTCTCCTCAAACGTGCATGCAGTGTAAATAAAGCAGTTACATCAATGAAATGATAGTAAAGACTAAGTTAGTCCACGGCCACACCCCCGTGCTAATGGTACCGCCCACGGCACAAATTGCAAGACGAAAAAATGGAAAAATAGAAAATCGGTTAGATTTCATTTATTCAAATGTTTGTTTCTGAAGTCACAATTTAGCAAAAGTAAAATTGAAAAAAGGGGAGAAAAAGGCAAATATCCATTGATAATGTACTGGAAAAACAAGAAAAAAGAATGTCTGGTTTCACTTTTTCATTTTTGCATTTGCATTGTATGGTCTGAAAACTGAATTGTGAAGCGTTACACGGACCAACTACAGACCCATCAGTATATTGCCCACAGTGTCTAAGATTGCAGAGAAACTGATTGCAAAACAAATTATTAACCATCTAAATACCACACCATATGCTCTCCATCCTATGCAGTTTGGCTTTAGAGACAATTACTCCACCGAGACTGCGACTTGCTTCTTTACTGAAAACATCAGAGCTCTGTTGGACCGAGGTGGGGTTGTTGGTGCTGTGTTCCTGGATCTCAGGAAGGCTTTTGACACTGTTAATTATAAAATTTTGCTGACAAAATTATGTAGTTTTAATTTTTCCTCAGATGCGCTTAAATGGATTGAGTCTTATCTCACTGACCGCTTCCAACATGTCAGAGTCCAGTCATTTAAATCAGCGGCCCTCAGTTTGTCCACGGGTCTTCCTCAAGGATCTAATTTAGGGCCTTTGTTGTTCTCAATTTATATAAATGACCTCCCATCTGTCTGTCCTGATGTTTCTGTGCAGATGTATGCTGATGACACCGTAGTCAATGTTCATGGTAGGGATATCTCCCAGGTGGCTGAGAAACTCACTGACGCCATGGATAATATAACAGCTTGGTTGAAACACTCCTGTCTGAAGCTGAATACATCAAAAACAGTAGCAATGTTCTTCACCAAGTCTCACAAAAACTTCAGTGTTGAGCCAGATATTTTTGTTTCAGGGGAAAGGCTGCAGATCGTGTCAGAATACAAATATTTGGGAGTTTTAATTGATTCAAAGTTGTCATTTACATCACATGTAAAAAGGGTCTGTAATCGAATTAAATTGACCCTCAGTAACTTTAGACACATTCGCCGTCAAATGTCCACACAGGCAGCAAAAATGTACATGCACTCTATGATCTTTACATATCAATTACTGTTTACCCATTTGGTCGCAAGCTAGTGTTACATCTCTGAAACCTCTGCAATCACTTTACAAACAAACTGTTAAAATTCTAGATAAGAAACCATGTATTTCTCATCATTGTCCAATATTACAAAAATATAGATTACTCAGCTGGGAAAACAAGGTCAAATATTCAAATCTATGTCTTCTGTATAAAATTATTCATGGTTTATCATCCCCTCCTCTCCATCAGTTTGTTAACATCCGAACAGCTGATCACAGCAGAACCAGAGGTGCAGCGAGGGGAGATTGTATCATTCCCTTTAGGAAAAGTGTATTTGGTCAAACTGCTTTTTCTGTTCGAGCTGCTACTGAGTGGAACCATCACCCCCATAACCATCAGAAATCTAAACACATATAGTACATTTAAGATCCAGTTAAATAAATGGTTCATTGATTATCAGAGCTGTCAACATTAACTTCTAGACCTGCTCTCGCTACCCACTGCTGGCTTCTTGCCTTGTGTGTGTGTGTGTATGAGTCATGTTTTTGTCTGATGTTCGTTTGATTGTTGGTTTGCTGTGCTTCGATTGTACATTTTAACATAATAGTATTTCTTACTAAATGAAAATGAAAAATAGCGTTTTGGCTAATTCTGGCATATTGACAGAAATGTTTATTAATATGCACTGTCCCTGTAATAAAAAAATTAAAAAAATAAGTTCCGCCTGTTAGATCAGATGAATCTCTGTGTCAGAAATATCAGATCCGGTCAAAAGATATCCTGTTTATATCCTGTTTTGGCCAAAACCAGTAAAACCGTCTGGTACCCAAAACTCAATTAACTCTATTACGTCCTACATTTGTTCTTGTTCTAGAAGCAGTTTCACTCAAATATTTGTCACTATAGAAAAGAAAAGACTAGAGTAACTTCGTTTCATGCCGACTTTAAATAGCTTATGAAAATTGCAAATTGAATATACCATGTTGATGCTCAACTAATACAGTACGTCATTATTGATTAATTTATGTTAAATATTACAAAGATTGGGATATATTCAGGGCAATTATTCATACAAAATGATGACTAATTTGCCATAAACTAGCTCGAATTAATGTAGTTTAAGGAGAGTTAGCAGAAGTTAATATTTTGAGTGAACGACAGGAAGTACTCAACTAAATATGCATGTTTTGATTAAAAAATAACAACCCATAATTGCTATACATGCAAAAAAATAGATGAAAATGCTTTGATGAAGAAAACTGGATCTCAGTCTTTTATGTGCCAGTCTGTCTGAATGTATTAAAGCAGTAAACCATGAAAGGCTGTGTTATTATGATGCATTTAGGCATGGTACAAAGTGGGGAAAACCCTTGAACCATGGTAAAATCAGTGTAACACAAGGCCTCAGGTGGTTTATTGATTTTTATTAAAATGGCAGTAGCATAATCATGTTAAAAGATCTTTTCAATACATCACCAATCCATCTTCAAAAACATGTTTTTTTTTCTTACTGTGATTCACTATGGTAAGCCTTTTAGAAGTGTTTATATTTTAGACCTGGTGAGATGGTTTTCGCAGAAAATTGTGTGAATACATCACTTGCCCGTGCGTATGTAATATAAAACAAATTACAAAATAAAATGTAAAATAAATAAAAAAATTGACGAAACTCTGATGCTTTCTTTGCTCTTTAATATTTTCTAGACTATAAAGATGTGAATTAATGTCGTGATTAAATATTATTTTTCAATAGTAAAACATATTCAAGTTGTTACCTCAGTCTTGTGTTCATTCTGACACAGTGATAATTCTATTAATTCATTCTAACGGCTTTTATTTTTAAGTGTAGCTCCGGTAGAGAAATGGGTGTAATCACAAATCTAATGAATACAAGTTTTTACTAGTAAGAATTCATTAGAGACCTCTCTAATAGTTGTTAGCTTCTAGTAAGAACTGAATTGGAGAGCTCTGTAATTGAATTTGTGCTAGTAAGTTCACTTATTGTCTGACCGGTAATATCTCATTGATCGTGAAGTCTGTAAAGTTTTATTTGGTTTTATTTGAAGGTTAAAAAAGGACACAAAACATTATAAAAGTTTTATAAAAAGAGGTCTGTTACAGATTGACTGTGACCCAGGACTTTTATTTTGAAGGGACTGAACTCTGTTCAATAAGTGACAAAATACTTATTCACTTATTGGGAGCAGTATGCTAGCTGGAGCCGTTTACCTCCAGTCTTTGTGCTAAGCTAGGCTAGCGCTGGGTGAGTCAGACTGAGTTATGGCACGCATGCAGGGCCGGCGCGTGCACTTCTGCCGCTCTAGGCGAAAAACATTTGTGCCGCCCCTAGGGCTGGTTCGAATACCATTTTTTGAGCTTCGAAGCTTCGGTAGTAATGAACATCGAATATTCAAAGCTTCGAGAGGGTGCTGAACATATTCTTCTCTCTAATAAAGGCAGGAATCCCTATGTGTCTGTATGTCCGTTTGCATTTTGATTATTTCGAGAACCATTCATCCAATCGACTTCGCAAGGGAGTGCAGTGTCGCATTTGGTGGTGCAATATAGATAGACACGCGAGACGAGACACATTCAGAATTAATAAACTTTTAGTAAACTACAGAACAACGCGAGCGGGAAGCGGCGCACCTCACGCAGGCAGGGCTTATATACTTAACTCACGCTGCACTAGTGATATAAAACGCACACACACAGGTCTGTTAAATTAAGCAATACTTTAAGGTAGTCTATATGTTTCTGACTAACAAATTACTGACACAGTAAAGGGTAGATTTAAATTAAGAAAAACAAAATTTAAATAAAGAAAAACAAAATTTAAATAAAGAAAAAAAAACAAAATTTAAAATTTCAATAAAGAAAAAACAAATTTAAATAAAGAAAAACAAAATTTAAATAAAGAAAAAACAAAATTTAAAATTTAAATAAAGAAAAAACTAAATTTAAATAAAGAAAAAACATTTAAATAAAGAAAAAACAAAATTTAAAATTGAAATAAAGAAAAAAACGAAATTTAAATAAAGTAAAACGAAATTTAAATAAAGAAAAACGAAATTTAAATAAAGAAAAACGCAATTAAGTTAAATTAAAAACGAGATTAATTTAGATTGATAATAACGGGTAAAAAGGCTAATACATTTTGTTTCTATTGTTATATTTTCCACAATGTCAAAGCAACGCATCTTAACCCAAAACACAAGCTCAGGCACTTCTGTCCATACAAACTCCGCTGTTCTGCGCTCTAGCCAGAGAACACTCCCGTTGCAGGAACACTTTAGTAGGCCAAGAGGAAGCAAATATATACATATACTATATGCGTAGGTGGATGTGATCGGGGAATTTGGCTGTTAAAAGTGTAACATTTAAAGCCACTTAAATTAACGAAATGACTCAAATAAAGATTCGTTGATGAACGAGATCGAACAAGAGAGTCAGTAAAATGATCCGAACTTCCCATCACTCAGTCATGACTCATGACTCGTGAGAGCAGGGGGCGGGGCGGGGCGGGGCGGGGCGGCACAGCGGCAGCTCAGCAAATCATATAGCCTATTTTGTGAATTGTTCATTCCCGATTGGCACACATTTTGCCGCCCTTACAAAAGTGCCGCTCTAGGCAATTGCCTAGTTCGCCTATATGGACGCGCCGGCCCTGCACGCATGGAGATGAAAAGGGTAAGTATGGACTTATCTAACTCTGGGGGATACGGTGAATAAGCTAAAGTCCCAAAAAGTCGGCGTGTTCCTTTAAGTTGTACAAATTTTACAATAGCTTTTTTTTAAAATCTTCTGCTCTAGGTTTCTTGCCATGTTTATGAGATTTCTTCAATCCGACAAACTTTTGTGAGCAAATCATTCTTTTAAGTTGAATCTTTTCAATAAATTGATGATGCAGTTCGCAGAACTGGTCTGAATGATTCATTAACGATGAATGATCGTCATTCAGTGTTCCGGTCTCTTCACACAAAGCTATTGTATGACTTATGGGTCATGAATTTTGACATATAAGAGATCATTGCACTCTAAAAATGTAAAAATGAGTATTTTGAAACCAAACTCCAAAAACAACTTCATGTCTCAGTATGACGCCATAGAGACAGAGCGCAACGCGTCATAATCTGAAGACCACGCCCACCGGGGGGGGGAAACAATCCAACCAACTCCATTGACTTTGCATTGCGAGAGGCTGCCTCCTTGTCATTTATGACTTATAACAAAAGACAGAAAAATGCCTAAAAGCTGCTGTGTGACAAGAAGTACAGCAAACAAGCTAAAAACCCCAGAAATAAGTTTTTATAATCTGTCGACCCCAAAAAAAACGAGCGTTTAAGGACACAAAAGTGGGTACAGGCTGGAACGAATGGGTAAATTGTGGGATCCTGACACTCAGTATGCACTAAAAAATGCAGTAAACATTTTGTCACTGGTAAGTCAAATATCCAAATGTCAGTTTTATATATTAGCCAATATTTCTGTAAGCTAAGCTATACTGTCGCTGATTACGTTCCCTGCTCCAGTGGATGTAGCCTAGTTCTCAGAGTAATATGACACCTTGCGCTCTGTTTCAATTGCCTGTATCCACTTTTGTGTCCTTAAACACTCTTTGGGGTCGACAGATTATAAAAACTTATTTCTGGGGTTTTTAGCTTGTTTGCTGTACACCTCGTCACATAGCAGCTTTTAGACATTGTTTTGTTTTTTGTTATAAGTCATAAATGACAAGGAGGCAGCCTCTCGCAACCTTAAGCCTTAGGTCAATGGAGACGGTTGGATTGCCCCCCCCCCCCCCCGTGTGGGCGTGGCCTAAATACGCTCAGTCTCTATAGTGCGATGAAAGACAAGTGGTGCTCTCTGTAGAACCAAATTACATCTGGCTCCACCTCTCTGGATGTCATGGGCTGAGCTTGACCTAGGCTGCATCCGAAATCACATACTTCCCTATTATATAGTAGGTGAAAAACAGTATGTGACAAAAGAAGTATGTCCGAATTCACAGCAAGTACCCGGATGACCTACTACTTCCGTTGAGATTCTGAATTGAGCATACGATGGACACTTTACTATCCCATGAGGCCACGGGAGAGGATTTATGAATTGGCAGTGAAGTGACACAACTGATGCTGGTAGGTCACATGATAATGACAACATGGCTAATGTAGTACGTCCAGATTACATTCATACTACAAACATTACCATATAGAATGTATTTTTTTTATCGTCCATGAAGTAATTACTTGTTCAAAAAAAGTACCTACTCGAGAGAAGAGAGTATGCGATTTCGGACGCAGCCCTAGTCTCTGTGGATAATGGTGGGAGGGAAAGAGTTATGGAAGGGTTGGGGTGTGGTTGGAGCTTCACTCTTCACCCATTACGCCCAAATGACATCCATCGAGGGAGAGCTGGACTTCACGCTCCACCCATGGCTCTGCAGAAGATGAACAACGCCTACTTCTACATCAGAGCCTCTTTAGCCGCCCCGCCCACCGATTCGTGCATGTCATGTAGTAGTAAATACGAGAGCGACACCAACATTACTCAAGACACAAAACGATAGAGATGCCTCAGTGGATTACAAGAGGTTTTGCTGTCCCTAAATTGTTTTTTGATGTAAAAATTATAAGTGGACCTCAAAGAACATTATAAAAGAACTAAATGCTGTTCATCACCATCATTAAATATAGTGCATGAGTTGGATGGATAACATAATACATTTAATGGTGTTTTTTCATCCTTTTTTTATACTTGAAAGGTATTATCAAATGTCAGCTGCAGAAGTTTAAACTAACCAGATCTTAATTGAAAGTAAAACGGCTCATCTCATTCACATTCATTAGAGTCATAACTTAATAAGGATACTAAACTGTAACTTGCTTTGCCTTTTGTTGAGAACAGTCACCAAGAGAATGCAAAACAAAAAAGTAAGGTGGTTCATTGATTGTTTTGTTTTTTAATGGCAGCAGCTGAAATATGATAAAGGATAAGGGCACATTTTTCACATCGGTATCTGTGATCGTATCGAGAAACTTAGTAACTTAACTTTAAGTTCTCAGAATCATTCAAATGTGTATTTATTGTCACGATCCCACACAAGAACAGAGGTAGATCCAATTTGCAGTAAGTTTTTATTGAGGGTAATCTGAATCAGTGGTCAAGTCCAGGCATGGGTCAAAATCCAATAGAGCAATCCAAAACACAAGACAAGAACAGGCAAGAAACAGACCACTGAAGTGGTGTGATAAATGCAAGGACTCCGTGACACACACTAAACAGACAGGGTTATATACACAGGGAATAGACAATGATAATGGGGAAATGGCTGAGTGCAATGATCAGTGATAAGGAACAGCTGAGTGCAATGATAAGACAAGGATCGTGGGGAATGTAGTTCATAATGTGAATGACACCGTGGGGAAGGAGGACATCTAGTGGACACCTGGAGAACACAAACCCGACACTGTGACATTTATAATCTTTCTATGGTGGTTTACTGATGCCTTTGTCGAAGTGTTTTTGTTGTAAAACCAGAATGTCTTGCAGGCCAGGTGGGTTTCATCATTTTGATTTAAAGAAAATAAGGAAGTGCATACTAATAGATAATGAGGAATTAACTATAGATTCATTATGTAGATAGGCAGGCAAAACTGTTTTTGTTTTGAGTTTTGCCCTCATTTTGTATGGTTTTGGTTTCAGCAATGGTTCCCTGTTTATTCCTTTGAGTACAGCATCATTCTGATTTCCATTCAGTATCTTAAGCTAAAATGTCATTCTAACAGACAGTTTTCTTTGCTTTAAGAACGTTTTGGGCCAGAAGAGAGTCAAGGAGATTGTGGCTAGTTGTTCCAAAAATACTTTATTGGTATGATTGTTTTATATATACAATATTGTTAAAGAAAGAATGCCTACACAGATTTTGTGTGAGATAAAATATTGGTAACACTTTATTTTAATGTGTCCCTGTTACAGTGTAATTATACATTTAAGTGCTGAGTAATATTAATTAACTACATGTACTGTACGTATAGGGTTAGGGTTTAGTTAGTTGCATGTAATTATACATAATTTATAGTTATTACTATAGTAAATATGTAACGTGTAACAAGGACACATTAAAATGAAGTTTTACCAACATATTTTAGTTTTATTTTATTAAATGTATTTCGTAGTTTCAGGTGGTAATTTTCCATTTATTCTGATGAATTATTGTATTATTACTGTAACAGGATGTATATATAGTATAAAAGCTTGCTTTCTGAATCATCCCATCTCTCTCTCTTTCACTCTCTATTATACACTATTGTTTTTATGTTTTATTTCTGGTTATGACGCAAACAGTAAATTCCAGTGACCACTTTGTGATTTCTGGATCAAGCAAAAGCTTCATCTCAAACCTCAAGAGCTCAAGTAATATCGATGGACCTTCAGGGTGGACTGTGCTCAAAAGATATCCTTACAACTCAGATATTACTATTAGTTTATCCATACGTTTTCATCATTGTGAATGAGTGTCATTTGAGAACGAATTATAACTTATTATTATGAATTACTAGCCTGACGTCGTCATTCCCGACCTAAACATTTTGTGGGCGGGGCTAAGTTCGGCTGGCATCCCGGCTAATGAATTATTATTATAAGTCAAACTTCAAAGAATTAGCAGATGCTGTTTGAAAAACCTAAATTCTTTCAACATTGCTGGCAGGTTAAGAATGTAACTAACGTTGACATTGCAAAACATTGATGTTGCAGGGCGGCCCGAGAGCCTCGATTGACTCTCGGGCCGCCCTGCAACATCAACGCCCTGCAACATCGTGTCTCATGAGCATCACCTGTGCCACACTTAAGTCGAGAAGTTATGTCACTCAACAGGAAGTGGAGCTGTTTTCTGTCTCAAACATAGATACACAGGTTGTGGCACAATTCAGAAGCTGCATCATAGTAAGATAAAAGCCAACATTTGAACCATTTCAACATTTTTTATTTTATTTTTACATTAGTATCATTTTATATTTGAGTAAGTTGAATGTTTAAAAGCATTTCTATTAAAAAAATCCTGTCAATTTCATGATGACTTTGAAGCTTCAGATTTCCCTAAATTATTAATCTGATAAACCATTTAATTGTATTTAATATTGATATTATATATAATATATTTCTGTTTCAAAACAAATTAAATGTAGCTGCACAAATCACTGATGGTTTTAACTTTTTAAAAAAAATTCTGAACCTATTTTATTTAATGGTTAATTATTATTATTATTATTATTCAAGTCACCTTTATTTATATAAAGGTATACCTTAATAAATTGACTATTACAAAGTTTATTTGTATTTGTTTTTCTAATTAGTTTTCTGTAAATATGTAGTTTTGAGCCACCTTATCATAAAAAAAAACTGATATGAAAAATTGTTTGATGTTGAACTAAAAAAATTGTTCAACATCAATATTTAGACAAACTTTTTTCAGATATTATGACAAATTAATACAAATATCAAATGTAGTCTCTCAAATAATAACTGTTAATACTTCAGATTAACCATATTAACATATGACTATGTTGGTAAGCCACCCCTTCGAACACAAATCTCAAGAACGGTCTATGATGAGGGGCTATCTGGATATTATGAAATCTGCAAGAGGATTTATTTCAACATTAACATTTTGAACGGCAGCACATCATATCAGGGTGCGGTTTAGACATCTCAAATCGAGAATGGGCCTGAGGCCACTATCCTTCTTCGGAACGAGGATGTAAGGGCGTTAAAATCCTGTTTTTTCTTTTTCTTTTTCCAGAGGTTGTACTTCGGCTCAGAGGACGTGTGCATTGACGTCAGAGACCGAAGTGTGAATCACACAACTAAAGCAGGGGGCCTGCGAGCAGAGTTAGGAAGGTTACATTCAAAATGCATTTCACTACAGATTACAAAATACATGCTTTAATAAACTTAAAGCAAATTACTCAAGTTTAGTAACTTAATCTAAATACTTTGGAATACTTTGAAATATTTAAGGTATGTAACACAAAATAGCATGTTGTTATTACCACCTAAAAATTCCATCTACCAATCATAGGATTTGGTTTTCCTCTGCATTTTGTTTTTAACAACATCAGTATTCCACAGCATGTCTAGAAAATAAATGCAGACAATCGTAAAAAAAAAAAAAAAAGCATTTAAATGTACCAATAAAAATAAATTTAAAATGTTAAATATTGACCAATAAGTGTAATTTTAATGCAACACAAGAATATACTCAGTGCTTTTCATTCATACCGTTTTTAAAATTTTAGTAAACGGCAACCTGAATTTGTAGTAAAAAAACAAACAAAAACAAATTAAAGCAAGCATTACATTTACACTTTTACTCTTAAACGTTTAACATTTAGAATTACTCTCCTACATTTATTTACTCTCCAATTTGAGCCCAATAAGGGTGATTGTAATACAGCACGAGAGTGTGCTCAAAGTGCTCATGTGTCATGCAGCAACACTGAGTGAAAATTAGCCCTCCTTGACTACATAATCATTGCATATATGAAGCTTACATATGAAGTATAAATCTCAATTTAAAAAAATGTAACCATGTGACTGGTTTTGTGGTCCAGGGTCACATATATCTACTGTGGTTCACACTGTTTCAACCAGTGATTCTTTAATGATTTCTCAATCCACTGCATCAAAGCTTTTCAGCACATAAGGGTTTTCCCTCCACTAATTCCTGCATACGCATGCGGAAGATGGCATTCTCCATTATTGCATTAACCTGCATAATTATTCATCATCACCATCATTGTGTAATGCTGACATAATTTTCCTTGATGTAATTCAGGCTTTTAATCATGAAAATGTAATAAGTAACAGAAGTAAAGACAAATGTCAGGACATGTCAAAACATCTCCAGGGCCCAGAAAACACCTCAGACCACAGAGGGTTAATGCACTGAGATCTAACATTAACAAGTTAACAAAGATTAATAGATCCTGTAAAAATATATTGCTCATTGTACGTTTATGTTAGTTAATGCATTAATTAATGTTAACAAATGAGACCCTGTTGTAAAGTGCTAGTAAAGTGGTTTGATGTGTAAACTGTTACAAAAAAATTCTAAATATAAAATTAAATAGGAAATAATTTTCTGTGTCAAAATTACTGGCGGTGTTCCAATGAAAATATGTTTTCTTGCATTCCAGGAGATGACTGGCTCTTGAGTAAAGGGCAGGGACATTTAAAAACATTCTGTATCCCACAACAGGTGCAAGAGCCTTTTGAGGCAGCTGACTGAAGTAAGTCAAATCTTTCTTTCTAAAATTGGGCTCCATAAACCAAGTTCAGATTTTTGGTTTGAACATTGGGGGGGTTTGAACGTTGAAGTGTGCAACGCTTTAGCGGGGTCCCGGGGCATGCTTCCTGGTGAGATGCATTTACTTGTTTGTTTATTGTTTAGTATCTTATATCATCCACACATGTAAAGTTGGTTGATAACATAACTGCAATAAACACAATTACTTGTTTACTACAACAACAACAAATTATTTAAAAGAAAACGCATACATAATAACCGAAAAAGTTCGAATTTTCTATCATTTAAGCACCTCAAAGCTTACCAGTTTGACAGAATGTTCTACTTCAAAGTACCATGGGAAGACAAACTAACTTTACTTAACATTTTCTTATATTAAAATGGTTTACAAGACTTCGGCTTTAAAAAGGTTTCGGCTATGTCATGTCTTGGAATATGTGAAGGCAAGATTTTTCCTAATTTCAGTCCTCATTAGAACAGAACACATTTTACACACGGGAAAACTGATTGTTTGGTCAATGATTCAAGAAGGTCCAAGATCTTGATTTTAACTTGTACTTGCCCCTATGGAAATATAATATAGTTCTTGTAATTGTTTAACTATGATTCAGATAAGACCATTGATGGCTTCTCATTACCAAGCTTAGG
Organism: Vimba vimba; assembly: GCA_022828995.1. NCBI lineage: Eukaryota > Metazoa > Chordata > Actinopteri > Cypriniformes > Leuciscidae > Vimba > Vimba vimba. The sequence goes on along the minus strand of CM040831.1, from coordinate 34,500,108 downwards.
TTAATGTTGACATTTTTCCTTTTTTTATCTATAGCAGTTGTTATGAAAAATAGCAACCTACATATTTAGAAACTATAGACACAACATGCCGGTTATAAGCAAATTGGCCTGAATGATCCGTTTGCAGTTGTTTTTGCGTAAGCTGCTCACTGATTCAATTATCTGATCAGAGCAAGTATCCCATTTATTTACTTGTATAAAAACCAGCTGAAATTGTTATTTTTGACTCAAATTCAGCCAAAATCCATCATGAGTAAAATGATCCTAGCTGGAGAGTATTTGACTATTGGCGCAAAAAAGTAAGTTATACTAGTGCTGAATTATAATGGTACATGTACATTTGGGTGAAAATTAAGATGAATTATTACCAAAGTTGACAGTGTAACTTTTTGATCACTCAGTTTGATATTAAATATTGGCTTTAAAATTACTTAGATTTGATTGAATGTTTTCTAATAAGGGTTTTTATAAGAGATATTCCAGAGTAACATTGGTTTAAGTGCATTTATAATAATACATGATATTCTAATAAAGCTCTCTCTGATTACAGAATAAGGACTTTGACGTTCTGGTTTTATCTGACTTCATCATCATGAGATTGTCTCAGGTTTCACAGCTTCTGCTGGTGTTCACATCAGTCCTGACACTGAGTAAGGTTTAGTTTAACATCTGTTTGATTAATGTAACAAAGACATTGAAAATGTCAGTGTGTTTATGAATTCAATCTCTTTCTCTTTAAAAGCCAGGGCACAAACAACAACTGCAACAACACTGACAAGTAAAACAGACCTTTATTACTTAATAAATAATAATAAAAAAATAAATATTTAAAGATTTAAAGGGATTGAAGTGAATAAATAGCCTTAATTAGAATGGTAAAAAAGTCTATAGTTATGAATTAATCAATTTAAACTATTTGCAAATAATACTTTGTTTTAAAATGTGCACACATTCACTCTTAATCGTAGCCTATGTCGAAAACGCAACTGTTTCTTGTCTCGTCACATTCATTTCTGAATTAGCCAACATGAATCATGATTGCATATTACAAACGGCGAAATTTAATAAAAGCAGTTTGCATTACTAAATAGTCTATTACTGTCCATCGCAGAACATTTCTTTCGTAAAACAGTTGTATAATACTTAAATCTTTTACATCTTTCCAAGAACTGTGATGGTGACAGTGAGACAGTAAGATCCGCCTTCTTTGATTTGATTGGCCATCTCAATCATTTTGACATTGACGATCGCTGTTAGACCACTGAGGCAGAGCAGCCTAAATATATAATCAGCCTACAAATACAACTGTTAAAACTTTTTGTCATCCTAACAAAAAACCTGTTTACTCATTCTACACTAAAATAAGACAAATAAAATTAGAAAATAATAATTCCAATATTTTTTTTTTACATTTTTATTCATAGCTCAGACAAATAATTGGCTCTGGTCAAAGTCAACAATGATTAGGATTATAAGGAACATACTTTAATTTGATTTTACTCTTAAGAATTTCTAGTGTTGACAATAGTTGTGGAACACGTTTTGGAGAATACTATTTTATTTTTTCAAGTTTTACACATTTCATTTTTTATATAGATTTTTGGGGAATTTTTAAATGAAAGACAATAAATAACCCATTTTACTTATATTTGCCAAGCGTGCCAATATTAGTCCACAGTTACACCAGTCCACCACCAGAGGTCACTATCTTCCCACTACTAATCGCAGCCAGATTCCTCACACATGACATGAACAAACATGAGCCTCAGAAATCATTGTACAAATTAAAAGTCAAATCCTTTTTTTTTTTTTTTTTTTTTTGCAGCACAAGGAATATTCTACCCATTCGGCTCAGCAGCAGGAGACACAAGAAACGCTGCTGTTGATGATGGAAGCTCCTCAGTTATTCCACTGTTGAGTCCATTTCTGTTCTTTGGCCGCACACACCAGCAGATTTATGTAAGATTTTGATTCCATCTTGATTCAAAGTCTAACTGTGAGTGGCGGATGGTTTATAAACTCATCTGTGATCTGTAAAACCTGTGGCTGTGATATTGACAAAATGTCTCATGTTTCAGGTTAATAATAATGGACACCTCACATTCAACCAGGCTTTATTAAAATATATTCCCTACCCCTTTCCTGCTAATGGAAGCCAAGATATAATTGCTGGTCTCTGGACCGACCTTGACAACAGTGTGAGAGGTGTGGTTTCATATCATCAGTACACTAGTGGAAGTGTTCTCACACGCGCCACTCAGGATATAAACAATCATTTCCCAAATCTGGCCTTCAACGCTTCTTGGGTCTTTGTTGCAACGTGGGATAAAGTCCCTTACTACAGCTTGACCAGCACAGTAAGATTGATATACTTCTGAAATATGAATGTTTACACTTTAGTTATTCAATTTCAAAATACTTTATTGGTGTGAACACAATAATACACAAAGAAAGTGGCAGAGAAAATAGTAATATATTAAAACAGTAATAATGATGTCACTGAGTAATGTTCATGCATATAACGATATAATGTTATTTTATAAAAAAAAAAGATGTACAATGAACACTACATTTTTTTCTCCTAACCTTTCAGGAAACATCGTTTCAAGTGGTTTTAATTTCAGGCAGTTATTTTTCATTTATTCTGATGAATTATGGTGACACATCTGTAACAAAGCTTCTGGTGGAGGTAAAAGAAACGTCTTTTCTTTATCAAAACAAATTGTTATTATACACTATATAACAATGTACACTAGGTGTACTGTTTAAATTTATATTTTGCTTTTTCATTTTTTTGTATAGGCTGGTTATGACACAGTCAACTCCACTGACTTCTTTGTGATTCCTGGATCAAACAGCGGAAACTCCATCTCAAACCTCAAGAACTCCAGTAATGTCCATGTTCCCGGTCGATGGGCCTTTAGGGTGGACAGTGGACACATCCCATGTAATATTTTTGTAATACATTTTACAGTTTAACACTTTAAATAACAAAAAAAAATAATTTAAACCGGTAAATCCAGTAGCCCTTTTCTGCTAAATTTGCAAGGCCATATTGCTACGTAAATCTGTTTTGTACATATTGACATTTACCATAATAACACTGCTGGTAAAGAGAAAGACACATGATGAATCAAAGTTAATCACAGACAGCTTTTTCACAAGCAGAAGTAAATACTAGGAGGAGCACAGTCTCATGCACACAAATGCAAAACACCATCACTGTAACACACATGACACTAAAATAATGCAATAAACATTAATTTAACAACATAAGATGTAACATAAACCCCCAATGAACATAACTGATAACAAACTAAGAAACACCACCATCATCATCATCTTCATCCGCTTATCCGGGGCCGGATCGCGGGGGCAGCAGTCTAAGCAGAGATGCCCAGACTTCCCCCTCCCCAGACACTTCTTCCAGCTCTTCCGGAGGGACACAGAGGCGTTCCCAGGCCAGCCGGGAGACATAATCCCTCCAGCATGTCCTAGGTCTTCCCTGGGGTCTCCTCCCGGTGGGACATGCCCGGAACGCCTTCCCGGGAAGGCATCCAGGAGGCATCCAAAACAGATGCCCGAGCCACCTCAGCTGACCCCTCTCGATGTGGAGGAGCAGCAGCTCTACTCTGAGCTCCTCCCGAGTGACCGAGCTCCTCACCCTATCTCTAAGGGAATGCCCAGCCACCCTACGGAGAAAGCTCATTTTGGCTGCCTGTATCCGGGATCTTGTCCTTTCGTTCATGACCCACAGCTCATGACCATAGGTTAGAGTAGGAACGTAGATTGACCAGTAAATCGAGAGCTTGGCCTTGCGGTTCAGCTCTTTCTTCACCACGACAGACCGGTACAGGGACCGCATTACTGCAGAAGCTGCACCGATCCGTCTGTCAGTCTCCTGTTCCGTCCTTCCCTCACTCGTGAACAAGACCCCAAGATACTTGAACTCCTCCACTTGAGGCGGGAACTCTCCACCAACCTGAAGTGGGCAAGCCACCCTTTTCCGACTGAGAAACATGGCCTCGGATTTGGAGGTGCTGATTCTCATCCCAGCAGCTTCACACTCGGCTGCAAACCGTCCCAGCGCATGCTGAAGGTCCTGGTCTGATGGGGCCAGCACGACAACATCATCTGCAAAAAGCAGAGATGAAATCGTGTGGTCCCCAAACCTGACACCCTCCGGCCCCTGATTGCACCTAGAAATTCCGTCCATAAAAATTATGAACAGAACCGGTGACAAAGGGCAGCCCTGCAGGAGTCCAACATGCACCGGGAACAAGTCTGACTTACTGCCGGCAATGCAAACCAAGCTCCTGCTCCGGTCGTACAGGGACCGGACAGCCCTTAGCAAAGGGCCCGGACCCCTACTCCTAGAGCATCCTCCACAGGACACCGCGAGGGACACAGTCGAATGCCTTCTCCAAATCCTCAAAGCACATGTGGATTGGTTGGGCAAACTGCCATGAACCCTCAAACACCCTGGAGAGCGTATAGAGCTGGTCCAGTGTTCCACGACCGGGACGAAAACGGCACTGTTCCTCCTGAATCCGGCGTTCTACTATCGGCCGTATTCTCCTCTCCAGTACCCTGGCATAGACTTTCCCGGGGAGGCTGAGAAGTGTGGTCCCCCTGTAGTTGGAACACACCCTTCTTAAAAAGAGGGACCACCACCCCGGTCAATTCTTGTTATTTTCTCAAGTTTTACACGTTTGATTTTTTTCTATAATTTTACTTGAGTTAAAATATAGATTTTTTGGGATTTTTTTTAATGAAAGACGATAAATAAATAACCCATTTTACTTATATTTACCAAGTGTGCCAATATTTGTCCACAGTTACACCAGTCCACCACAGGTCATCATCTTCCCACTACTAATCGCAGCCAGATTCCTCACACATGACATGAACAAACACGAGCCTCAGAAATAATTGTACAAATTAAAAGTCAAATCCTTTTTTCTTTTTTTTTTCTTTGCAGCACAAGGAATATTCTACCCATTCGGCTCAGCAGCAGGAGACACAAGAAACGCTGCTGTTGATGATGGAAGCTCCTCAGTTATTCCACTGTTGAGTCCATTTCTGTTCTTTGGCCGCACACACCAGCAGATTTATGTAAGAATTTAATTCCATCTTTATTCAAAGTCTAACTGTGAGTGGCGGATGGTTTATAAACTCATCTGTGATCAGTAAAACCTGTGACTGTGATATTGACAAAATGCCTCATGTTTCAGGTTAATAATAATGGACACCTCACATTCAACCAGGCTTTATTAAAATATATTCCCAACCCCTTTCCTGCTAATGGAAGCCAAGATATAATTGCTGGTCTCTGGACCGACCTTGACAACAGTGTGAGAGGTGTGGTTTCATATCATCAGTACACTAGTGGAAGTGTTCTCACACGCGCCACTCAGGATATAAACAATCATTTCCCAAATCTGGCCTTCAGCGCTTCTTGGGTCTTTGTTGCAACGTGGGATAAAGTCCCTTACTACAGCTTGACCAGCACAGTAAGATTGATATACTTCTGAAATATGAATGTTTACACTTTAGTAATTCAATTTCAAAATACTTTATTGGTGTGAACACAATAATACACAAAGAAAGTGGCAGAGAAAATAGTAATATATTAAAACAGTAATAATGATGTCACTGAGTAATGTTCATGCATATAACAATATAATGTTATTTTATAAAAAAAAAAAAGATGTACAATGAACACTACATTTTTTTCTCCTAACCTTTCAGGAAACATCGTTTCAAGTGGTTTTAATTTCAGGCAGTTATTTTTCATTTATTCTGATGAATTATGGTGACACATCTGTAACAAAGCTTCTGGTGGAGGTAAAAGCAGAACAAAATGTTACTATACACTATATAACAATGTACACTAGGTGTACTGTTTAAATTTATATTTTGCTTTTTCATTTTTTGTATAGGCTGGTTATGACACAGTCAACTCCACTGACTTCTTTGTGATTCCTGGATCAAACAGCGGAAACTCCATCTCAAACCTCAAGAACTCCAGTAATGTCCATGTTCCCGGTCGATGGGCCTTTAGGGTGGACAGTGGACACATCCCATGTAATATATTTGTAATACATTTTACAGTTTAAAATTTTAAATGACAAAAAATTTAGTTTAAAACCGGTAAATCTAGTAGCCCTTTTCTGCTAAATTAGCAAGGCCATATTGCTACGTAAATCTGTTTTGTACATATTGACATTTACCATAATAACACTGCTGGTAAAGAGAAAGACACATGATGAATTAAAGTTAATCACAGACATCTTTTTCACAAGCAGAAGTAAATACTAGGAGGAGCACAGTCTCATGCACACAAATGCAAAACACCATCACTGTAACACACATGACACTAAAATAATGCAATAAACATTAATTTAACAACATAAGATGTAACATAAACCCCCAATGAACATAACTGATAACAAACTAAGAAACACCATCATCATCATCATCTTCTTCCGCTTATCCGGGGCCGGGTCGCAGGGGCAGCAGTCTAAGCAGAGATGCCCAGACTTCCCCCTCCCCAGACACTTCTTCCAGCTCTTCCGGGGGGACACAGAGGCGTTCCCAGGCCAGCCGGGAGACATAATACCTCCAGCGTGTCCTAGGTTTTCCCCGGGGTCTCCTCCCGGTGGGACATGCGAAACAGATGCCCGAGCCACCTCAGCTGACCCCTCTCGATGTGGAGGAGCAGCGGCTCTACTCTGAGCTCCTCCCGAGTGACTGAGCTCCTCACCCTATCTCTAAGGGATCGCCCAGCCACCCTGTGGAGAAAGCTCATTTCGGCCGCCTGTATCCGGGATCTTGTCCTTTCAGCCATGACCCACAGCTCATGACCATAGGTTAGAGTAGGAACGTAGATTGACTGGTAAATCGAGAGCTTGGCCTTGCAGCTCAGCTCTTTCTTCACCACGACAGACCGGTACATCGACCGCATTACTGCAGAAGCTGCACCGATCCGTCTGTCAGTCTCCAGTTCCATCCTTCCCTCACTCGTGAACAAGACCCCAAGATACTTGAACTCCTCCACTTGAGGCAGGAACTGTCCACCAACCTGAAGTGGGCAAGCCACCCTTTTCCTTTTATTTTAATTTTTTATTTTATTTTTTATTTGCAACAACAACAACAACAACAACATGACATTCAGAAAGACAGGAACTACAAAACGACAAAAAGAACAAATGAGATGAGCAACTGTTCCACAAAATGACATCATCAAACACTTTCACACTCCGACATTCTAAACGTTTCCTAGTGATTCTGACTTCATTGAGAGCTAAAATTCAGCACTTCTCAGTGAACCAGCAGTCAGTGTGTGTGTTTCAGCACTGAGAGTCAGTGTGTGTGTTCAGACTTCAGTCACAGGATTGCACTAATGAGAGGCTCGGGACGCTCCTGTAAGTGGGCAGGCGACGGCTCTCAAGTGACTATTAGTGGGAACATTCCTAAAGCTTAAACTTCATTCAAACGAGAAGGAAGACATGATGTTTAAGCATATAAGCTATGACCAGAGTCTCCCAACAACATCTGTGCGTAGACGTACAAAATACATGTAAAAAAAAATAATAAAAATAAACACTTCAACGTTCAAATACTTGGATTCTCAAAAGTTTAAGCACCAAGACGACGTCTTCCTTGGGAAAAGACACGGTGAACAAATTGTTAAAAAAAACAAAACAAAAAAAAAAACCAAAACAAAACAAAAAAAACCCAGACAATTTGCTTTGATACCTGCTGACAAAAAGAGAAAACAACAGAAGACACAACATTAGAGAAACTGCAGCAACAACCAACATCTGTATGAATCACAATAAATTCTAATTGTTAAATGTTATTGAGCAGCACAAATAACTAATATTACAAAATAAGTTTTGAAGCAACAGCAAATCAAGACAATGTGTGTCTGTGAGCACCTGTTTTTACACCAATGTGAATGCTTGAGTGTACACCTGTATGTGTGAGCGTGCTTGTGTTCATAAGGTTCCTCCATGTAAATGTTTAATAGTGTGTGTGGGGAACAACAGCTCCATCCCGCAAGGCATGATCCAAGGGCCCCTCACCCCCCAACCGGGGCCCAGCAAAGCCAGTGGGGCCAGGCCCCGCCAAGCGACCGCCAAGCCACCCTTTTCTGACTGAGAACCATGGCCTTGGATTTGGAGGTGCTGATTCTCATCCCAGCCGCTTCACACTCGGCTGCAAACCGTCTCAGCGCATGCTGAAGGTCCTGGTCTGATGGGGCCAGCACGACAACATCATCTGCAAAAAGCAGAGACGAAATCGTGTGGTCCTCAAACCTGACACCCTCCGGCCCCTGATTGCACCTAGAAATTCAGAACCTGCGACAAAGGGCAGCTCTGCCGGAGTCCAACATGCACCGGGAACAAGTCTGACTTACTGCCGGCAATGCGAACCAAACTCCTGCTCCGGTCGTACAGGGACCGGATAGCCCTTAGCAAAGGGCCCCGAACCCCATACTCCCAGAGCACCCTCCACAGGACGCTGCGAGGGACACAGTCGAATGCCTTCTCCAAATCCTCAAAGCACATGTGGATTGGTTGGGCAAACTGCCATGATCCCTCAAACACCCTGGAGAGGGTATAGAGCTGGTCCAGTGTTCCATGACCGGGACGAAAACGGCACTGTTCCTCCTGAATCTAGGGTTCTACTATCGGCCGTATTCTCCTCTCCAGTACCCTAGCATAGACTTTCCCGGGGAGGCTGAGAAGTGTGATCCCCCTGTAGTTGAATTTGAATTTGAATTGAATTTGAATTTGAATTTATTTCAGGATAACCCCTTGAGATGTAACATCTCATTTTCAAGGGGGTTCTGCGCATATGTACAGACACAAAGGTTAATCACACAGTACATATAAAAAAAAGACACAGACATAAACATATACAAAACAATACCTCGCTCACCTGCCCTTGCCCCCACAATTAACATAGCACACATATTAAAGTATATTAGACAAATAATCAGCCGAATGCATTAAACAACTAATGCGTCATTATCAATATGCCTTGTGACAAAATGTAACATACAGAATAAGGTCACATCTCACATAGAAATTTCAAAGAAAATCAAGATAAAGAAAATAACAAAGAAAGTCATAATTGTATACATACTACTATATGTTTTTTACATAAACCATTTATATGTAATACCATTGGAGTCCCTAATTACAAGAACATGTAGTTTTAAGAAAAGAAAAAAGTGACGATTTGAATAAACCAAATGTAGAAATAGACCTCAAAAAAAGAGGAAGGTTATTCCAGTCATGAGGGGCTTTATATTGAAATGCTCTCCTACCAGCTACAGAAAATAACCTTGGTACCGCAAAAAATGTTGGACATTGGAGGTGTCTAAGTGAGTATGTCAAACCTCAAACCTCATGAGTATGCATTTAAGGTATGCAGGACAATTGGAATAAACACATTTAAAAATAAACAGAATCCAGTGGTAATCCCTTCGTGGTTTATGTTGCAACCAGTGTAGTGAATCATACATAAAACAATGATGAGTTTTAAATGGACAGTTCAATATAAATCTGCAAAGAGAATTGAATACAACATTAAGGGGTTTGAGATTGGACTCAAAGGTATTAGTGTAAATTATGTCTGCATAATCAATAATTGGTATTACCAGTTGAGAAAAAAAAAAAATTTCTGACTTGAGTTGAAAAACAATTAATTGATCTGTACAGAGTGTTAAGACATCCATATACACACACAGTTGGAACACACCCTCCGGTCCCCTTTCTTAAAAAGAGGGACCACCACCCCGGTCAAATCTTGTTATTTTCTCAAGTTTTACACGTTTGATTTTTTTCTATAATTTTACTTAAGTTAAAATATAGATTTTTTTGGATTTTTTTTAATGAAAGACGATAAATAAATAACCCATTTTACTTATATTTACCAAGTGTGCCAATATTAGTCCACAGTTACACCAGTCCACCACCACAGGTCATCATTTTCCCAATACTAATCACAGCCAGATTCCTCACACATGACATGAACAAACACGAGCCTCAGAAATCATTGTACAATTTAAAAGTCAAATCCTTTTTTTTTTCTTTCTTTGCAGCACAAGGAATATTCTACCCATTCGGCTCAGCAGCAGGAGACACAAGAAACGCTGCTGTTGATGATGGAAGCTCCTCAGTTATTCCACTGTTGAGTCCATTTCTGTTCTTTGGCCGCACACACCAGCAGATTTATGTAAGAATTTAATTCCATCTTTATTCAAAGTCTAACTGTGAGTGGCGGATGGTTTATAAACTCATCTGTGATCAGTAAAACCTGTGGCTGTGATATTGACAAAATGTCTCATGTTTCAGGTTAATAATAATGGACACCTCACATTCAACCAGGCTTTATTAAAATATATTCCCTACCCCTTTCCTGCTAATGGAAGCCAAGATATAATTGCTGGTCTCTGGACCGACCTTGACAACAGTGTGAGAGGTGTGGTTTCATATCACCAGTACACTAGTGGAAGTGTTCTCACACGCGCCACTCAGGATATAAACAATCATTTCCCAAATCTGGCCTTCAACGCTTCTTGGGTCTTTGTTGCAACGTGGGATAAAGTCCCTTACTACAGCTTGACCAGCACAGTAAGATTGATATACTTCTGAAATAGGAATGTTTACACTTTAGTTATTCATTTTCAAAATACTTTATTGGTGTGAACACAATAATACACAAAGAAAGTGGCAGAGAAAATAGTAATAAATTAAAACAGCAATAACAATGATGTATCTGAGTAATGCTCATGCAAATAACAATATAATGTTATTTTATAAAAAATAAAAAAATGTACAATGAATGCTAAATTTTTTTCTCCTAACCTTTCAGGAAACATCGTTTCAAGTGGTTTTAATTTCAGGCAGTTATTTTTCATTTATTCTGATGAATTATGGTGACACATCTGAAACAAAGCTTCTGGTGGAGGTAAAATAAACTTATTTTCTTTATCAGAACAGAATGTTACTATACACTATATGACAATGTACACTAGGTGTACTGTTTACATTTATATTTTGCTTTTTCATTTTTTGTATAGGCTGGTTATGACACAGTCAACTCCACTGACTTCTTTGTGATTCCTGGATCAAACAGCGGAAACTCCATCTCAAACCTCAAGAACTCCAGTAATGTCCATGTTCCCGGTCGATGGGCCTTTAGGGTGGACAGTGGACACATCCCATGTAATATTTTTGTAATACATTTTACAGTTTAAAATTTTAAATGACAAAATATTTCATTTAAAACCGGTAAATCTAGTAGCCCTTTTCTGCTAAATTAGCAAGGCCATATTGCTACGTAAATCTGTTTTGTACATATTGACATTACCATAATAACACTGCTGGTAAAGAGAAAGACACATGATGAATCAAAGTTAATCACAGACATCTTTTTCACAAGCAGAAGTAAATACTAGGAGGAGCACAGTCTCATGCACACAAATGCAAAACACCATCACTGTAACACACATGACACTAAAATAATGCAATAAACATTAATTTAACAACATAAGATGTAACATAACCCCCCAATGAACATAACTGATAACAAACTAAGAAACACCATCATCATCATCATCATCATCTTTTTCCGCTTATCCGGGGCCGGGTCGCGGGGGCAGCAGTCTAAGCAGAGATGCCCAGACTTCCCTCTCCCCAGACACTTCTTCCAGCTCTTCCGGGAGGACACCGAGGCGTTCCCAGGCCAGCCGGGAGACATAATCCCTCCAGCGTGTCCTAAGTCTTCTCCGGGGTCTCCTCCTGGTGGGACATGCCCGGAACACCTTCCCGGGAAGGTTCCTCCTTTTCCGACTGAGAACCATGGCCTCGGATTTGGAGGTGCTGATTCTCATCCCAGCCGCTTCACACTCGGCTACAAACCGTCCCAGCCTATACTGAAGGTCCTGGTCTGATGGGGCCAGCACGACAACATCATCCGCTAAAAGCAGAGACGAAATCGTGTGGTCCCCAAACCTGACACCCTCCGGCCCCTGGCTGCGCCTAGAAATTCTGTCCATAAAAATTATGAACAGAACCAGTGAAAAAGGGCAGCTCTGCCGGAGTCCAACATGCACCGGGAACAAGTCTGACTTACTGCCGGCAATGCAAACCAAGCTCCTGCTCCGGTCATACAGGGACCGGACAGCCCTTAGCAAAGGGCCCGGACCCCTACTCCTAGAGCACCCTCCACAGGACGCTGCGAGGGACACAGTCGAATGCCTTCTCCAAATCCTCAAAGCACATGTGGATTGGTTGGGCAAACTCCCATGAACCCTCCAGCACCCTGGAGAGGGTATAGAGCTGGTCCAGTGTTCCACGACCGGGACGAAAACGGCACTGTTCTTCCTGAATCTGGGGTTCTACTATCGGCCGTATTCTCCTCTCCAGTACCCTGGCATAGACTTTCCTGGGGAGGCTGAGAAGTGTGGTCCCCCTGTAGTTGGAACACACCCTCCGGTCCCCCTTCTTAAAAAGAGGGACCACCACCCCGGTCAATTCTTGTTATTTTCTCAAGTTTTACACGTTTGATTTTTTCTATAATTTTACTTAAGTTAAAATATAGATTTTTTTTTATTTTTTTTTTAATGAAAGACGATAAATAACCCATTTTACTTATATTTACCAAGTGTGCCAATATTTGTCCACAGTTACACCAGTCCACCACCAGAGGTCATCATTTTCCCACTACTAATCACAGCCAGATTCCTCACACATGACATGAACAAACACGAGCCTCAGAAATAATTGTACAATTTAAAAGTCAAATCCTTTTTTTTCTTTTTCTTTGCAGCACAAGGAATATTCTACCCATTCGGCTCAGCAGCAGGAGACACAAGAAACGCTGCTGTTGATGATGGAAGCTCCTCAGTTATTCCACTGTTGAGTCCATTTCTGTTCTTTGGCCGCACACACCAGCAGATTTATGTAAGAATTAATTCCATCTTTATTCAAAGTCTAACTGTGAGTGGCGGATGGTTTATAAACTCATCTGTGATCAGTAAAACCTGTGGCTGTGATATTGACAAAATGCCTCATGTTTCAGGTTAATAATAATGGACACCTCACATTCAACCAGGCTTTATTAAAATATATTCCCAACCCCTTTCCTGCTAATGGAAGCCAAGATATAATTGCTGGTCTCTGGACCGACCTTGACAACAGTGTGAGAGGTGTGGTTTCATATCATCAGTACACTAGTGGAAGTGTTCTCACACGCGTCACTCAGGATATAAACAATCATTTCCCAAATCTGGCCTTCAACGCTTCTTGGGTCTTTGTTGCAACGTGGGATAAAGTCCCTTACTACAGCTTGACCAGCACAGTAAGATTGATATACTTCTGAAATATTAATGTTTACACTTTAGTTATTCAATTTCAAAATACTTTATTGGTGTGAACACAATAATAAACAAAACAAAGTGGCAGAGAAAATAGTAATAAATTAAAACAACAATAACAATGATGTTACTGAGTAATGTTCATGCAAATAACAATATAATGTTATTTTATAAATAAATAAAAAGATGTACAATGAACACTACATTTTTTTCTCCTAACCTTTCAGGAAACATCGTTTCAAGTGGTTTTAATTTCAGGCAGTTATTTTTCATTTATTCTGATGAATTATGGTGACACATCTGTAACAAAGCTGCTGGTGGAGGTAAAAGAAACGTCTTTTCTTTATCAGAACAAATTGTTACTATACACTATATAACAATGTACAATAGGTGTTCTGTTTAAATTTATATTTTGCTTTTTCATTTTTTGTATAGGCTGGTTATGACACAGTCAACTCCACTGACTTCTTTGTGATTCCTGGATCAAACAGCGGAAACTCCATCTCAAACCTCAAGAACTCCAGTAATGTCCATGTTCCCGGTCGATGGGCCTTTAGGGTGGACAGTGGACAAATCCCATGTAATATTTTTGTAATACATTTTACAGTTTAAAACTTTAAATGACAAAAAAAATAATTTAAACCCTGTAAGTCCAGTAGCCCTTTTCTGCTAAATTAGCAAGGCCATATTGCTACGTAAATCTGTTTTGTACATATTGACATTTACCATAATAACACTGCTGGTAAAGAGAAAGACACATGATGAATCAAAGTTTATCACAAACAGCTTTTTCACAAGCAGAAGTAAAATACTAGGAGGAGCACAGTCTCATGCACACAAATACAAAACACCATCACTGTAACACACATGACACTAAAATAATGCAATACACATTCATTTAACAGCATAAGATGTAACATAAACCCCCAATGAACATAACTGATAACAAACTAAGAAACACCATCATCATCATCATCTTCTTCCGCTTATCCGGGGCCGGGTCGCGGGGGCAGCAGTCTAAGCAGAGATGCCCAGACTTCCCCCTCCCCAGACACTTCTTCCAGCTCTTTCGGGGGGACACCGAGGCGTTCCCAGGCCAGCCGGGAGACATAATCCCTCCAGCGTGGAGGAGTCATGGGGCCGTGCATTATCATGCTGCAACATGAGGTGATGGTCGTGGATGAATGGCACAACAATGGGCATCAGTCACGGTATCTCTTTGCATTCAAAATGCCATCAATAAAATGCACCTGTGTTCGTTGTCCATAACATACGCCTGCCCATACAATAATCCCACCGCCTCCATGGGCCACTCGATCCACAACGTTGACATCAGCAAACTGCTCACCCACACGACGCCATACATGCTGTCTGCCATTTACCCTGTACAGTGAAAACTGGGATTCATCTGTGAAGAGAACACCTCTCCAAAGAGCCAGACGCCATCGAATGTGAGAATTTGCCCACTCATTTTGGTTACGACGACAAACTGCAGTCAGGTCGAGACCCCGATGAGGACGACTAGCATGCAGATGAGCTTCCCTGAGACGACTTCTGACAGTTCGTGCAGAAATTATTTGGTTATGCAACAGCTGTCTGGGTGACTGGTCTCAGATGATCTTGGTGGTAAAGATACTGGGTGTGGAGGTCCTGGGCTGGTGTGGTTACACGTGGTCTACGGTTGTGAGGCCGGTTAGATGTACTGCCAAATTCTCTGAAACGCCTTTGGAGACGGCTTATGGTAGAGAAACGAACATTCAATTCATGGGCAACAGCTCTGGTGGACACTCCTGCAGTCAGCATGACAATTGCACGCTCCCTCAAAACTTGCGACATCTATGGCATTGTGCTGTGTGATAAAACGGCACATTTTAGAGTGGCCTTTTATTGTGGTCAACCTAAGCCACACCTGTGCAATAATCATGCTGTGTAATCAGCATCTTGATATGCCACACCTGTTAGGTGGATGGATTATCTCGGCAAAGGAGAAGTGCTCACTAACACAGATTTAGACAGATTTGTAAACATTATTTGAGAGAAATAGACCTTTTGTGTACATAGAAAAAGTCTTAGATCTTTGAGTTCAGCTCATGAAAAATGGGGGGAAAAACAAAAATGTAGCGTTTATAATTTTGTTCAGTGTATATCCACATCGCTACGTTCAGATGCTTTCTTAACTGCTGGTTTCTCACCGATGTCATTTTTTACAGGAAATTATTGAGAGAAAGTGTGCAGCACATATTTACATATTCATTTCAACGTTGCTCAGTATATCGCTCAGAACAGTATATCACTGCAAGGTATTTTCAACTTTTACTTTTACTTCTAAGTGAAGAGCGAACAAGAACTTAGCCGCGAGTATCAGTATCAGTATCAGTATCAGTATCAGTATCAGTATCAGTATCAGGGCATTGAATCACATTCAGTCTCTTGTTCCTTATGTGACTGATTTAGCTGCCCGAGGCTAGCTCGCATCTCTATGTGATTTGTGCACTAGTGCGAACACGAGAAATAAGTTGCTGGCTGTAGTTCACTTAATGACCACCGGTGTCACTGATGATAAGGGCTTCTGAATTCAAAAAAGCATGATTTTTTTTTTTTTTTTAAATCATGTATGGATATCAAGTAAACCTAAGTTGCTTCAGAAAATATCATCTTGAAATATCACTATATATATAGTTCTGCTTATGTTTACTTTATAAATTCTGTAAAGTTTTCACAGCAAAAAGACACATGAACCACGACCTAAAGGTGGACATTTATACAATTATACCAAAATGCATTTTACTTACTTAAAAATGTATTGATTTATAATGTTCTGTAATGTTTGTTTTTTTGTTTAACAGCCACAACAGCCACAACACCTGCATCACCAACACCTGCATCACCTACATCTCCATCAACAACACCTGCATCACCAACAGTTGATTCTGCACCAACATCACCATCAACAACACCTGCATCACCAACACCTGCATCACCAACACCTCCATCATCAACACCTCCATCATCAACACCTGCATCACCAACACCTGCATCACCAACATCTCCATCAACAACACCTGCATCAACAACACCTGCATCACCAACACCTGCATCACCAACATCTCCATCAACAACACCTGCATCACCAACACCTGCATCACCAACATTTGATTCTGCACCTGCATCTCCATCAACAACACCTGCATCACCAACATATGATTCTGCACCTACATCTCCATCAACAACACCTGCATCACCAACATTTGATTCTGCACCAACATCTCCATCAACAACACCTGCATCACCAACATATGATTCTGCACCAACATCTCCATCAACAACACCTGCATCATCAACATTTGATTCTACACCAACATCTCCATCAACACCTGCATCACCAACATCACCATCAACAACACCTGCATCACTAACACCTGCATCACCAACATCTCCATCAACAACACCTGCATCACCAACACCTGCATCACCAACATTTGATTCTGCACCAACATCTCCATCAACAACACCTGCATCACCAACAATTGATTCTGCACCAACATCACCATCAACAAAACCTGCATCACCAACATATGATTCTGCACCTACATCTCCATCAACACCTGCATCACCAACATATGATTCTGCACCAACATCTACATCAACAACACCTGCATCACCAACATATGATTCTGCACCTACATCTCCATCAACAACTCCTGCATCACCAACACCTGCATCACCAACATTTGATTCTGCACCTACATCTCCATCAACACCTGCATCACCAACATTTGATTCTGCACCAACATCTCCATCAACAACACCTGCATCACCAACATTTGATTCTGCACCAACATCTCCATCAACAACACCTGCATCACCAACATATGATTCTGCACCAACATCTCCATCAACAACACCTGCATCATCAACATTTGATTCTACACCTACATCTCCATCAACAACACCTGCATCACCAACATTTGATTCTGCACCAACATCTCCATCAACAACACCTGCATCACAAACATATGATTCTGCACCAACATCTCCATCAACAACACCTGCATCATCAACATTTGATTCTACACCTACATCTCCATCAACAACACTTGCATCACCAACACCTGCATCACCAACATCACCATCAACAACACCTGCATCACCAACATATGATTCTGCACCTACATCTCCATCAAAAACTCCTGCATCACCAACACCTGCATCACCAACATTTGATTCTGCACCTATATCTCCATCAACACCTGCATCACCAACATTTGATTCTGCACCAACATCTCCATCAACAACACCTGCATCACCAACATCTGATTCTGCACCAACATCTCCATCAACAACGCCTGCATCACCAACATATGATTCTGCACCTACATCTCCATCAAAAACTCCTGCATCACCAACATTTGATTCTGCACCAACATCTCCATCAACAACACCTGCATCACCAACATCTGATTCTGCACCAACATCTCCATCAACAACGCCTGCATCATCAACATTTTATTCTACACCTACATCTCCATCAACAACACCTGCATCACCAACATTTGATTTTGCACCAACATCTCCATCAACAACACCTGCATCACCAACATATGATTCTGCACCAACATCTCCATCAACAACACCTGCATCACCAACATATGATTCTGCACCAACATCTCCATCAACAACACCTGCATCATCAACATTTGATTCTGCACCTACATCTCCATCAACAACACCTGCATCACCAACATTTGATTCTGCACCTACATCTCCATCAACAACACCTGCATCACCAACATATGATTCTGCACCAACATTTGATTCTGAACCAACATCTCCATCAACAACACCTACATCATCAACATTTGATTCTGCACCAACATCACCCTCAACAACACCTACATCACCAACATATGATTCTGCTCCAACCTCTGCATCAACAAAACCTGCATCACCAACATATGATTCTGCACCTACATCTCCATCAACAACACCTGCATCATCAACATTTGATTCTGCACCAACATCACCATCAACAACACCTGCATCACCAACAAATGATTCTGCACCAACATCTCCATCAACAAAACCTGCATCACCAACATATGATTCTGCACCTACATCTCCATCAACAACACCTGCATCATCAACATTTGATTCTGCACCAACATCTCCATCAACAACACCTGCATCACCAACATATGATTCTGCACCAACATCTCCATCAACAACACCTGCATCATCAACATTTGATTCTACACCTACATCTCCATCAACAACACCTGCATCACCAACATTTGATTCTGCACCAACATCTCCATCAACAACACCTGCATCACCAACATTTGATTCTGCACCAACATCACCCTTAACAACACCTACATCACCAACATATGATTCTGCTCCAACCTCTGCATCAACAAAACCTGCATCACCAACATATGATTCTGCACCTACATCTCCATCAACAACACCTGCATCATCAACATTTGATTCTGCACCAACATCACCATCAACAACACCTGCATCACCAACAAATGATTCTGCACCAACATCACCATCAACAACACCTGCATCACCAACAAATGATTCTGCACCAACATCTCCATCAACAAAACCTGCATCACCAACATATGATTCTGCACCTACATCTCCATCAACAACACCTGCATCATCAACATTTGATTCTGCACCAACATCTCCATCAACAACACCTGCATCACCAACATATGATTCTGCACCAACATCTCCATCAACAACACCTGCATCATCAACATTTGATTCTACACCTACATCTCCATCAACAACACCTGCATCACCAACATTTGATTCTGCACCAACATCTCCATCAACAACACCTGCATCACCAACATTTGATTCTGCACCAACATCACCCTTAACAACACCTACATCACCAACATATGATTCTGCTCCAACCTCTGCATCAACAAAACCTGCATCACCAACATATGATTCTGCACCTACATCTCCATCAACAACACCTGCATCATCAACATTTGATTCTGCACCAACATCACCATCAACAACACCTGCATCACCAACAAATGATTCTGCACCAACATCTCCATCAACAAAACCTGCATCACCAACATATGATTCTGCACCTACATCTCCATCAACAACACCTGCATCATCAACATTTGATTCTGCACCAACATCTCCATCAACAACACCTGCATCACCAACATATGATTCTGCACCAACATCTCCATCAACAACACCTGCATCATCAACATTTGATTCTACACCTACATCTCCATCAACAACACCTGCATCACCAACATTTGATTCTGCACCAACATCTCCATCAACAACACCTGCATCACCAACATATGATTCTGCACCATCATCTCCATCAACAACACCTACATCATCAACATTTGATTCTACACCTACATCTCCATCAACAACACCTGCATCACCAACATTTGATTCTGCACCAACATCTCCATCAACAACACCTGCATCACCAACATTTGATTCTACACCTACATCTCCATCAACAACACCTGCATCACCAACATATGATTCTGCACCAACATCTCCATCAACAACACCTGCATCACCAACATATGATTCTGCAACTACATCTCCATCAACAACTCCTGCATCACCAACACCTGGATCACCAACATTTGATTCTGCACCTACATCTCCATCAACACCTGCATCACCAACATTTGATTCTGCACCAACATCTCCATCAACAACACCTGCATCACCAACATTTGATTCTGCACCAACATCTCCATCAACAACACCTGCAGCACCAACATATGGTTCTGCACCAACATCTCCATCAACAACACCTGCATCATCAACATTTGATTCTACACCTACATCTCCATCAACAACACCTTCATCACCAACATTTGATTCTGCACCAACATCTCCATCAACAACACCTGCATCACCAACATATGATTCTGCACCAACATCTCCATCAACAACACCTGCATCACCAACATTTGATTTTGCACCAACATCTCCATCAACAACACCTGCATCATCAACATTTGATTCTGCACCAACATCTCCATCAACAACACCTGCATCACCAACACCTGGATCACCAACATTTGATTCTGCACCTACATCTCCATCAACACCTGCATCACCAACATTTGATTCTGCACCAACATCTCCATCAACAACACCTGCATCACCAACATTTGATTCTGCACCAACATCTCCATCAACAACACCTGCAGCACCAACATATGGTTCTGCACCAACATCTCCATCAACAACACCTGCATCATCAACATTTGATTCTACACCTACATCTCCATCAACAACACCTTCATCACCAACATTTGATTCTGCACCAACATCTCCATCAACAACACCTGCATCACCAACATATGATTCTGCACCAACATCTCCATCAACAACACCTGCATCACCAACATTTGATTTTGCACCAACATCTCCATCAACAACACCTGCATCACCAACATATGATTCTGCACCAACATCTCCATCAACAACACCTGAATCATCAACATTTGATTCTGCACCTACATCTCCATCAACAACACCTGCAGCACCAACACATGATTCTGCACCAACATCTCCATCAACAACACCTGAATCACCAACATTTGATTCTGCACCAACATCTCCATCAACAACACCTGCAGCACCAACATATGGTTCTGCACCAACATCTCCATCAACAACACCTGCATCATCAACATTTGATTCTACACCTACATCTCCATCAACAACACCTTCATCACCAACATTTGATTCTGCACCAACATCTCCATCAACAACACCTGCATCACCAACATATGATTCTGCACCAACATCTCCATCAACAACACCTGCATCACCAACATTTGATTTTGCACCAACATCTCCATCAACAACACCTGCATCATCAACATTTGATTCTGCACCAACATCTCCATCAACAACACCTGCATCACCAACACCTGGATCACCAACATTTGATTCTGCACCTACATCTCCATCAACACCTGCATCACCAACATTTGATTCTGCACCAACATCTCCATCAACAACACCTGCATCACCAACATTTGATTCTGCACCAACATCTCCATCAACAACACCTGCAGCACCAACATATGGTTCTGCACCAACATCTCCATCAACAACACCTGCATCATCAACATTTGATTCTACACCTACATCTCCATCAACAACACCTTCATCACCAACATTTGATTCTGCACCAACATCTCCATCAACAACACCTGCATCACCAACATATGATTCTGCACCAACATCTCCATCAACAACACCTGCATCACCAACATTTGATTTTGCACCAACAACTCCATCAACAACACCTGCATCACCAACATATGATTCTGCACCAACATCTCCATCAACAACACCTGAATCATCAACATTTGATTCTGCACCTACATCTCCATCAACAACACCTGCATCACCAACATATGATTCTGCACCAACATCTCCATCAACAACACCTGAATCATCAACATTTGATTCTGCACCTACATCTCCATCAACAACACCTGCATCACCAACATTTGATTCTGCACCTACATCTCCATCAACAACACCTGCATCACCAACATTTGATTCTGCACCAACATTTGATTCTGAACCAACATCTCCATCAACAACACCTACATCATCAACATTTGATTCTGCACCAACATCACCCTCAACAACACCTACATCACCAACAAATGATTCTGCGCCAACATCTGCATCAACAAAACCTGCATCACCAACATATGATTCTGCACCAACATCTCCATCAACAACACCTGCATCACCAACATTTGATTTTGCACCAACATCTCCATCAACAACACCTGCATCATCAACATTTGATTCTGCACCAACATCTCCATCAACAACACCTGCATCACCAACACCTGGATCACCAACATTTGATTCTGCACCTACATCTCCATCAACACCTGCATCACCAACATTTGATTCTGCACCAACATCTCCATCAACAACACCTGCATCACCAACATTTGATTCTGCACCAACATCTCCATCAACAACACCTGCAGCACCAACATATGGTTCTGCACCAACATCTCCATCAACAACACCTGCATCATCAACATTTGATTCTACACCTACATCTCCATCAACAACACCTTCATCACCAACATTTGATTCTGCACCAACATCTCCATCAACAACACCTGCATCACCAACATATGATTCTGCACCAACATCTCCATCAACAACACCTGCATCACCAACATTTGATTTTGCACCAACATCTCCATCAACAACACCTGCATCACCAACATATGATTCTGCACCAACATCTCCATCAACAACACCTGAATCATCAACATTTGATTCTGCACCTACATCTCCATCAACAACACCTGCAGCACCAACACATGATTCTGCACCAACATCTCCATCAACAACACCTGAATCACCAACATTTGATTCTGCACCAACATCTCCATCAACAACACCTGCAGCACCAACATATGGTTCTGCACCAACATCTCCATCAACAACACCTGCATCATCAACATTTGATTCTACACCTACATCTCCATCAACAACACCTTCATCACCAACATTTGATTCTGCACCAACATCTCCATCAACAACACCTGCATCACCAACATATGATTCTGCACCAACATCTCCATCAACAACACCTGCATCACCAACATTTGATTTTGCACCAACATCTCCATCAACAACACCTGCATCATCAACATTTGATTCTGCACCAACATCTCCATCAACAACACCTGCATCACCAACACCTGGATCACCAACATTTGATTCTGCACCTACATCTCCATCAACACCTGCATCACCAACATTTGATTCTGCACCAACATCTCCATCAACAACACCTGCATCACCAACATTTGATTCTGCACCAACATCTCCATCAACAACACCTGCAGCACCAACATATGGTTCTGCACCAACATCTCCATCAACAACACCTGCATCATCAACATTTGATTCTACACCTACATCTCCATCAACAACACCTTCATCACCAACATTTGATTCTGCACCAACATCTCCATCAACAACACCTGCATCACCAACATATGATTCTGCACCAACATCTCCATCAACAACACCTGCATCACCAACATTTGATTTTGCACCAACAACTCCATCAACAACACCTGCATCACCAACATATGATTCTGCACCAACATCTCCATCAACAACACCTGAATCATCAACATTTGATTCTGCACCTACATCTCCATCAACAACACCTGCATCACCAACATATGATTCTGCACCAACATCTCCATCAACAACACCTGAATCATCAACATTTGATTCTGCACCTACATCTCCATCAACAACACCTGCATCACCAACATTTGATTCTGCACCTACATCTCCATCAACAACACCTGCATCACCAACATTTGATTCTGCACCAACATTTGATTCTGAACCAACATCTCCATCAACAACACCTACATCATCAACATTTGATTCTGCACCAACATCACCCTCAACAACACCTACATCACCAACAAATGATTCTGCGCCAACATCTGCATCAACAAAACCTGCATCACCAACATATGATTCTGCACCTACATCTCCATCAACAACACCTGCATCACCAACATTTGATTCTGCACCAACATCTCAATCAACAACACCTGCATCACCAACATTTGATTCTGCACCAACATCTCCATCAACAAAACCTGCATCACCAACATATGATTCTGCACCTACATCTCCATCAACAACACCTGCATCACCAACATTTGATTCTGCACCAACATCTCAATCAACAACACCTACATCTCCAACATATGACTCTGCACCTACATCTCCATCAACAACACCTGCATCACCAACATTTGATTCTGCACCAACATCTCCATCAACAAAACCTGCATCACCAACATATGATTCTGCACCTACATCTCCATCAACAACACCTGCATCACCAACATTTGATTCTGCACCAACATCTCAATCAACAACACCTGCATCACCAACATTTGATTCTGCACCAACATCTCCATCAACAAAACCTGCATCACCAACATATGATTCTGCACCTACATCTCCATCAACAACACCTGCATCACCAACATTTGATTCTGCACCAACATCTCAATCAACAACACCTACATCTCCAACATATGACTCTGCACCTACATCTCCATCAACAACACCTGCATCACCAACATTTGATTCTGCACCAACATCTCCATCAACAAAACCTGCATCACCAACATATGATTCTGCACCAACATCTTCATCAACAACACCTGCATCACCAACATATGACTCTGCACCTACATCTCCATCAACAACACCTGCATCACCAACATTTGATTCTGTACCAACATCTTCATCAACAACACCTGCATCACCAACATATGATTCTGCACCAACATTTGATTCTGAACCAACATCTCCATCAAAAACACCTGCATCACCAACATTTGATTCTGTACCAACATCTTCATCAACAACACCTGCATCACCAACATATGATTCTGCACCAACATTTGATTCTGAACCAACATCACCATCAACAACACCTGCATCACCAACATTTGATTCTGCACCAACATCTCCATCAACAACACCTGCATCACCAACATATGATTCTGCACCTACATCTCCATCAACAACACCTGCATCACCAACATATGATTCTGCACCTACATCTCCATCAACAACACCTGTATCACCAACAAATGATTCTGCACCAACATCTCCATCAACAACACCTGCATCACCAACATATGATTCTGCACCAACATCTCCATACACAACATCTCCATCCACAACATCTCCATCAACAACACCTGCATCACCAACATCTGCATCACCAACAAATGATTCTGCACCAACATCTCCATCCACAACATCTCCATCAACAACACCTGCATCACCAACAAATGATTCTGCACCAACATCTCCATCAACAACACCTGCATCACCAACAAATTATTCTGTACCAACATCTCCATCCACAACATCAACAACATCTGCATCAATACGTCAGAGGGCCGGTCTGATCAGCTCAGGGTTCGCTTCTGTTGTTTTCTTTGTTTGTCTGGACCACAAGGCTGTCACATTGTGTTTGTGTTGTCATGCCATATGCTCTATTGTCTATTGGTACTCCGCCCCTCTTGTTACTTTATCTCATTTTGGCCTGTTTTAAGTCATTTGTCAGCCTTTATTTTCCCCTCTTGTTTTCTGTCCTGTGTCAGATTTTACCTGGCTCTCATCTGTGTTAACCTTGATCTTGTTCTGCAGCTTTAATCTTAGCCTTGTCTTGGTTTCCTGTCATTTATCTGAAATTTTGTGATTTGGTTATTTATTTATTTTGTTAATTTTTTCCCTGTTCATCTGTTGTTTTTGAGCTCCCCCATTTGGTTAATTTTGTTTTTTGTTTAGTTTCCCCCCTGCCCTTTACTTTTTGCCCCCCTCTCTGCTTTGGCGGCCGGATCCTGTTTTTGTTGTTGCTCCCTTCCTGCTCCTTTTTGGATCTTCTCTGTCCACCAGCCCCAAAAAGATACCAGCTACCACCACCAGGTCCCTACTGAAGGATCTGGGGGTTTTCAATAACAACCTGTGTGTTTTACCTTAAAAAGGATAAAAAGTTTTCTGTCTCCTGCATAACTACTTTTACTCCAAGATCCTTTATAATTAAAAACACCATAATGAAATGAAATTTACAGAGTGTGCTCATTCAGTCTCTTCTCTTCGCTTTCAGGGAATTGAGCAGATTAAATTACCTAGAGGTGGCAACATTGATAAAGTGCAATGGCAAAGGGAACTGTACTGGATTCATACTTTGGATGCCTTGCAGTCTCCATGTACTTATGCAGCATGTATGTATGTATGTATGTATATATATGTGCCTGTATTTTTGTATATTTGTATTTATATTTGTTTCTTGTAGTGGGGATTTTCACTATGGGGAGTAAATGTGTAAATGACCTAGATAACTCAGTATGTTGGGTAGGTTAAAGAAAAACTACAACTCCCACCATTGGACTACAACTCTCCTACCTGGCTTTCACAGGTGTGGTAATCACTGTTGATTGTCCTGATGTGTTTGAACACAGTTAAGTTGATTGCTACATTCATTGTCTGTATGCCCTGAAGATGGTCATTTGACCGAAAGCTTGGTGATTAAATTTGCTTAAAGGATTTAAGTGTGCAGACATTTTATTTTTTGAGATTTTCAGTCTTGTTTGTCTGGCACCTTGGTGATCGTGAGTGCGGTGTAACTCCTTCAAAACATTACTTTAAGAAAGCAACCATACATTGGTGTTATTTAATTTTCTTTGTTTTTATATTACATTTCATAATCATTAGTCATTTATGTAGTTGTCATTTGATTTATAATTCATTAATATTATTGTAAATAAATTATGGCATTGTGGTGCAAATAGAAGGTTCCAGTAATGTTTGGCAAGCAGGTGCAAATCCAACTAGTGCCTGCAGTTGATTTCAACTTCTTCATTATTGCCCTGCTAGTAGTAATGGGCATTTTCTCTTTAGCTATTTTCTTAGCCATTTCCTGATTTGTTGCAGCTCAACAGCCTTTTGTCACTTTTCCATAATGATGTAGGTCCGTAGGAATTTGCCTTGTATGTCCACTCATAATTAAAGCCCAGTGATGCTGGAAGTCATGACTTATGATGTAAGTGTTCTTAATTACCCAGGTGAACTTAACAACATACAGTATGATTGAGGATATACTTCAGTAAGATTACTCTTAGAGGAATCTATAAAAAAATATTTATGTATAGTGATTTTGCTGTCACATCAACAGTTACACCGGTCAGCCACCAGATGTCATCATCGTCCCACTACTACTCACAGTCAGTCCTTACACCATTATTTTAAACCATGCAACTCTGTCTGATTCCCATGCAACTCCCATGCTGCTATTTACAAAATAAAAGAGTATGAATTGAGTACTGGATCCACTGGGTTTTAATGGACACACCATCCTGGTAGCGCATTCCTGAACCAAATCACTTCTAAACTTTACAGTGTTTTTGCATCCTTTTTGAAACGGAATGTCAATTCCTCACAATTTCTCCTATGTTCCACAGAATAAAGAAAGTCATAAAGGTTTTGTTTAGGTGAGGTGTGTAAATTAAAGCAGCTTCCATTTTTAGATAATCTATTCCTTTAACATTTGCTTTCAGTTTAACAACTGGAAGTAATTTTGGCATAAAATGCCAATTTTCTTCTTTGGATAATGAATGATTTTCATTTCTTTGGAATTGAATTAATGCATATTAGTGCAACCGTATTGTAAAGTGTTCCCAAAAATTCCACTGTGCTAGTTGCAAAACAATCTGGGATTGTTTTCTCTGCCGTAGAGTTTGGCCAAAAGTAGGCGTCTTATAAGTCAGCATGATGATGTCACGTATCTTTTGGAAACCGGAAGTCGTGACGTAAGGAATGCTGTTTCCAGGACCAAACCTCTAGCTCGTTTCACTTAAAAATACTCTCTCAACAGCTGTTTATGAGCACAGATTATTTATATTGCACATTTAACCTAAGCTATTAAAAACGTAGGGTACTGTACACTAAAGTCTCTGTGCTCATGGCATCCCGGACAATATTTTAACGATTCATTAAACATGAATCACTGTCCGACCAACTGAGATTTCAGTATGGATTGTACAGTGGTATTACATCACATTGTGAGTGTATTTTAACACCATTTGTGTTAATAATAATAATTTGGCAGGGAGTCGAAATTCAGCACAACACCTATGGCAAGCCGTTTTAACATTTAATCATTTAAACCGACTAGTCTCTATTTTCATGCTACTAGTACTTATTTTTTAGATACTAGTATCTATTACATTAAGTACTAGTACTTATTCATTAGCTATTAGTGCTTATTCTTTAGGTACTTGTGCCTATTCTTTAGATACTAGTGCTTATTATTTAGGTACTAGTACCTTTTTAAAGATACTAGTACTTATTCATTAGATACTAGTTCTTATTTATTAGATACTAGTACTTATTCCAGTAGTGACTAGTTCTTATTTATTAGGTACTAGTACTTATTCATTAGATACTAGTTCTTATTTATTAGATACTAGTACCTATTAAATAGATACTAGTACTTATTCATTAGATACTAGTACTCATTCCAATAGTGACTAGTAATTATTCTTTTGTTACTAGTAACAAATAAATTTTTTTTGCCATTGACTTCTATGGGAATCTGTCATTCAGATATCAACTATTCAGTTCTGACTAGTATGCATTCCAATTGTGACTAGTACGTATTTATTAGTTACTAGTAGTTATTAATTAGGTAGTATCTAAAAAATAGGCACTAGTACCTAAAGAATAAGCACTAGTAGCTAATGAATAAGTACTAGTACTTAATGGAATAGATACTAGTATCTAAAAAATAAGTACTAGTAGCATTGAAATAGATACTAGTAGGTTTTAAGGATTAAATGATAAAACAGCTTGCCATACTACACCAGGTTCATGTTTTTGACGCCTTAAAATGCAGCATATGTAGGCAGAGCCGTTGTGTTGCTTTCAGTAAAATGCATTTACAGCATGCGACACACCACTTTCATTTATCATGCAGGCTGTGCATAAGTGCAGTGTGTGTGTATTCCTATCTATATGTTTTGTCTTGTGTGACTGTGAAGTGAACAGGGTTTCGTTTATTAATGCCTCTCTTCACATAAGCACACACTGACTGACATGAATTGTTTGCTAGACATTTAAAGAAACGCGCCGTATACATACTGTAGACATAAACCGTATACATACTGTATACATAAAAAAACGTATACATACTGGGTACTATATTCTCAGAAGGCGAAGCACTGCTACTTGGGCGGAGTGATTTGCTCAGAGCACCTGAGAAGCCCCGTGGTGAGGAGCAGAGAGTTTGCTCAGAGTTGGAGTAAATGACTCTGCACTTCGCCTTCTGAGAATATAGTTCCCAGTATGTATCCGGTTTGAAGATGGCTGTGTCTCATTTGACCTAGTTATTTGTACACGCTGTGACTATACAAATCACAACATGTATATAGGAAAATGTTGGCGTTATTTTGTCACTTATTGGGAGCAGTATGCTAGCTGGAGCCGTTTACCTCCAGTCTTTGTGCTAAGCTAGGCTAGCGGTGGGTGCGTCAGACAGAGTTACGGCACACACGGACATGAAAAGGGTATATTTGGACTTATCTAACTCTGGGGGATACAGTGAATAAGCTAAAGTCCCCAAAAGTCGGCATGTTCCTTTAAATTCGCTCGTGCTGTTCAAGCTTTCCTAGTTCAGAGATGTTACAGTTGAAAAATTCACTAAAGATCTTTCGGACGTTATTCAGCGATACCGGATGTTTCATGGAAATGAGAATGTGAAACTTTTCTGCTTTGTTCAGATAGGCCGGCAAACATATGATTTATTTATTTATTCTGCTATAACTGACTGAAATCATGAGTCGTTTGGAGTTCAAACAGAAAAAACACATAAAATCGAATGTTTACAAATCAGATCCAAACCACATACATGTGTAGCATGAAATCTGATTAAAATCTAATATATATACTGTATATAACCTTTATTTAAACAGGAACTCCCATTGAAACACAGTCTCTTTTACTCCCATTGAAACACAGTCTCTTTTACAAGGGAGTCCTGTATAGCACAATTTTCAAGCATGAGCTGAAAAACAAAACAATACATTACGTAAATTAAAATACAATACAGATTTACACAAAGTTTACAAAATATTTACATAGAAAAAGAAAAAATGCAATGAGTTTAAAATATATAAACAAACAAAATAAGGACTAAAAGTCGAGATCTACCATTAATTAAAACAAGTGCACATGTCCGTCAGCATGTCAGATATTCTTTTTTTAAAAGCAGCTTAAGAAATTAGCGCACCAATCTTAAGCCTAGACTGGAGTTCGTTCCAGGACGAAGGGCCATAGTAAGACAGACTCCTCTTTCCTGCTTCTGTCCTCATTCTTGGTACCTTACAACGTAGTCCGTCACTAGATCTTAAATGATATGTACTTTGCATATGAACAAATTTTAAACAGATATAAGAAGACAAAAGACCTAAAAGTACTTTATAAATAAAAATGTGCCAATGTAGCATCCTGCTCACTTTGAGTGACGGCCAATTTACCCTACTATATAAGATGCAATGATGTGTCTGATAGCCAGAATTTGTGATGAAACTGAGAGCTGCATGATAAAGAGGGTCAAGCATTGACATAGTAGATGGACAAGCAAATTGATAAATGATATCACCATAATCTATCTGAGACAGGAGTAATCCTGCAACCAGTTTTTTTCCGTGTAGTCCTAAAAAAGCAAGATTTCAATCTATATAAAAATGCCAGAGTGAATTAAAGTTTTATAGCAAGAGCTTCAATATGTTTTTTAAAGGTAAAACCTTTGTCCAGCCAGATACCCAAGTATTTATAAATATCAACAAGTTCAATGGCTTCATCTTGCAGTGTGTTAATAGCAAGAACTGGGACTTCAGTATTTATAGGTGCAAATATCATCACCTTTGTCTTTTTTGCATTTAAAAGTACAGTAGCTTCAAATCAAACAGGGCAGATTGTAATAAGGCAAAATCTAACTGCAAATTTGCACAGGCAGTCTCAGGTGTAAGGGCACAAGAATACATAATTGTATCATCGGCATACAGATGATACTGTGAGTGTTTAAACTCACTGCAAACATTGTTTATATAGATGATAAAAAGCAAAGGACCTAAAACTGATCCTTGTGGGACACCCTTTTTTAGGACAACAGGGTCAGATGTTACATTCCCATGCCTTACAATTTGCATCCGTTCAGAGAGATAGCTGTGAAACCAATTTACAGCTCTGTGCCCAACACCAATATTCAACAGGGTTTTTTGCTAATACTTAATTTTGATGTCCACTTTCTACTGTTTCACATTCTACTAACTATAACTTTGCATTTGCATGTCCAGCGCAGTCATTAGAGTATTAGTAGACTGTGTGCTTAATATCTGCAAACACTTTATTCTGATGATCCTCAACAGACATTCTGCAGACTATATGTAACTTAGCAAATACAACTACTAACCTAACAATCTACTGATACTCTACTGATAGTTAGTAGAATGTCTGAAGGATTATGGAAATAAAGTGTTTCTTTGTTTGTTCATTATTTCTTGAATACAGATGTATTTAGCCTCTTGTATGCGTCTGCTATTTCTCCAGATCTGAAAGACTTTATATTATATTTTAGTTGACTCTATCACAGTCTCCATGTTTGTTTGTTTCTCTCTCTCGATATTCAGAGACTAATGCAGAAGGTGAAGTCATTCCCAGTCCTTGAGGAGGACACAAAGACTTTAAAGAACAAACAAACAAACAAAAGCCACTCGAGTGCAGTCTGGGTGGAGGATGCGGGTCGGCCCTTTTAATCTCTCCTCTTCCACTTTCTTTCTGAGGTAACCGTCAGCACATCCAACCACTCCAGGTTAGTGATTAGGGATGCAAATCTAAAAACACTCGTATTTACTGGACAGCACAGGTCTGCGGAGTCCTTTATAATGTGATCATATGTGTATGAGAGAGCCCTGTTGAAGATTACTGGTCCTCTGGGACTGGGGCTGGAGGCGAGTGCTGAGCTTGTGTTTCCATTGCGTCCTTGAGCCAGAAACTTTCTGCTACAGTGGACCGCACTTTCAATGCACTTCAGTGCCTCTTTGCTTAAAGCATCTGCAAAATGAGATGATTTTGAATCCGTTGCACATGATATTAAAGGAATTTAGAAGCTGAAAGATTTCTCATTTTACACAGCATGCTATGTGGCTCCCGTCCCAGAAGAGAAGAAACATTAATCATTCACATTAATCATTAATCATAAACAATTAATCATTCACATTTCTACATCTGAAAAATCAAAGTTTGCTCTTTTTATTACTTTTAAGAGGGCTTGTTTTACTACATAACTACAATCACAAGGATGTGAGTTTGCATGCTTGACAAATCGGACAATCGCTTTAGATTGCTAGTAGCAGCATATTGTTTTAAAGAAAACAAAGCTTTCAAATTTCATAATTTGTATTGTAAATTTCAAAAAGAAGAGGAAAAGATTTTGGTAAAACTATACTTAAAACCTTTGTTTAATGCATTATAAAGGTATTCATAATGTACGTTATAATGCATTAGATCTTTTCATAAATAATTTGTAACCAAAGTTAAAAGTCATTATAATATTTGCAGATTCTGAAATTGGTTGTTTGACATTTGTTTTAATGCATTATACTTCCTAAAGGTGTATTCAATAAATAGATAAGAATTATAATGTATTATAACTGTGGTTATACTTATTCATGAGACCATTCAATGCATTATAAGGTGCATTACATAATTAATGCATTAAACATACTTTTATAATTTACTATATATAAAGGCTTTATTTAAAGTTACCGTGATACTTTTTTTAATTAATAGGTTATATTGTTTTGCATGTTGATGGATGCATGTTTGTAAACTTTATTAAAAAATATTAAAAATATTTTCACGTCACGTCACGGGTCACAGGATGTGGTAACAAGCGAAGCACGCAGCGTCTCGCGCCCTCGCTAATGTTTGCTCATCTTTAAACTCATCGTTTGTAACTTAAAGGGTAACTCCACCTCTGGAAAGATGAATGTGAATGTGTATTTAAATTGGGTCATTTATGTAGAAGAAATGTGAAATTATTTTTGAATTTGGAGCTTTCTAGACTGAGAAAAGCCAGAAAATGTATTTTTGGCTCATGTGGATGAAAGACAACAACTCCCAGAATGCACTTGCTTTGCTGCTCTACGAGGCCACTCCCAAGCCACGCCTACCGGTTAGAGAGCAGTTGTAAACAATAAAGCTAACTAGTCTCCGTGAGACTGCCCAGGTTTTTGAGATCGCATCGCACAAAATGTCCGGGATTCGGCTTTTGCGTTCTACAGTCGCCATTCATTGTGTTTACTGTGGCGAGCAGGACGAGACTAGGGCCGCGGGAGAACGACGCGAGGCCGGTGGTCTGATTACTGATGACGGACACCTGTGAGGCACTGGTCTCGTATCTCTCACGGAGGAGCGGGGATTTTCTTAGCAATGGTAAAACGCACATCAACCGATCACGCCACCGGCCTCGCGTCTTTCTCCCGCGGCCCTAGCCTTGTCCTGCTCGCCACAGTAAACATGATGAATAGCGACTGTAGAACGCAAAAGCGGTGGCGTGATTACTGATGAGCGGCGCCTGTGAGACGCGCCGGTCTCGTGGGCTATCTCTCACGGAGGAGCGGGTATTTTCTTAGCAATGGCAAAACGCACATCAACTGATCACTTGTTTAGCGTTCATGTAAACACTACATTCAGATTCACCAATCGGAATGAATTCAGTTAGATCGATACAAAAGGTGTGCATGTAAACAATGAATGGCGACCGTAGAAAGC
Organism: Vimba vimba; assembly: GCA_022828995.1. Classification (NCBI taxonomy): domain Eukaryota; kingdom Metazoa; phylum Chordata; class Actinopteri; order Cypriniformes; family Leuciscidae; genus Vimba; species Vimba vimba. Next base: position 34,466,249 of record CM040831.1, on the reverse strand, counting down.
AAAGCCAAATCCCGGACATTTTGGACGATCTCGACGGCCGGACATGCAGGTTTCTGCTGGTGAAATCAAACGCACTGGCACTGATCTGTGATAGGTCTGTTAGCGCATTAGGTCCAACCCCCTATGGGCGGGTTTGAAAGGGTGGGAAGTAGTGCTTGTAGTCTTAACAGAAATCCCCCCCTCTTACACTTCCTCCTACAATGACGCAAAATGACGATTTTTGCGTCATAGTAGGAGGAAGTGTAAAGAGGTAAATACAGATTTCTCTCGTCTCAGGACTGGGTTTCTAACATTGCAAAGCTTAATGCAAATGGGTGGAGTGTTCCTTTAACTCTCTCCTAAACTTATCCAAAGTGGTGGATTTACTAACTTACTGATCTGCTGTGACCATGCCGAAGGCAAAAGCGGTGCAGACCGACTCAAACGCTGAGACGGTCATAATGGCGTCCCTCACCCACCTGCTTGAGTCTCATCGAACCGCCATCTCCGAGGACTTCAAACAAACTTTCTCAGCTCTTGAGACCAAGTTGAACGGTGTCATAACTACCGTGACAGAACACGCTGAGAAACTCGGAATCCTTGAGAGTGAAGGTGACACGCGAGAGCTATGCCTGAAGGCTGCCAAGGAAGCTATCACCAAGCTCCAGACAGACCATGCTAAACTAGCAACTAAAATCGTCGACCTCAAATCACGGAGCCGGCGTAACAACATCAGGGTCATTGGTGTACCTGAATCCGTGGAGGGGCCACAACCGACAGCTTTCTTTACCAAGATGCTCGAGGAGGTCTTTGGAGGGGTCCTCGATTCGCCTGTGGAGTGTGAACGGGCTCACAGAGCCCTGGCACTCAAACCTCCACCCAACCAGCGGCCAAGACCGATCATCATTCGTCTCCTCAGGTTTCAGGTAAAGGATAAGATCATCCGCCATGCACGGACCATGAGGGGTAGGCTGAAATTCCGGGACCATTCCATCCTTGTATTTGAGGAAAGAGTTTAAGACGGTCATGTCGGAGTTGTACGAGCGTGGATTCAAGCCGGCCCTGCTCTACCCGGCCAGGCTTTACAGTAAGATAGAGTCGTGAGGTAGGAAAAACTTTCCCACGGTAACTGAGGCTGAAGCTTTCATTGTCTCCTTGCCCTCGCGGAACACCTAGATCATAGTAGGGCTGTAACGATTCCTCGATTAAAGTCGAGTACTCGATTTCAAAAAATCCTCGATTGCAATTTACCCGTGTCGAGTAACCGGCAAAATACCGGAAGTGGCGCATTCCACAGACGAGAGTCCATGAACCGCATTATTACACAGTTTTCTAAGGCCACGCGATGTATTTAACTGTTTACAATCATGCTATTGTGAAATCATAAAGGCTAAGATTAAGTTAAATAAATATATGCGCTGTTTTTTTTCTCCCACAGAGAAGCATGACGGTTTAATTATTTACATGCGTGCAGAATCAGATTGTGTTAAAAGTACCTCAGCTATGTTCACAGTAAACGCTGCTCCACACATACTCAGTCTCTGCATGTGCTGTTTGTTTAAGTTTCCAATAATGTGCATTTGGGAACGCAAAACCCCGGACACGTGTTTCATAGTAACTGTCATCATCATTTATATGCGTGGAGCGTCTCGGGTTTCTCAAACTCCATCTTTGTGTGCTGTGAGTTTGTGTGGCTTATAACGTTAATCTGCACGCAGTCTGCGCCGTTTCACAAGATTCGTAACGCAGCTTATTTATAAATCTTCGCCAACACAGGAGAATACATAAGTATGTTTCTCAATATATTCAGAAATATATTCGCAATCGCATATATTCTCATGTGCGAATTGTTGTTCATCGCGATTTCAAAATAAAAGTTTAACCCTTGCACTGCATGCATGTTTTGACGTGCACATGTTCTTTTCAAGAAATGACGGCAGCTGTTGCATTTCTATCGTACAGAAGTGACCAAATATGAAAGATTAAGTTGACATTTGAATTAAATGTTATGTTTATTAGTTATCATATATTTTACATGGTGTATTTTAACAGCGTTGTTCAATAAAACCCATATGATTACTTTGATACTTTATTTGAACCAATAATTATTGCTTGTTATTATTTGGGTAACACTACAATAAGGCTCATTAGTTAACATTAATGTATTAATCAACATGAACTAACAATGAACAATAGCTACATTTGTAACTAACATTTGTTCATACAAATACAGCTGTTCATTGTTTGTTCATGTTAGTTCACTACATTAATGTTAACAAATACAACCTTTAATTTTAATAATGTATTAGTAAATGTTGAAATTAACATGAACTAAGATTAATAAATGCTGTAGAAATAAATATTGTTCATTCTTAGTAACTAATGAACCATATTGTAAAGTGTCTTTAAGTATTTTTAAAGGCTGTTGTTCACTTGGATCTATTTTATTACCACAATTTTTTATCCGATTACTCGATTAATCGATGGAATAATCCGTAGAATACTCGATTACTAAAATAATCGATAGCTACAGCCCTAGATCATAGTTTGCCCAAATCTATGCGACGAGGGTGACAGACCTGCAGGCCACGGCTTACTGTCGTTTGAGCTCCTGTCATATTCCGTTCTCCATTGACAGTGCACAGCGGTGATCTGTTTGCCTCTACTTTTGCCGATTTTGGGCGACAGTCTCTCTATTATGACTTAATGTTTCTAATAGCCTACTCCCCTTTACGGGAGACTCAAACCTTGTTTTCAGGTGGAGAGGTGAGAGACATTTTGCTTTCCATTTCTATGAGACTACTTTCATTTCTTTTCTTTTTTTTTTCTTTTTGCGAGTCGGCGCGGATGACTGCGGTGTGGTACAAATTGTTTATACAATGTTACTAGAATATTTTTGTGTGTGTTGTGTATGTGCGTGTGTTTGGTTGCTCCGAGCGTGTTTGCGACTATCGCCGTCTCAATGTAATCCCAGAAAACTCCATGTTCAATTTGTACTGCTTATATTATGGGTTTTGATGATTTCAGTATTGTTGGAGATTCTCAGCACTGCATTGATATGGATGGCAATACAACTTGTAATGTTTTTGACCCTGATAACTTAAAACAATTAAATGATATATATAATTATTCACTGTTACATTTAAACATCAGAAGCCTAAACAAACATCATTCTGATTTAGTTTCTCTACTATCTAACTCAAGCTGTCATTTTGATGTTATTGGGTGTAGTGAAACCTGGCTCAATGAATTTTCAAATGCCGATTTACTTAACCTTGATGGATACAATCTACACATTAAGAACAGACCAAATAGAACAGGTGGAGGGGTCTGCCTTTATGTTAAGAGTAGCCTCCAAGTAAATATCTGTGATTTTTATTTAGAGGATGATCATTGTCTTCATTCATTGAGATTAACAATTATGACAGAACATTTATCGTCGGTGTAATCTATCGTCCACCAGACTCTGCTCTTGACACTTTTTATTGTAAACTGGAAGATCTATTACATAAACTGAATAATCAAAAAAAAGACTGTATTGGTGACTATAACATTGATATTTCTAAGGAAGATGGGGCAAAACATGACTTTATGAACACATTGCATTCCTCCTCTTTTTTCCCCACCATTGATAGATTTACTAGAGTAACACCTATATCCAAAACTATTATTGACAATATCATTACTAATATTCAAAACGTCAAGCTGGAGATGGGAGTCATGCAGGCTGACATCACAGATCATTTTCCAATTGCAATATTTTTTGGCTCTGGCAAATCAGTCTCTCCTCCACTCTCTAAAATTAAATCTAAAATCCTTAATGAGAGAACCTTACAGCACTTAACTGTTAACTTACAGGCCAAGTCGTGGGCTTCTGTCTATGACAGTGCGACTCCTGATGCTGCATATGAAAAATGATGTTTTATTAACAAGGTTCGGGAGGAGCACATTCAGATAATTAACACAAGTGGAGAGCACTCAGCAATCAATGGTAAGAGGTGTGTATATATACTCAGCAGTCTCACCTCATTCCATTGACAGTTTTGCAGCATCCCTCCACCACCCCTTCTCCACGCTTCTAGTCCTAAGCACTTACATACGGGGGGAGTACTCTGGGTTCGGGCCGAACTCCGAGCTCGGAGCCCTCCCTCCGGACAGCACGCCAAATACGCATTAAACTTTACCCCCTCAAATTATATGTAAGTGTGAACTCGTGAATCTGATAAAGATCATTCAAGATTCCATCAAGGATACAATTCCTGAGAAGACTGTCAAATGCAGCACTACTCTCCAGAACCCTTGGATTACAAAGGGAATTTTGAAATCTATTAAATATAAAAGTAGGTTACAAATTCTACATGAAAAATCCTTCTCGTTTAAATAAAGAGAAATATATTTCCTATAAAAATAAATTAACGCAGATTATAAGAAAGAGCAAAATAAATCATTACACAGAACTTCTAAAAGCTAAACAGGGGGACTGCAGGAGGTCATGGAATGTGTTAAATGAAGTTCTCAATAGGAGACCGACTGCTCTACCTGATCTTGGTGATGCCAAAGCTGATCTTGCACAGAGTTTTAATAATCGTTTTGCTTCAATGGGTGTAAATCTGTCTAAAAAGATAAGTCAACCCAAGGGTGTCACCTTTAAGCATTTTCTTTCTGGTAGTTACTTTCATTCATTCTTCATGATACCAACAGACAGTACTGAACTCCTCAAAATCATTTTGGACTTGAGGAGCTCATACACCTCTGGTGTAGATGGAATATCTAGTAAGATCATGAAGGCCATTGCGAACGTCATTGTAGAGCCACTGGCTCATTGCATTAACCTTCCTTTATTTACTGGTATTGTACCTAAAATGACAAAAATCGCTAAGATAATTCCAATTTTTAAATCGGGCGATAGAAATGATATGAATAATTACCGGCCCATATTAATTCTACCCACTTTTTCTAAAATAATGGAGAAGGTAGTATACAATAGACTTAGTGGCTATCTTGATAAATTAGATATTCTTGTTCCCTCGCAATACGGTTTCAGAAAAAAGAGCACAACCTGTATGGCAATACTAGACCTAATTGAACAAATTAATGACTGTATTGAAGAGGGAAAATGTGGTATTGGTATTTTCTTGGACCTATCAAAAGCCTTTGATACCATTGATTTTGATATCTTATTGCACAAATTACAACACTATGGTATCAGAGGTCTAGCACTTGAATGGTTCAGAAGTTATCTATATGAGAGGGAACAGTATGTCCATGTCAATGATCATAACTCTACTTGTAAGCCCATAATCTTTGGGGTCCCCCAGGGCTCCATTTTAGGGCCACTTTTATTTATTCTATATATAAATGATTTTGTAAATTCATCGACATTATTCCATAAAATCATCTTTGCAGACGACACAAATTTGTTTACATCACATAGTTACCCAATTATTCTACAAGATATAGTCAATTCAGAGTTAATCAAAGTTGACTCTTGGTTTAAATGCAACAAACTGTCATTAAATGTAAGCAAAACAAATTTCATTATATTCAAATCGACCAAGAACAAATTATTTAAAAACACTGACCACTGCCTGATTAAAATTAATGACCAACTGATAAAAAGAGTGCATTCCACTAAATTCCTGGGGGTCCTCATTGACGAATCTCTTACCTTTAAATGTCATATTGATTATCTTGTAAACAAACTGTCAAAGTATGTTGGCTTGTTTTATAAGATCAGACACGTTCTTCCGCTGTCTGTCCTACTCTTGTTGTATAAAACTCTCTTTGAACCACATCTTAATTACTGTAATGTGATATGGTGCAACACCTTCACAAGTCATCTTAAAAAACTTGCATCATTGCAAAAGAAAGCCATTCAGGCTCTGTCCTGGTCAGAGATAAATTCTCCTACTCACCCTCTATTTTATCGCTTTGAGTTACTAAGACTAGCTGAGCTAAATAAATATCATAATGCCTGCCTTATGTTTCAAATTGTTAATAGTCTGAACTCTAGATTGAGTAGTCTTGTTCCTATCTCCAGCCCCCAGCACACATACCAAACGAGAACCAAACCACTCATATCTGGAAAATATCGCTGACATGTTCGCGCCAGTATGAGCGTTGTCTGTAGGGGGCCGCAGATTTGGAACGGGATTGATGATGGCCTTAAGGTGTTGCCCTCTATCTCCAACTTTAAAAGACAACTAAAAAAATATTATCTATCAACCTATATTTAATATATAACTGTTTTCTCATGAACTACTGGGATGTATGTGTATGATTGTATGTGTATGTACTTTTATGTATGTACTGGTGCACTTTTGCGTGCTTTCAGTTCACTTACCATCGTCTGGTTGCAGGTGGTAACTGTGTACCTTGTCTGTACCACTTCTTTTTCATAAACTATGGGCCCCCACCTATAAGCTTTTTTTAGCTTCTTTGGGGGACCCATTCACTATACCAAATTCTGAGTCTGTACACCCGCTGTATTATAGAATTTGCTGGTAGTGGTATTTGTGAATAAACCCCAAACTCAAACTCAAACAAACAAACAAAAAATAATATTTAAATTAGTTTTATTTATTTAAATTTAATTTAAAAAAGGACAGAGAATATTTATATTTTACAAGATATTTTTGGATGCCATCCATCCATCTTCTTCCGCTTATCCGGGGCCGGGTCACAGGGGCAGCAGTCTAAGCAAAGATGCCCAGACTTCCCTCTCCCTAGACACTTCCTCCAGCTCTTCCAGGGGGACACCGAGGCGTTCCCAGGCCAGTCGGGAGACATAGTCCCTCCAGCATGTCCTAGGTCTTCCCTGGGTTCTCATCCTGGTGGGACATGCCCGGAACACCTTCCCGGGAAGGCGTCCAGGCGGCATCCGGAACAGATCAACCGCATTACTTTAGAAGCTGCACCGATCCATCTGTCAATCTCCCGTTCCATCCTTCCCTCACTCGTGAACAAAATCCCAAGATACTTGAACTCCTCCACTTGAGGCAGGAACTCTCCACCAACCTGAAGTGGGCAAGCCACCCTTTTCCGTCTGAGAACCGGATTTGAAGGCACTGATTCTCATCCCAGCTGCTTCACACTCGGCTGCAAACCGTCCCAGTGCATGCTGAAGGTCCTGGTCTGAAGGGGCCAGCACGACTACATCATCCGCAAAGAGCAGAGACGAAATCGTGTGGTCCCCAAACCTGACACCCTCCGGCCCATGGCTGCGCCTAGAAATTCTGTCCATAAAAATTATGAACAGAACCGGTGACAAAGGGCAGCCCTGCCGAAGTCCAACATGCACTGGGAACAAGTCTGACTTACTGTCGGCAATGCGAATCAAGCTCCTGCTCCGGTCGTACAGGGACCGGACAGCCCTTAGCAAAGGGCCCGGACCCCTACTCCCGGAGCACCCTCCACAGGACGCTGCGAGGGACACAATCGAATGTCTTCTCCAAATCCACAAAGCATATGTCACCGAACTCCTCCCAGGCCCGATTTTTTGCCTCCACAACCACCCATCCGCTTGGCCTGCCGGTACCCGTCAGCTGCCTCAGGAGTCCCACAAGCAAGCCAGGCCCGATAGGACTCCTTCTTCAGCTTGACGGCATCCCTTACTTCAGGTGTCCACCACCGGGTTCGGGGATTGCTACCTCGACAGGCACCAGAGACCTTATGGCCACAGCACCGAGCGGCCGCGTCAACAATAAAGGTGGAGAACATGGTCCACTCGGACTCAATATCTCCAGCCTCCCTCGGGATCCGGTCGAAGCTCCCCCGGAGGAGGGAGTTGAAGAGCTCTCTGACAGGAGACTCGGCCAAACATTCCCGGCAGACCCAAACGTACTGTAAGGGTCTGCTGGGAATGTTTGGCCGAGTCTCCTGTCAGAGAGCTCTTCAACTCTTCAACTCGAGTCTGTCCAGCTTCCTGCCCCCCCATCGGATCCAACTCACCACCAGGTGGTGATCAGTTGACAGCTCCGTATTTAACTCACTAAAGTTAACCATATAGGCATAAACCCTTTCTAATTTGTGTTTAACTTTGTTATACTATCAAATTAACTTATAACTCTGTATAACTTTTATAAGCTCTAATAACCCTTTTAAGCTTTTAACAAATCCAAAAATACACTCAGAATGAAAAGGAAAAGATCAGGAGGTCCCTTGATAGGACCATGGAGGCCGCGTTGCCAATGTCTCCTGAACTGTCTGGTCCGCCCTGTAGCCCTGAACCGCCAGGTCACCTGGTCCCCCTGAACCATCTGCTCCGCCCTGGCCGCCTGAAGGGTCGTCTCCTCCCTGGCCGCCTGAAGGGTCGTCTCCTCCCTGGCCTCCTGAAGGGTCATCTCCTCTCTGGCCTCCTGAAGGGTCGTCTCCTCCCTGGTTTCCTGTCCCTGGCCGCCTGAAGGGTCGTCTCCTCCCTGGCCGCCTGCACAGCCTGCTCCGCCCTGGTCGCCTGCACTGCCTGTTCTGCCCTGGTCACCTGCTCAGCCTGCTCCGCCCTGGTCGCCTGCATTGCCTGCTTTCGCCTGCTCTGCCCTGGCCTTCCGTCTTGCCGCAGTCTCCAGGTCCTCTTCCGCTCTACGGGCCTGGCCCTCCATCCTGCCCCCGGGTTCGCCTCTGCTCCACCTCCCTCCTGGACAATTTTAGAGCGTCTGGAAGCCGCTCCTTTGAGGGGGGGCTATGTAACGGTCACCAGCTGGAGTGCCCTTGAGAGCCACCAGAGGGCACTCCACACCAGACTATTATCACTCCCTCACAAACTACATTTCCCATAACTCACTGCCCGGACTCATCATCACTAATTGCATTCACCTGTGTCTCATTACCCTGTTAGTCTCAGCCTATTTATACCATGTTCACTCATTCACTCACGGCGAAGTTTTGTTTGTTGTTGCACTGCATTTCCGAGCGTTTTCCCTGGTTTCATGTCTCTTGGTTTTTGGATTTTTTGCCTGTTGCGTGGATTACTCTTTTGCCTCTGACCCCTGCCTGTTTTGTTTGTTTGTTTGTTTATTTGTTTGGACGGCCTACCTGTGTTTTGACCTATTGCCTGTTTATTGTATTACGTGTCTGGATTGCCCCTTAATTAAAGCTGCATTTGGATCTCTACCTTCGTGTCTCGGAGCAGTTCGTAACTCACTCTCTCTCTCTCTCTCTCTCTCTCTCTCTCTCTCTCTCTCTGAGAGAAAATAAGACTAAAATGAATGCTAATGTAAAATGTACGCTCCCTAAATGCATTTCAGGGGTTGTGATGTTGTGCAAAATACTTTATTAATAATTCATGCACTGTAAAAAAAGATTATTGATGTGTTTTACCATCTGTTTCAGAAATTTTCTCCTTAAAAATTTCACATTTAAGTCAATGATATTTACTAGCATTTTCTAGGTGAAAATAGTTTGAGAGGAAATCCTACACTGTTTTTATTCAGTGTGGTTAATCTTTAGTCAAATGCTGTAAGTGACATGAATTCAGTTCACCAACATGTGTGTTATACATTTTTGGACCTGGATACATTTGCTTTGATATAAAATTTATTTTGTCATGCAAAAATATGTCTAAAGATGCTTTTTTAAAGTTTGCACTCAGAAAAAAGTGTACTTTATTTAGCCCTAAAGGGTGCATATTAGCACTCTAGAGAAACATATTAGTACTTAAATGTGAGTGCGGGTTTAAGGGGGTGACACAGTTTACCCATGAGCAATCTTACCACAGAATCCCCTATTACCTGAATGTAGACGTCTTGTCCCCTTCAAAACCCATCAGAGACTGTTTGCTCGGCGGATGAGAGAACGTAACAAATCTCCTGACACAAGTGTTTGGACATCTGACATTATACCAATCTGAAATCGGCAGCATCTAATTGACCTTTGAAGAGCTGAATACATTCCTGCCATGCAGCCACCAGACTCATGCATTCGTTAATCTAACGTTAATTACTGGCCAAAGTTGCAAAATAATGAGAATATTAAAAAAAAAGGATGAGAGATAAAAGCTCTTGACAGTGGCTCACTTATTAGAGCCATTTGCAGATAAGGCAGGATTTCTCATTGTGCTGATGATGCGTTTCTCTAAAAATGTGTTGAAGTGTCTCTCTGAATATTGTTCCCAATTAATTCAACGTTTACTGGTTATATTGAGGAGTGATGAAGGTCCCCACTGTTCTTGATGTGTTTTTGTTTCATCTCTACACCCTTCAGGAGAGTAAGTATCAATAACTCTCATCTGTCATTTTTCCTCTGTGATCACGGGGCATTTCCTAATAGTCAGACTCCGACTCATCTGAGCTTAAAGCAGGGAAGCGGTGAGGCCCGCGAGTCAAGAGCCCTGGATAAATGTTAAGGGAAATCATGAATCATCCTTTGATGTGTTTCTCCCGCTCAGACCCCAGCTGCCTTTGCCTGGAGAAGTGGCCTAAAAAACACAAGCACTTTGTATATGGAGTAACACCGACTCCATCTGGTGACTCACTGCAGGTACATTTAATCAAAATGACAAAATCAAGTTCCGCCTGTTAGATCAGATGAATCTCTACGTCAATAAATATCAGATCCAACCAAAAGATATCCTGTTTATATCCTGTTTGTCTGGTGTCCAAAACCAGTAAAACCGCCTGTTACCCAAAACTCAAAACTCTATTTATGGCCTACATTTGTTCTTGTTCTGGAAACAGTTTCACTCAGATATTTGTCACAAATTTTGACATATGAGAAGTCATTGCACTATAAAAATGTAAAAATCCAAGTTCCAAAAACTTCATGTCTCAGTATGACGCCATAGTGCGACGGAAGACTTTCTCTGCACAAGTGGTGCTCACTGCAGAACCAAATTACATCCAGCTCCACCTCTCTGGATGTCATGGGCTGAGCTTGACCTAGGCTGCATCCGAAATCACATGCTTATATTATATAGTAGGTGAAAAACAGTATGTGACAAAAAAAAGTATGTCCGAATTCACCCGGATGACCTACTACTTCCGTTGAGATTCTGAATTGTGCAGATGATGGTCACTTTACTATCCCATGAGGCCACGGGAGAGGATTTATGAATTGGCAGTGAAGTGACACAACTGATGCTGGTAGGTCACATGATAATGACAACATGGCTAATGTAGTGCGTCCAGATATATGTGGACCTCAAAGAACATTATAAAAGAGCTAAATGCTTTTGATTTAATTAAACCAATTAAATCATTTAATGGTGTTTTTTCATCCTTTTTTATACTTGAAAGGTGTTATCAAATGTCAGCTGCAGAAGTTTAAACTAGCCAGATCCTAGCCAGAAAGTAAAAGCCTTTGTCAAAGTGTTTTTGTTGTAAAACCAGAATGTTTTGCAGGCCAGGGGGGTTAATCATATTGATTTAAAGAAAATAAGGAAGTGCATACTAATAGATTATGAGGAATTAACTATAGATTCATTACGTAGATAGGCAGGCAAAACTGTTTTTGTTTTGAGTTTGTTTTGTTTTTGTTTTGAGTACAGCATCATTCTGATTTCCATTCAGTATCTTAAGCTAAAATGTCATTCTAACAGACAGTTTTCTTTGCTTTTAAGAACGTTTTGGGCCAGAAGAGAGTCAAGGAGATTGTGGCTAGTTGTTCCAAATACTTTATTGGTATATGAACTGTGAGAGGTTCAACCAGGCGCTCAGGTAGAGTCAAAGGAGTTTAAGATAGGTGCTCTTGGGGTAGGGAAAAAAATCCAAAGGAAAACAAAAGCAGGTCCCAGGCACTCAGTCAAAAATAACAGGAGAAGGATCAGGTTAAAAAGCCTTTAATGAATGTGGCTTAAGTCATTTTAAAAAATATATATATATGCACCATGCACCAACATGTTTCTGAGTAATATTAATTAACTACATGTACTGTACTTATAGGGTTAGGGTTTAGTTAGTTGCATGTAATTATACATAATTTATAGTTATTACTATAGTAAATATGTAATGTGTAACAAGGACACATTAAAATAAAGTTTTACCAACATAATTTAGAAATCGTCATCTTATAGCAATATACAAAATGAATTTACTGTTTTATTTTATTAAATGTTGTATTTCGTAGTTTCAGGTGGTAATTTTTCATTTATTCTGATGAATTATTGTATTATTACTGTAACAGGATGTATATATAGTATAAAAGCTTGCTTTCTGAATCATCCCATCTCTTTCTCTTTCACTCTCTATTATACACTATTGTTTTTATGTTTTATTTCTGGTTATGACGCAAACAGTAAATTCCAGTGACCACTTTCTGATTTCTGGATCAAGCAAAAGCTTCATCTCAAACCTCAAGAGCTCAAGTAATATCGATGGACCTTCAGGGTGGACTGTGCTCAAAAGATATCCTTACAACTCAGATATTACTATTAGTTTATCCATACGTTTTCATCATTGTGAATGAGTGTCATTTGAGAACGAATTATAACTTATTATTATGAATTATTAGCCTGACGTCGTCATACTCAGATTCTAGTCAGAATGAACTTCCCAACCTAAACATTTTGTGGGCGGGGCTAAGTTTGGCTGGCATCCCGGCTAATGAATTATTATTATAAGTCAAACTTCAAAGAATTAGCAGATGCTGTTTGAAAAACCTAAATTCTTTCAACATTGCTGGCAGGTTAAGAATGTAACTAACATTGACATTGCAAAACATTGATGTTGCAGGGCGGCCCGAGAGTCAGTCGAGGCTGCTGGCGTGTCTCATGAGCATCACCTGTGCCACACTAGTCTCGAGTCGAGAAGTTATGTCACTCAACAGGAAGTGGAGCTGTTTTCTGTCTCAAGATACACAGGTTGTGGCACAATTCAGAAGCTGCATCTTAGTAAGATAAAAGCCAACATTTTAACCATTTCAACATTTTTTATAAGCACAGGTGCTCATCTGCACATATCACCTGACTAAGCAAGTCACATTTTCACATCAGAATATTCTAAAATATCAATAGATACATGTAGCAAAAGGTTACTTTATATAAGACAAATTACAGAAAAAAAGTTACATTGTGAAAAAGATTTAATTTCATTTTATGCTCTTATAAATATGTGCAGTCTCAGATATTAAACAATTTTACACTTTCTATATTTTACCACTTTCCACATCAAGATACAATTTGAAATATCAATATAAATAGATATAGCAAAACATTGACATGTGCATATAATCTGTTACAAAAAAGGAGAAAAATCCAATTCCAAGTTTAGACCAGGGTATTGAATAGCTTTTTTTTTTTAGAATATCCTGATGTGAAAATGTGACTTGTTGTAATTGCTTACAGTCAGGTGATATGTGCAGATGAGCACCTGTGCTTATAGGTCATGTGACCACATGCAGATATATAGTATGCAGTCTACGGACTGCCATTTTGAATTTTCCCTGAAGAAGGCCACAGAGGCCAAAACATGTTGGCATGTTTTTTAATGGATAGCCAAGTTTAAATAAAGGCTTTTTAAACTTATATTCCTTTTGAGTGCCTCAGAACCATTGTTTATTTGTGAAACATTTCTGGATCTCCAAACTGAAGAGCACCAGAGGAACACACCTCTCAATACCCAAGTAGCACTCCTAGTAACTCGTTTGTGGATATATATATATATATATATATATATATATATATATATATATATATAAAAATCCTGTCAATTTCATGATGACTTTGAAGCTTCAGATTTCCCTAAATTATTAATCTGATAAACCATTTAATTGTATTTAATATTGATATTATAATATATAATATTTAATATTATATTATATATTATAATATATAATATTTTTTTTATATGTTTCTTATTTCTGTTTCAAAACAAATTAAATGTAGATGCACAAATCACTGATGGTTTTAACTTTTTTTTTATTCTGAACCTATTTTATTTAATGGTTAATAATAATAATAATAATAATAATAATAATTATTATTATTATTCAAGTCACCTTTATTTATATAAAGGTATACCTTAATAAATTGACTATTACAAAGTTTATTTGTATTTATGTTTTTTTAATTAGTTTTCTGTAAATATGTAGTTTTGAGCCACCTTATCATAAAACAAAACTGATATGAAAAATTGTTTGAAGTTAAACTAAAAAAAAAAGTTCAACATCAATATTTAGACAAACTTTTTTTCAGATATTATGACAAATTAATACAAATATCAAATGTAGTCTCTCAAATAATAGCTGTTAATACTTCAGATTAACCATATTAACATATGACTATGTTGGTAAGCCACCCCTTCGAACACAAATCTCAAGAACGGTCTATGATGAGGGGCTATCTGGATATTATGAAATCTGCAAGAGGAATTATTTCAACATTAACATTTTGAACGGCAGCACATCATATCAGGGTGCGGTTTAGACATCTCAAATCGAGAATGGGCCTGAGGCCACTATCCTTCTTCAGAATGAGGATGTAAGGGCATTAAAAGCCTGTGTTTTCTTTTTCCAGAGGTTGTACTTCGGCTCGGAGGACATGCGCATCGACGCCAGAGACCGAAGTGTGAATCACACAACTAAAGCAGGGGGCCTGCGAGCAGAAGAAGGTTACAAAATACATGCATTAAAAAACTTAAAGGGGTCATATAATGCCATTTTTGTACTAGCTAATATGATTCTTTAGGGTCTAAATTAAAAGTTTGTAATACTAGTGCAAAATGCCCGTGCAAAATCAGTTTTTGTGTGTGTTTTTAGTAATTGTTGGTTTGGTGCCCGTGAAAGAGACTGTGAATGCATTGAATTCAGGGAGCAGGCTAGGTTACTACAATTGATGGCTGTGAATAAAATATAATATTCAGAAGTAAACAGTGTAGCTGACAGAGTGTTTATGTCAGAATGTTTATTTTTAAACCACAACCTTCTAAGTGCTTCTTTTACCGATATATTTAAGAAAACGCTATGCTTGAGCAAACAGCTTGTGAATAGGCAACTACAAATGATGCCCGTGAAAGAGACTGTGATCGCATTAAATAGGATATGTTTAGTTGGTGAATAGCATAGGCTATTACACAGTAGCGATAACGTTAAGTGCACCAGAATCTATCTATAAATTACAGAAGTAAACAGCATAGCTGACTTATAGATTCAGTTTACATCCACAAATGAATATGAATTACATCCACAATGAATTACATCCACATCCGTCGATTCAGGGAGCAGTGCAAAGTGCCCGTGCAAAATCAGTTTTTGTGTGTGTTTTTAGTAATTGTTGGTTTCTTGGTAAAGAAACAAAATCAGTTTTTGTGTGTGTTTTTAGTAATTGTTGGTTTCTTGGTAAAGAAAACTATAATATCCAGAAGTAAACAGTGTAGCTGACAGAGTGTTTATGTCAGAATGTTTATTTTTAAACCACAACCTTCTTGGGGCTTCTTTGACCGAAACAACCCTCTAATGTCAGAATGTTTATTTTTAAACCACATCCTTTTAAAAATGATATATTTAACGATATCTTTTGCATTTCTCATCCAAACAACTTGGCACTGCACTTACTCGTGCCCGTAGCGAGACACCTGTCGAGTTTGAAATCCATCGGACTAATGGTTCGACAGATATGCGAAGAACAGACATACACACACACACACACAGACAGACAGACAGACAGACAGACGTTTCTGTAATTTATAGATTATACTTTATTTAAAAATTATCATTAGTATTGTAAGAAAACATAAATTTTACCTGGTCAAAAACAGCTCTGTTTTCAGCACGCCGTTTAAGTGCATGTGTCTTTAAATGATAATGAGCTTTGCTCACCCCGCCCCTCTGTTCTGTGCGTACATCGTTTTTAATAATAACACAATAACCATAACGCGTTGTTCATTATAAACGTAGGATTATGAACGTCGTACATAGAAAACATGCCACATTCATCGTGAAGCGTGCTAGCGATTTGCAAAGATTAATATAAATATTAATATAAAGGTTAATAAAAAGTTACACTTACTTCTTCTTCTGGAGGTGCAGCAGGAACACGAATAGTTGGTACCGATCCTTTTTCAGGAGCAGCTTCTTAGCAAAACCAGCTTTATACTGACCTCGTTTGTAAAGCAGTCTGGTGTGTGAAATGATTTGCGCAAACATGAAAGCATTGATGTTGATCGTGGGGAATATTCCCTTCGAAAAAAAAACTCAGCCACTGCGTCTTCAGCGGTTCGGATTTAGGAACATCAAAATGACTGCTGTGTTCCTTATTACACCCAAGAACAGAACACCACCATCGCTTAGACGCCATTCTGCTCATAGACAGTGCTCCAGCGTATCAACAATGACTATGATTGATAGGCGGGTCTGTGTTGAAATGCTGCTGTCAATCAACAATCGTGGGAGGGGCGTCCGACCGTGTGACGTCACAAAATCGATCGGCTTGATTTGAGATGGGGGAAAACATATAAGAAGATTAAAAAAAAAAACACTGGATGGATTTTTATAATTTTATGATGGTTGTGTACAGGCACTGTATATTTGTATATTTGTGGCAATAGCCAACAGTATGGGTCAAAATTATCGATTTTTCTTTTATGCCAAAATCATGAGGATATTAAGTAAAGATCATGTACCATGAAGATATTTTGTACATTTCCTACCGTAAATATATCAAACATATATTTTTGTGAGTGAATGCAGCACAATCACGAACATAAATGAAAAACTTTAAAGGCGTTTTTTTCAATGTTTCGATTTTTTTTGCACCCTCAGATTCCAGATTTTCGGATAGTTTTATCTCGGCCAAATATTGCCTTATCCTAACAAACCATACATCAACGGAAAAGCTTATTTATTCAGCTAACATATGATGTATAAATCTAAATTTTAAAAAATGTAACCATGTGACTGGTTTTGTGGTCCAGGGTCACATATATCTACTGGTCACATATAGATTCTTTAATGATTTCTCAATCCACTGCATCAAAGCTTTTCAGCACATAAGGGTTTTCCCTCCACTAAATTCCTGCATACGCATGCGGAAGATGGCATTCTCCATTATTGCATTAACCTGCATAATTATTCATCATCACCATCATTGTGTAATGCTGACATAATTTTCCTTGATGTAATTCAGGCTTTTAATCATGAAAATGTAATATGTAACAAAAGTAAACACAAATGTCAGGACATGTCAAAACATCTCCAGGGCCCAGAAAACACCTCAGACCACAGAGGGTTAATGCACTGAGATCTAACATTAATGCTCATTAATTAATTGCTCATTGTACGTTTATGTTAGTTAATGCATTAATTAATGTTAACAAATGAGACCCTGTTGTAAAGTGCTAGTAAAGTGGTTTGATGTGTAAACTGTTACAAAACAATTATAAATCTAAAATTAAATAGGAAATAATTTTCTGTGTAAAAATTACTGGCGGTGTTCCAATGAAAATATGTTTTCTTGCATTCCAGGAGATGACTGGCTCTTGAGTAAAGGGCAGGGACATTTAAAAACATTCTGTATCCCACAACAGGTGCAAGAGCCTTTTGAGGCAGCTGACTGAAGTAAGTCAAATCTTTCTTTCTAAAATTGGGCTCCATAAACCAAGTTCAGATTTTTGGTTTGAACATTGAAGTGTGCAACGCTTTAGCGGGCTTCCTGGTGAGATGCATTTACTTGTTTGTTTATTGTTTAGTATCTTATATCATCCACACATGTAAAGTTGGTTGATAACATAACTGCAATAAACACAATTACTTGTTTACTACAACAACAACAAATTATTTAAAAGAAAACGCATACATAATAACCGAAAAAGTTAGAATTTTCTATCATTTAAGCACCTCAAAGCTTACCAGTTTGACCGAATGTTCTACTTCAAAGTACCATGGGAAGACAAACTAACTTTACTTAACATTTTCTTATATTAAAATGGTTTACAAGACTTCGGCTTTAAAAAGGTTTCGGCTATGTCATGTCTTGGAATATGTGAAGGCAAGATTTTTCCTAATTTCAGTCCTCATTAGAACAGAACACATTTTACACACGGGAAAACTGATTGTTTGGTCAATGATTCAAGAAGGTCCAAGATCTTGATTTTAACTTGTACTTGCCCCTATGGAAATATAATATAGTTCTTGTAATTGTTTAACTATGATTCAGATAAGACCATTGATGGCTTCTCATTACCAAGCTTAGGTTAATGTTGACATTTTTCCTTTTTTTATCTATAGCAGTTGTTATGAAAAATAGCAACCTACATATTTAGAAACTATAGACACAACATGCCGGTTATAAGCGAATTGGTCTGAATGATCCGTTTGCAGTTGTTTTTGCGTAAGCTGCTCACTGATTCAATTATCTGATCAGAGCAAGTATCCCATTTATTTACTTGTATAAAAACCAGCTGAAATTGTTATTTTTGACTCAAATTCAGCCAAAATCCATCATGAGTAAAATGATCCTAGCTGGAGAGTATTTGACTATTGGCGCAAAAAAGTAAGTTATACTAGTGCTGAATTATAATGGTACATGTACATTTGGGTGAAAATTAAGATGAATTATTACCAAAGTTGACAGTGTAACTTTTTGATCACTCAGTTTGATATTAAATATTGGCTTTAAAATTACTTAGATTTGATTGAATGTTTTCTAATAAGGTTTTTTATAAGAGATATTCCAGAGTAACATTGGTTTAAGTGCATTTATAATAATACATGATATTCTAATAAAGCTCTCTCTGATTACAGAATAAGGACTTTGACGTTCTGGTTTTGTCTGACTTCATCATCATGAGATTGTCTCAGGTTTCACAGCTTCTGCTGGTGTTCACATCAGTCCTGACACTGAGTAAGGTTTAGTTTAACATCTGTTTGATTAATGTAACAAAGACATTGAAAATGTCAGTGTGTTTATGAATTCAATCTCTTTCTCTTTAAAAGCCAGGGCACAAACAACAACTGCAACAACACTGACAAGTAAAACAGACCTTTATTACTTAATAAATAATAATAAAAAAATAAATATTTAAAGATTTAAAGGGATTGAAGTGAATAAATAGCCTTAATTAGAATGGTAAAAAAGTCTATAGTTATGAATTAATCAATTTAAACTATTTGCAAATAATACTTTGTTTTAAAATGTGCACACATTCACTCTTAATCGTAGCCTATGTCGAAAACGCAAATGTTTCTTGTCTCGTCACATTCATTTCTGAATTAGCCAACATGAATCATGATTGCATATTTTAAATTCAAAACGGCGAAATTTAATAAAAGCAGTTTGCATTACTAAATAGTCTATTACTGTCCATCGCTGAACATTTCTTTCGTAAAACAGTTGTCTAATACTTACATCTTTTACATCTTTCCAAGAACTGTGATGGTGACAGTGAGACAGTAAGATCCGCCTTCTTTGATTTGATTGGCCATCTCAATCATTTTGACATTGACGATCGCTGTTAGACCACTGAGGCAGAGCAGCCTAAATATTTAATCAGCCTACAAATACAACTGTTAAAACTTTTTGTCATCCTAACAAAAAACCTGTTTACTCATTCTACACTAAAATAAGATAAGATAAATAAAATTAGAAAATAATAATTCCAATATTTTTTACATTTTTATTCATAGCTCAGACAAATAATTGGCTCTGGTCTAAGTCAACAATGATTAGGATTATAAGGAACATACTTTAATTTGATTTTACTCTTAAGAATTTCTATTGTTGACAATAATTGTGTAACACGTTTTGGAGAATACTATTTTATTTTTTCAAGTTTTACACATTTAATTTTTTTTATAATTTTACTCAAGTTAAAATATAGATTTTTGTGGAGTTTTTTTAATGAAAGACGATAAATAAATAACCCATTTTACTTATATTTACCAAGCATGTCAATATTAGTCCACAGTTACATCAGTCCACCACCAGAGGTCATCATCTTCATCCACTACTAATCGCAGCCAGATTCCTCGCACATGACATGAACAAACACAAGCCTCAGAAATCATTGTACAATTTAAAAGTCAAATCCTTTTTTTTTTTTTGCAGCACAAGGAATATTCTACCCATTCGGCTCAGCAGCAGGAGACACAAGAAACGCTGCTGTTGATGATGGAAGCTCCTCAGTTATTCCACTGTTGAGTCCATTTCTGTTCTTTGGCCGCACACACCAGCAGATTTATGTAAGAATTTGATTCCATCTTTATTCAAAGTCTAACTGTGAGTGGCGGATGGTTTATAAACTCATCTGTGATCAGTAAAACCTGTGGCTGTGATATTGACAAAATGCCTCATGTTTCAGGTTAATAATAATGGACACCTCACATTCAACCAGGCTTTATTAAAATATATTCCCTACCCCTTTCCTGCTAATGGAAGCCAAGATATAATTGCTGGTCTCTGGACCGACCTTGACAACAGTGTGAGAGGTGTGGTTTCATATCATCAGTACACTAGTGGAAGTGTTCTCACACGCGCCACTCAGGATATAAACAATCATTTCCCAAATCTGGCCTTCAGCGCTTCTTGGGTCTTTGTTGCAACGTGGGATAAAGTCCCTTACTACAGCTTGACCAGCACAGTAAGATTGATATACTTCTGAAATATGAATGTTTACACTTTAGTTATTCAATTTCAAAATACTTTATGGGTGTGAACACAATAATACATAAAGAAAGTGGCAGAGAAAATAGTAATAAATTAAAACAATAATAACAATTATGTCACTGAGTAATGTTCATGCATATAACAATATAATGTTATTTTATTTAAAAAAAGATGTACAATGAACACTAAATTTTTTTCTCCTAACCTTTCAGGAAACATCGTTTCAAGTGGCTTTAATTTCAGGCAGTTATTTTTCATTTATTCTGATGAATTATGGTGACATATCTGTAACAAAGCTTCTGGTGGAGGTAAAAGAAACTTGTTTTCTTTATCAGAACAAAATGTTACTATACACTATATAACAATGTACACTAGGTGTACTGTTTAAATTTATATTTTGCTTTTTCATTTTTTGTATAGGCTGGTTATGACACAGTCAACTCCACTGACTTCTTTGTGATTCCTGGATCAAACAGCGGAAACTCCATCTCAAACCTCAAGAACTCCAGTAATGTCCATGTTCCCGGTCGATGGGCCTTTAGGGTGGACAGTGGACACATCCCATGTAATATTTTTGTAATACATTTTACAGTTTAAAACTTTAAATGACAAAAAAATAATAATTTAAACCTGTAAGTCCAGTAGCCCTTTTCTGCTAAATTAGCAAGGCCATATTGCTACGTAAATCTGTTTTATACATATTGACATTTACCATAATAACACTGCTGGTAAAGAGAAAGACACATGATGAATCAAAGTTAATCACAAACAGCTTTTTCACAAGCAGAAGTAAATACTAGGAGGAGCACAGTCTCATGCACACAAATACAAAACACCATCACTGTAACACACATGACACTAAAATAATGCAATAAACATTAATTTAACAACATAAGATGTAACATAAACCCCCAATGAACATAACTGATAACAAACTAAGAAACACCATCATCATCATCATCTTCTTCCGCTTATCTGGGGCCGGGTCGCAGGGGCAGCAGTCTAAGCAGAGATGCCCAGACTTCCCTCTCCCCAGACACTTCTTCCAGCTCTTCCGGAGGGACACAGAGGCGTTCCCAGGCCAGCCGGGAGACATAATCCCTCCAGCGTGAGACATGCCCGGAACACCTTCCCGGGAAGGCATCTAGGAGGCATCCGAAACAGATGCCCGAGCCACCTCAGCTGACCCCTCTCGATGTTGAGGAGCAGCGGCTCTACTCTGAGCTCCTCCCGAGTGACCGAGCTCCTCACCCTATCTCTAAGGGAATGCCCAGCCACCCTGCGGATAAAGCTCATTTCGGCCGCCTGTATCCGGGATCTTATCCTTTCGGTCATGACCCACAGCTCATTACCATAGGTGAGAGTAGGAACGTAGACTGTCCAGTAAATCGAGAGCATCGCCCGCAAGGCGATGCTTCGCCTTGCGGTTCAGCTCTTTCTTCACCACGACAGACCGGTACATCGACCGCATTACTGCAGAAGCTGCACCGATCCGTCTGTCAATCTCCCGTTCCATCCTTCCCTCACTCGTGAACAAGACCCCAAGATACTTGAACTCCTCCACTTGAGGCAGGAACTGTCCACCAACCTGAAGTGGACAAGCCACTCTTTTCCGACTGAGAAACATGGCCTCAGATTTGGAGGTGCTGATTCTCATCCCAGCCGCTTCACACTCGGCTACAAACCATCCCAGCGCATGCTGAAGGTCCTGGTCTGATGGGGCCAGCACGACAATATCATCTGCAAAAAGCAGAGACGAAATCATGTGGTCCCCAAACCTGACACCCTCTGGCCCCTGGCTGCACCTAGAAATTCTGTCCATAAAAATTATGAACAGAACCGGTGACAAAGGGCAGCCCTGCAGGAGTCCAACATGCACCGGGAACAAGTCTGACTTACTTCCGGCAATGCAAACCAAACTCCTGCTCCGGTCGTACAGGGACCGGACAGCCCTTAGCAAATTGCCCCGGACCCCGTACTCCCAGAGCACCCTCCACAGGACGAAAACGGCACTGTTCCTCCTGAATCCGGGGTTCTACTATCGGCCGTATTCTCCTCTCCAGTACCCTGGCATAGACTTTCCCGGGGAGGCTGAGAAGTGTGGTCCCCCTGTAGTTGGAACACACCCTTCTTAAAAAGAGGGACCACCACCCCGGTCAATTCTTGTTATTTTCTCAAGTTTTTCACATTTAATTTTTTCTATAATTTTACTTAAGTTAAAATATAGATTTTTGTGGAGTTTTTTTTTAATGAAAGACAATAAATAAATAACCCATTTTACTTATATTTACCAAGCATGCCAATATTAGTCCACAGTTACATCAGTCCACCACCAGAGGTCATCATCTTCATCCACTACTAATCGCAGCCAGATTCCTCACACATGACATGAACAAACACGAGCCTCAGAAATCATTGTACAATTTAAAAGTCAAATCCTTTTTTTTTTTTTTTTTTTTTGCAGCACAAGGAATATTCTACCCATTCGGCTCAGCAGCAGGAGACACAAGAAACGCTGCTGTTGATGATGGAAGCTCCTCAGTTATTCCACTGTTGAGTCCATTTCTGTTCTTTGGCCGCACACACCAGCAGATTTATGTAAGAATTTGATTCCATCTTGATTCAAAGTCTAACTGTGAGTGGCGGATGGTTTATAAACTCATCTGTGATCAGTAAAACCTGTGGCTGTGATATTGACAAAATGTCTCATGTTTCAGGTTAATAATAATGGACACCTCACATTCAACCAGGCTTTATTAAAATATATTCCCTACCCCTTTCCTGCTAATGGAAGCCAAGATATAATTGCTGGTCTCTGGACCGACCTTGACAACAGTGTGAGAGGTGTGGTTTCATATCATCAGTACACTAGTGGAAGTGTTCTCACACGCGCCACTCAGGATATAAACAATCATTTCCCAAATCTGGCCTTCAACGCTTCTTGGGTCTTTGTTGCAACGTGGGATAAAGTCCCTTACTACAGCTTGACCAGCACAGTAAGATTGATATACTTCTGAAATATGAATGTTTACACTTTAGTTATTCAATTTCAAAATACTTTATGGGTGTGAACACAATAATACACAAAGAAAGTGGCAGAGAAAATAGTAATAAATTAAAACAATAATAACAATTTTGTCACTGAGTAATGTTCATGCATATAACAATATAATGAACACTACATTTTTTTCTCCTAACCTTTCAGGAAACATCGTTTCAAGTGGTTTTAATTTCAGGCAGTTATTTTTCATTTATTCTGATGAATTATGGTGACACATCTGTAACAAAGCTTCTGGTGGAGGTAAAATATTTTTTTTTCTTTATCAGAACAAAATGTTACTATACACTATATAACAATGTACACTAGGTGTACTGTTTAAATTTATATTTTGCTTGTTCATTTTTTGTATAGGCTGGTTATGACACAGTCAACTCCACTGACTTCTTTGTGATTCCTGGATCAAACAGCGGAAACTCCATCTCAAACCTCAAGAACTCCAGTAATGTCCATGTTCCCGGTCGATGGGCCTTTAGGGTGGACAGTGGACACATCCCATGTAATATTTTTGTAATACATTTTACAGTTTAAAACTTTAAATGACAAAAAATGTAATTTAAACCGGTAAATTCAGTAGCCCTTTTCTGCTAAATTAGCAAGGCCATATTGCTACGTAAATATGTTTTGTACATATTGACATTTACCATAATAACACTGCTGGTAAAGAGAAAGACACATGATGAATCAAAGTTAATCACAAACAGCTTTTTCACAAGCAGAAGTAAATACTAGGAGGAGCACAGTCTCATGCACACAAATACAAAACACCATCACTGTAACACACATGACACTAAAATAATGCAATAAACATTAATTATGACCGCCGCTAGCGTAGCTAGCGAAAGCGGTCATATAGGGATTGTCAAAGTTTTTTTTTTTTTTTTTTTTCGTCACCTTACTGAATTTTTCGTCAACGATACCAGGGACACCGAAGCACCGGGGAACATGAAATTTGGTGGGCATGTAGCCCCACTAGACTTCTAAGGAAAAATTTCGTTTGGTCCCCGGGGGCCACTCCCCCCCCCGCGCTGGGCCCCCCCAAACCCCCAAAAATGCAGTTTTTCCTAAATAACTACCTGAACCGTGGCACCGAGGATGAAGAAATTTTTATGGTATGTTGGTCTACTAGACTTTTACGGAAAAATTTCGTTTGGTCCCCGGGGGCCACTTCCCCCCCCACGCTGGGGCCCCCTTAAATTTTTCGTCAACGATACCAGGGACACCGAAACACCGGGGAACATGAAATTTGGTGGGCATGTAGCCCCACTAGACTTCTAAGGAAAAATTTCGTTTGGTCCCCGGGGGCCACTCCCCCCCCGCGCTGGGCCCCCCCAAACCCCCAAAAATGCAGTTTTTCCTAAATAACTACCTGAACCGTGGCACCGAGGATGAAGAAATTTTTATGGTATGTTGGTCTACTAGACTTTTACGGAAAAATTTCGTTTGGTCCCCGGGGGCCACTTCCCCCCCCGCGCTGGGGCCCCCTTAAATTTTTCGTCAACGATACCAGGGACACCGAAACACCGGGGAACATGAAATTTGGTGGGCATGTAGCCCCACTAGACTTCTAAGGAAAAATTTCGTTTGGTCCCCGGGGGCCACTCCCCCCCCGCGCTGGGCCCCCCCAAACCCAAAAAAATGCAGTTTTTCCTAAATAACTACCTGAACCGTGGCACCGAGGATGAAGAAATTTTTATGGTATGTTGGTCTACTAGACTTTTACGGAAAAATTTCGTTTGGTCCCCGGAGGCCACTTCCCCCCCCCGCGCTGGGGCCCCCGTAAATTTTTCGTCAACGATACCAGGGACACCGAAACACCGGGGAACATGAAATTTGGTGGGCATGTAGCCCCACTAGACTTCTACGGAAAAATTTCGTTTGGTCCCCGGGGGCCACTCCCCCCCCCGCGCTGGGCCCCCCTTAACCCAAAAAAATGCAGTTTTTCCTAAATAACTACCTGAACCGTGGCACCGAGGATGAAGAAATTTTTATGGTATGTTCGTCTACTAGACTTTTACGGAAAAATTTCGTTTGGTCCCCGGGGGCCACTCCCCCCCCCCACGCTGGGGCCCCCGTAAATTTTTCGTCAACGATACCAGGGACACCGAAGCACCGGGGAACATGAAATTTGGTGGGCATGTAGCCCCACTAGACTTCTACGGAAAAATTTCGTTTGGTCCCCGGGGGCCACTCCCCCCCCCCGCGCTGGGCCCCCCCAAAACCAAAAAAATGCAGTTTTTCCTAAATAACTACCTGAACTGTGGCACCGAGGATGAAGAAATTTTTATGGTATGTTGGTCTACTAGACTTTTACGGAAAAATTTCGTTTGGTCCCCGGGGGCCACTTCCCCCCCCGCGCTGGGGCCCCCGTAAATTTTTCGTCAACGATACCAGGGACACCGAAGCACCGGGGAACATGAAATTTGGTGGGCATGTAGCCCCACTACACTTCTACGGAAAAATTTCGTTTGGTCCCCGGGGGCCACTCCCCCCCCCCCGCGCTGGGCCCCCCCAAACCCAAAAAAATGCAGTTTTTCCTAAATAACTACCTGAACCGTGGCACCGAGGATGAAGAAATTTTTATGGTATGTTGCTCTTAAGGGCCCACATCAACCTAGCCCATAATCACTCATTTGTGATTTGCGCCCCTCCCATAAAAAATGAAAATGCAATATTATTCTGCTTTAATCGCCCCTATCTTCAGTGGAGATGTTCAGAACTGCACCATATTTCATGTGTATGATTAACTTGACATCCTCTGGGGGTATCCTCTGCTAAGTTTTGTAGAATTTCATCCATGGGGGGGTATAAAATAAATTCATTTATGTGCACATTTAGTGACTGTACACTCATCGGCCTGTAGATGGTGCTGTTGAGCGAAGGGTTGCTGGTTTAGGATGATACTGTCACACACACACATGCAGGAATACAAACAAACGCAAGCATGCACACACACTGACATCCACACGCACAGACACACACCCATACACACACATACAAATCCACATGCACAGACACACACACACACGCGCACACATGTACGCACACATACATACACGCACAGACACACACACAGACACACACATACACAAACACACACACATACACACACACACACACACACACACACACACACACACAGACAGACAGACATGCACATACTATTACTTTTTTTAGGTATATACATAAACACGCAATACAGCCAAATTACATATTATTTTTGTGGAAAGCCAGTGCAGGCCTGAGCGGCGGTCATATTTTGTACCGCGATGTGGTACATCTAGTTTAACAACATAAGATGTAACATAAACTCCCCAATGAACATAAGTTCAAGTTCATTTTATTTATATAGCACATTTTATAACAGCCACTGAATACCCAAAGTGCTTTACAGAACTACAAGATTAAGACAATAATACCATGCATAACAGCACAGATACAGCAAATCTAAGAGCAACCTTAACCCTCTGGGGACCAAGCTGTTTTTGGGGTCCTTGAGATGTTCTGACATGCCTTGACATTTGTGCTTTTTTCAGTTAATTATAAACATGTTAATGGCAAAGGTGTAAATTCACTCTATATAGCACAAACAGGGCTACCATAATATGCGAGCAACGTGTATGTAGATGTTTGTATTTTTAAGAGAATAATGTTTATGCGTGGTTATTGGAAAAAATTAAAATGAAAGTTGCTGAATTAAGAACACAAAACACATATTAAATATGTGTCCACAAGACTTTTGACTAATGGATGTTGTCCCTTTTAGTTCTAGCTTTAAAATGATGTAAAAATAGTCTTGCTTTATCGTTCACAAAAAAAAATACATTGATTTAAATGGTGTAAAACAGGTTTTGCTTGGAAAGGCAATATGCGAGGGGGAGGAGTAGTTTACACCTTAGATTACAGTGTCCCACCCACTCTGAATAATGACTCTGCATAATTAGCCATTCATTCAGGTGTGACACTGACTGAGCCACAATGCAAGGACAAAAGATGTATTTAGAAGACTTATATTGACCATTTAAGATTTCGCTTACATCTCTCTTGTAAATATGTTTTACTATTTTATTAAAAATGTTACAATTACAACAATAATTACAATTTCAACAATATTTCAACTGTACTCTTTCTTTATATATATATAGCCTATATATATATAAAAAAAAAGATTATAGGCCTACATTTTATCATATGTATTCATTAGTTTGAATATAGCCAACATTGGAACATCTAACATCTTAGTCTATGAATTTATTTTTGACAAAAATAGTATTTTTTTTGCAGTTTAATACGTTGATTATACAAATACATTTTATTTCAACATAACAATATTATTCCATTCGATTTTTACTCATCTCAGTAGGCTATAGCAAAGCAGTTTATTCTTTCACACACAGACGCGCGATTCATATTTAGGCTAAACAGTCTTTACAAATATGTCCCCTACATTCATCTCACAGAAAGGCGAGTCATATTATAGAAATGCGATTCATCTTTTTGCGGTTTGCATAGGCCTACACTAACGTTATTCCACAACGTTATTCCACACGTGAGAAAAGAAAACAGCCTACCTCACTCCTCAGCGGGATCTGCTCCTCATATCAGGAGATATTGCTCCTCATATCAGCACTGTTCTGAGGAAACTTTTCTCCATAAGGTAGGCTATATTATGCCTCACTCGATCGCGACGCGCTTTGTTTACAGCTGATGTGGGCGTTTCACACCCCTCAGATTTTGCGTTTGAATAGCACGCGCTCTCCGGGGAGTGGTCACATTACTGTGAATGATCTCGTAATGAGCTCGACTGGAGTCGCTCTCTTTTTATACAGATTACAGAAGCTGAGAATATTTGTTTTTTATATAAATGACTTCATTTAACAGATGCGATCTCAAGCTTTATGCCCGTGGGTCTGTTTGCCTGTTTGACTGAATTTTCGCGGAGTTATAGATCATTTTCGAACGCGTTTCAAATGGGAGTTTACTGACAGAGAGAAGGGAGAAATCGCATCATGTTAATTTTTCTTTATTTGTCAAAAAGCAAAACACTTTATTTTTATTGTGAGTATACAGAAAAAAAAATAGAAACTGAACAGGATCGATTGATGTATTACACGAAAATGAAAGATCAAAATTAACAGAGCATTTAGTGTTTATTTTCATTGCTAAAAAAAAAAAACGAGCAAAACGCGCCGGCGCGTTCTTGGTCCCCAGAGGGTTAAGCAGGAGTAGCAGAAACATTGTCGGACTTAAAATAAAAAATAAGAAAACAGAAATGGCAAAACAGTGTCAGACTCATCAATAATAAAACAGAAATGGCAGTATCAGACTTAGAATAAAAAAAATTAAAAAAACAGCATCAGACTCAATAGAGAAAAAATAAAACTAACCAACCTTAATTATAAGCCAAGAAAAACAAGTGCGTTTTTAAAAGTGACTTAAAGGAAATCACGGAAGGGGCTATCCTAACTTCTAGGGGGAAATTGTTCCACAGCCGGGGCCCAACCACAGCGAATGCTCGATCCCCTCTGCGTTTGAGTCTGGAATGTGGGACTAATAACAGGTTCTTATCGCTTGATCTCAGACTTCTTGATGGAGTGTATGGTTGTAGCAATTCAGATAGGTAGCTTGGTGCTTGGATGCATAGAGATTTATATACAAATAAAATTATTTTAAAATCAATTCTGAAGTTAATCGGTAACCAATGAAGGGACCTCAGAATTGGGGTGATATGGTCACTTTTTCGACTATTTGAGAGGAATCTTGCTGCAGCATTTTGCACTAATTGAAGACGAGCAATTTGAGTTTTCAAAATACCGCAGTAAAGTGAATTGCAGTAGTCTAAGCGTGAGGAGATAAAGGCATTAACAGCCATCTCAAGAGTTTTGTGATTAAGGAAGGGTTTGACTTTCGACAGCAGACGAAGTTGGTAAAAACTAGAGCTTATTACAGAGGAGATTTGTTTATCAAAGTTTAAAGACTCATCTAGTAGAACGCCCAGGTTCCGTACATGTGAGGATCTGAAAGCCGATAGTCTGCCTAGGTCAAAGGTGGCAGCCTGAGGATTAACAGTAGACCCAAAGACGATGATCTCGGTCTTATTTTTATTTCTTATTAAAATTTGGTCCAGCCAAAATTTAACTTCATCTAGACAACTTAGTAATGATGAAAGGGCAGAAGGATCATTTCTCTTGATTGGTACATACATTTGTGTATCGTCTGCATAACAGTGAAAGGATACCCTATGTCTTCTTAGAATGGTACCCAGTGGTAACATATAGAGAGAGAAAAGAGACGGCGCTAAGATAGATCCTTGAGGAAGACCACAGGTTAGATGCGCAACGGAAGAGGAACAATTTCCTAACTTTACTCTGAAAGTTCGACCCGAGAGATAAGACTGGAACCACTGGAGGACGATACCTTTTAGCCCCACATAATACTCTAGTCTGGATAACAGAATAGAGTGGTCGACAGTATCAAAAGCTGCTGATAGATTTAAAAGTACAAGAGCCACAGAGTCACCAGTATCCGTGGATAAATAGATGTCATTTAAAACTCTCAACAGGGCAGATTCAGTACTGTGAGCAGACTTAAAACCAGATTGAAATTTTTCAGAAATATCGTTGCACTTTAGGAAAAACTGGAGTTGGTCAAGAACAACTTTTTCCAACACCTTCGAAACAAAAGGTAAAGCAGAGATGGGACGAAAGTTATTTAGCACGGCAGGATCCAGTGAAGGCTTCTTGAGTAACGGTGTGACCGTGGCCACCTTAAGGGCAGCAGGGATGGAGCCGATGAGGAGGCACTTATTTACAAATGACACCAATCCTGGCCCTACTGAATCAACAATTAATTTAAGAAACTTAGGAGAAATGATGTCGAGAGAGCAGGACGAAGGTTTCATATTTGCTATAATTTCTTTGAGGAGATTCAGAGTGATTGGCTCAAAAGTATCCCAGGTAACAGAATTCAACAACTGACTAGAGTGTTCAGTATGAGAGGGGCTAGCTTTGCATCTCAGATTGGATATTTTGTCAATGAAAAATCTCAAGAAGCTTTCACATAGCTCATCAGAAGCACCAAACATTGTATTGACCGGAGGATTTAAAACAGAGTTTATAACAGAGAATAAAACCTTTGGTCTAGAGTGATTTGCCATAATCATGTCAGAGAAGTGTGTGGCTTTAGCCGACTTTACAGCATTCTGGTAAGTCGACAAACTGGCTTTAAACGGCTGAAGTGAAATATGTAACTTGTCCTTTTTCCATTTGCGCTCAGCCTTTCTGATAACTTGTCTTAGTTGACGAATATCCACGTTGAGCCATGGTTCAGATTTAGGTTTAGGTTTATAAGGCTTAAGCGGAGCAGTTTCATTTAGGGCATTCAGCCAAGCAGAGTTTAACAGACCGAGATGCTGGTCGGCATCTAGGTCCAATAGCGGTGAATCCAAAAGCAAATGTGAGGAGGATTTCATAAAGTGCTCATTAAAATTTGATCCAAACTGAGGGGAATAGGACCGAGACAGTCTTACATCTGCAATAGTGGAGTGAGAAATGCAAGGAAGAGATGTAGAAAATAATATCGGCTTATGGTCCGAAAGCATAAAATCAGATATAACAACATCACTGATTGCCATCCCATAGGAAAGTACAAGGTCCAAGATGTGACCCTGAATGTGAGTGGAGTCATTTATCCACTGGACCAGGTTAAAAGATTCAATGAGGCTGAGGAAATCATTTGATAGGGTGTTTGATTGACAGCAAACGTGGATATTAAAATCACCCACCAATAAAAAACGGTCATAAGTTGTGGTGATATTACCAATGAATTCTGTAAATTGCTGAATGAAGTCCTGTAGTGAGTGTGGAAGACGGTAAATCACCCCTAATAAAATAGGGCCATTCCAGTCTAAATGAAGTAGCTGAGCTTCGAAGCTAGAAAATGCACTGACAGGAACTGACCGGCATCGCACAGAGAATGAGTTTTTAAAAATAGTCATAACTGATAACAAACTAAGAAACACCATCATCATCATCATCTTCATCCGCTTATCCGGGGGCAGCAGTCTAAGCAGAGATGCCCAGACTTCCCCCTCCCCAGACACTTCTTCCAGCTCTTCCGGGGGGACACCGAGGCGTTCCCAGGCCAGCCGGGAGACATAATCCCTCCAGCATGTCCTAGGTCTTCCCCGGGGTCTCCTCCCAGTGGGACATGCCCGGAACACCTTCCCGGGAAGGCATCCAGGAGGCATCCGAAACAGATGCCCGAGCCACCTCAGCTGACCCCTCTCGATGTGGAGGAGCAGCGGCTCTACTCTGAGCTCCTCCCGAGTGACCGAGCTCCTCACCCTATCTCTAAGGGATCGCCCAGCCACCCTGCGGAGAAAGCTCATTTCGGCCGCCTGTATCCGGGATCTTGTCCTTTCGGTCATGACCCACAGCTCATTACCATAGGTGAGAGTAGAAACGTAGATTGACCGGTAAATCGAGAGCATCGCCTTGCGGTTCAGCTCTTTCTTCACCACGACAGACCGGTACATCGACTGCATTACTGCAGAAGCTGCACCGATCCGTCTGTCAATCTCCCGTTCCATCCTTCCCTCACTCGTGAACAAGACCCCAAGATACTTGAACTCCTCCACTTGAGGCAGGAACTGTCCACCAACCTGAAGTGGACAAGCCACCCTTTTCCTACTGAGGACCATGGCCTCAGATTTGGAGGTGCTGATTCTCATCCCAGCCGCTTCACACTCGGCTACAAACAGTCCCAGCGCATGCTGAAGGTCCTGGTCTGATGGGGCCAGCACGACAACATCATCCGCAAAAAGCAGAGACGAAATCGTGTGGTCCCCAAACCTGACACCCTCTGGTCCCTGGCTGCGCCTAGAAATTCTGTCCATAAAAATTATGAACAGAACCGGTGACAAAGGGCAGCCCTGCAGGAGTCCAACATGCACCGGGAACAAGTCTGACTTACTTCCGGCAATGCAAACCAAACTCCTGCTCCGGTCGTACAGGGACCGGACAGCCCTTAGCAAAGGGCCCCAGACCCCGGACCCCGTACTCCCAGAGCACCCTCCACAGGACGAAAACGGCACTGTTCCTCCTGAATCCGGGGTTCTACTATCGGCCGTATTCTCCTCTCCAGTACCCTGGCATAGACTTTCCCGGGGAGGCTGAGAAGTGTGATCCCCCTGTAGTTGGAACACACCCTTCTTAAAAAGAGGGACCACCACCCCGGTCAATTCTTGTTATTTTCTCAAGTTTTACACATTTAATTTTTTCTATAATTTTACTTGAGTTAAAATATAGATTTTTGTGGAGTTTTTTTAATGAAAGACAATAAATAAATAACCCATTTTACTTATATTTACCAAGCATGCCAATATTAGTCCACAGTTACATCAGTCCACCACCAGAGGTCATCATCTTCATCCACTACTAATCGCAGCCAGATTCCTCACACGACATGAACAAACACGAGCCTCAGAAATCATTGTACAATTTAAAAGTCAAATCCTGTTTTTATTTGTTTGTTTTGTTTTTTCATTTTCTTTGCAGCACAAGGAATATTCTACCCATTCGGCTCAGCAGCAGGAGACACAAGAAACGCTGCTGTTGATGATGGAAGCTCCTCAGTTATTCCACTGTTGAGTCCATTTCTGTTCTTTGGCCGCACACACCAGCAGATTTATGTAAGAATTTGATTCCATCTTGATTCAAAGTCTAACTGTGAGTGGCGGATGGTTTAAAAACTCATCTGTGATCAGTAAAACCTGTGGCTGTGATATTGACAAAATGCCTCATGTTTCAGGTTAATAATAATGGACACCTCACATTCAACCAGGCTTTATTAAAATATATTCCCTACCCCTTTCCTGCTAATGGAAGCCAAGATATAATTGCTGGTCTCTGGACCGACCTTGACAACAGTGTGAGAGGTGTGGTTTCATATCATCAGTACACTAGTGGAAGTGTTCTCACACGCGCCACTCAGGATATAAACAATCATTTCCCAAATCTGGCCTTCAACGCTTCTTGGGTCTTTGTTGCAACGTGGGATAAAGTCCCTTACTACAGCTTGACCAGCACAGTAAGATTGATATACTTCTGAAATATGAATGTTTACACTTTAGTTATTCAGTTTCAAAATACTTTATGGGTGTGAACACAATAATACACAAAGAAAGTGGCAGAGAAAATAGTAATAAATTAAAACAATAAAAACAATTATGTCACTGAGTAATGTTCATGCATATAACAATATAATGTTATTTTATTTAAAAAAAGATGTACAATGAACACTACATTTTTTTCTCCTAACCTTTCAGGAAACATCGTTTCAAGTGGTTTTAATTTCAGGCAGTTATTTTTCATTTATTCTGATGAATTATGGTGACATATCTGTAACAAAGCTTCTGGTGGAGGTAAAAGAAACTTGTTTTCTTTATCAGAACAAAATGTTACTATACACTATATAACAATGTACACTAGGTGTACTGTTTAAATTTATATTTTGCTTGTTCATTTTTTGTATAGGCTGGTTATGACACAGTCAACTCCACTGACTTCTTTGTGATTCCTGGATCAAACAGCGGAAACTCCATCTCAAATCTCAAGAACTCCAGTAATGTCCATGTTCCCGGTCGATGGGCCTTTAGGGTGGACAGTGGACACATCCCATGTAATATTTTTGTAATACATTTTACAGTTTAAAACTTTAAATGACAAAAAAATTATAATTTAAACCTGTAAGTCCAGTAGCCCTTTTCTGCTAAATTAGCAAGGCCATATTGCTACGTAAATCTGTTTTGTACATATTGACATTTACCATAATAACACTGCTGGTAAAGAGAAAGACACATGATGAATCAAAGTTAATCACAAACAGCTTTTTCACAAGCAGAAGTAAATACTAGGAGGAGCACAGTCTCATGCACACAAATACAAAACACCATCACTGTAACACACATGACACTAAAATAATGCAATAAACATTAATTTAACAACATAAGATGTAACATAAACCCCCAATGAACATAACTGATAACAAACTAAGAAACACCACCATCATCATCATCTTCATCCGCTTATCCGGGGCCGGGTCACAGGGGCAGCAGTCTAAGCAGTGATGCCCAGACTTCCCCCTCCCCAGACACTTCTTCCAGCTCTTCCGGGGGGACACCAAGGCGTTCCCAGGCCAGCCGGGAGACATAATCCCTCCAGCGTGTCCTAGGTCTTCCCCGGGGTCTCCTCCCTGTGGGACATGCCCAGAACACCTTCCCGGGAAGGCGTCCAGGAGGCTTCCGAAACAGATGCCCGAGCCACCTCAGCTGACCCCTC
Source organism: Vimba vimba (assembly GCA_022828995.1). Classification (NCBI taxonomy): domain Eukaryota; kingdom Metazoa; phylum Chordata; class Actinopteri; order Cypriniformes; family Leuciscidae; genus Vimba; species Vimba vimba. Next base: position 34,431,346 of record CM040831.1, on the reverse strand, counting down.
TCGATGTGGAGGAGCAGCGGCTCTACTCTGAGCTCCTCCCGAGTGACCGAGCTCCTCACCCTATCTCTAAGGGAACGCCCAGCCACCCTGCGGAGAAAGCTCATTTCGGCTGCCTGTATCCGGGATCTTGTCCTTTCGGTCATGACCCACAGCTCATTACCATAGGTGAGAGTAGAAACGTAGATTGACCGGTAAATCGAGAGCATCGCCTTGCGGTTCAGCTCTTTCTTCACCACGACAGACCGGTACATCGACTGCATTACTGCAGAAGCTGCACCGATCCGTCTGTCAATCTCCCGTTTCGTCCTTCCCTCACTCGTGAACAAGACCCCAAGATACTTGAACTCCTCCACTTGAGGCAGGAACTCTCCACCAACCTGAAGTGGACAAGCCACTCTTTTCCGACTGAGAACCATGGCCTCGGATTTGGAGGTGCTGATTCTCATCCCAGCCGCTTCACACTCGGCTACAAACCATCCCAGCGCATGCTGAAGGTCCTGGTCTGATGGGGCCAGCACGACAATATCATCTGCAAAAAGCAGAGACGAAATCATGTGGTCCCCAAACCTGACACCCTCTGGCCCCTGGCTGCACCTAGAAATTCTGTCCATAAAAATTATGAACAGAACCGGTGACAAAGGGCAGCTCTGCTGGAGTCCAACATGCACCGGGAACAAGTCTGACTTACTTCCGGCAATGCAAACCAAACTCCTGCTCCGGTCGTACAGGGACCGGACAGCCCTTAGCAAAGGGCCCCGGACCCCGTACTCCCAGAGCACCCTCCACAGGACGAAAACGGCACTGTTCCTCCTGAATCCGGGGTTCTACTATCGGCCGTATTCTCCTCTCCAGTACCCTGGCATAGACTTTCCCGGGGAGGCTGAGAAGTGTGATCCCCCTGTAGTTGGAACACACCCTTCTTAAAAAGAGGGACCACCACCCCGGTCAATTCTTGTTATTTTCTCAAGTTTTACACATTTAATTATTTCTATAATTTTACTTAAGTTAAAATATAGATTTTTGTGGAGTTTTTTTAATGAAAGACAATAAATAAATAACCCATTTTACTTATATTTACCAAGCATGCCAATATTAGTCCACAGTTACATCAGTCCACCACCAGAGGTCATCATCTTCATCCACTACTAATCGCAGCCAGATTCCTCACACATGACATGAACAAACACGAGCCTCAGAAATCATTGTACAATTTAAAAGTCAAATCCTGTTTTTTTGTTGTTGTTTTTTTCATTTTCTTTGCAGCACAAGGAATATTCTACCCATTCGGCTCAGCAGCAGGAGACACAAGAAACGCTGCTGTTGATGATGGAAGCTCCTCAGTTATTCCACTGTTGAATACATTTCTGTTCTTTGGCCGCACACACCAGCAGATTTATGTAAGAATTTGATTCCATCTTGATTCAAAGTCTAACTGTGAGTGGCGGATGGTTTATAAACTCATCTGTGATCAGTAAAACCTGTGGCTGTGATATTGACAAAATGCCTCATGTTTCAGGTTAATAATAATGGACACCTCACATTCAACCAGGCTTTATTAAAATATATTCCCTACCCCTTTCCTGCTAATGGAAGCCAAGATATAATTGCTGGTCTCTGGACCGACCTTGACAACAGTGTGAGAGGTGTGGTTTCATATCATCAGTACACTAGTGGAAGTGTTCTCACACGCGCCACTCAGGATATAAACAATCATTTCCCAAATCTGGCCTTCAACGCTTCTTGGGTCTTTGTTGCAACGTGGGATAAAGTCCCTTACTACAGCTTGACCAGCACAGTAAGATTGATATACTTCTGAAATATGAATGTTTACACTTTAGTTATTCAGTTTCAAAATACTTTATGGGTGTGAACACAATAATACACAAAGAAAGTGGCAGAGAAAATAGTAATAAATTAAAACAATAATAACAATTTTGTCACTGAGTAATGTTCATGCATATAACAATATAATAAACACTACATTTTTTTCTCCTAACCTTTCAGGAAACATCGTTTCAAGTGGTTTTAATTTCAGGCAGTTATTTTTCATTTATTCTGATGAATTATGGTGACACATCTGTAACAAAGCTTCTGGTGGAGGTAAAATATTTTTTTTTTCTTTATCAGAACAAAATGTTACTATACACTATATGACAATGTACACTAGGTGTACTGTTTAAATTTATATTTTGCTTGTTCATTTTTTGTATAGGCTGGTTATGACACAGTCAACTCCACTGACTTCTTTGTGATTCCTGGATCAAACAGCGGAAACTCCATCTCAAACCTCAAGAACTCCAGTAATGTCCATGTTCCCGGTCGATGGGCCTTTAGGGTGGACAGTGGACACATCCCATGTAATATTTTTGTAATACATTTTACAGTTTAAAACTTTAAATGACAAAAAAATTAATTTAAACCTGTAAGTCCAGTAGCCCTTTTCTGCTAAATTAGCAAGGCCATATTGCTACGTAAATATGTTTTGTACATATTGACATTTACCATAATAACACTGCTGGTAAAGAGAAAGACACATGATGAATCAAAGTTAATCACAAACAGCTTTTTCACAAGCAGAAGTAAATACTAGGAGGAGCACAGTCTCATGCACACAAATACAAAACACCATCACTGTAACACACATGACACTAAAATAATGCAATAAATATTAATTTAACAACATAAGATGTAACATAAACTCCCCAATGAACATAAGTTCAAGTTCAAGTTCATTTTATTTATATAGCACATTTTATAACAGCCACTGAATACCCAAAGTGCTTTACAGAACTACAAGATTAAGACAATAATACCATGCATAACAGCACAGATACAGCAAATCTAAGAGCAACCTTAAGCAGGAGTAGCAGAAACATTGTCGGACTTAAAATAAAAAATAAGAAAACAAAAATGGCAAAACAGTGTCAGACTCATCAATAATAAAACAGAAATGGCAGTATCAGACTTAGAATAAAAAAAATTAAAAAAACAGCATCAGACTCAATAGAGAAAAAATAAAACTAACCAACCTTAATTATAAGCCAAGAAAAACAAGTGCGTTTTTAAAAGTGACTTAAAGGAAATCACGGAAGGGGCTATCCTTACTTCTAGGGGGAAATTGTTCCACAGCCGGGGCCCAACCACAGCGAATGCTCGATCCCCTCTGCGTTTGAGTCTGGAATGTGGGACTAATAACAGGTTCTTATCGCTTGATCTCAGACTTCTTGATGGAGTGTATGGTTGTAGCAATTCAGATAGGTAGCTTGGTGCTTGGCTGCATAGAGATTTATATACAAATAAAATTATTTTAAAATCAATTCTGAAGTTAATCGGTAACCATTGAAGGGACCTCCGAATTGGGGTGATATGGTCACTTTTTTGACTATTTGAGAGGAATCTTGCAGCAGCATTTTGCACTAATTGAAGACAAGCAATCTGAGTTTTCAAAATACCGCAGTAAAGTGAATTGCAGTAGTCTAAGCGTGAGGAGATAAAGGCATTAACAGCCATCTCAAGAGTTTTGTGATTAAGGAAGGGTTTGACTTTCGACAGCAGACGAAGTTGGTAAAAACTAGAGCTTATTACAGAGGAGATTTGTTTATCAAAGTTTAAAGACTCATCTAGTAGAACGCCCAGGTTCCGTACATGTGAGGATCTGAAAGCCGATAGTCTGCCTAGGTCAAAGGTGGCAGCCTGAGGATTAACAGTAGACCCAAAGACGATGATCTCGGTCTTATTTTTATTTCTTATTAAAATTTGGTCCAGCCAAAATTTAACTTCATCTAGACAACTTAGTAATGATGAAAGGGCAGAAGGATCATTTCTCTTGATTGGTACATACATTTGTGTATCGTCTGCATAACAGTGAAAGGATACCCTATGTCTTCTTAGAATGGTACCCAGTGGTAACATATAGAGAGAGAAAAGAGACGGCGCTAAGATAGATCCTTGAGGAAGACCACAGGTTAGATGCGCAACGGAAGAGGAACAATTTCCTAACTTTACTCTGAAAGTTCGACCCGAGAGATAAGACTGGAACCACTGGAGGACGATACCTTTTAGCCCCACATAATACTCTAGTCTGGATAACAGAATAGAGTGGTCGACAGTATCAAAAGCTGCTGATAGATTTAAAAGTACAAGAGCCACAGAGTCACCAGTATCCGTGGATAAATAGATGTCATTTAAAACTCTCAACAGGGCAGATTCAGTACTGTGAGCAGACTTAAAACCAGATTGAAATTTTTCAGAAATATCGTTGCACTTTAGGAAAAACTGGAGTTGGTCAAGAACAACTTTTTCCAACACCTTCGAAACAAAAGGTAAAGCAGAGATGGGATGAAAGTTATTTAGCACGGCAGGATCCAGTGAAGGCTTCTTGAGTAACGGTGTGACCGTGGCCACCTTAAGGGCAGCAGGGATGGAGCCGATGAGGAGGCACTTATTTACAAATGACACCAATCCTGGCCCTACTGAATCAACAATTAATTTAAGAAACTTAGGAGAAATGATGTCGAGAGAGCAGGACGAAGGTTTCATATTTGCTATAATTTCTTTGAGGAGATTCAGAGTGATTGGCTCAAAAGTATCCCAGGTAACAGAATTCAACAACTGACTAGAGTGTTCAGTATGAGAGGGGCTAGCTTTGCATCTCAGATTGGATATTTTGTCAATGAAAAATCTCAAGAAGCTTTCACATAGCTCATCAGAAGCACCAAACATTGTATTGACCGGAGGATTTAAAACAGAGTTTATAACAGAGAATAAAACCTTTGGTCTAGAGTGATTTGCCATAATCATGTCAGAGAAGTGTGTGGCTTTAGCCGACTTTACAGCATTCTGGTAAGTCGACAAACTGGCTTTAAACGGCTGAAGTGAAATATGTAACTTGTCCTTTTTACATTTGCGCTCAGCCTTTCTGATAACTTGTCTTAGTTGACGAATATCCACGTTGAGCCATGGTTCAGATTTAGGTTTAGGTTTATAAGGCTTAAGCGGAGCAGTTTCATTTAGGGCATTCAGCCAAGCAGAGTTTAACAGACCGAGATGCTGGTCGGCATCTAGGTCCAATAGCGGTGAATCCAAAAGCAAATGTGAGGAGGATTTCATAAAGTGCTCATTAAAATTTGATCCAAACTGAGGGGAATAGGACCGAGACAGTCTTACATCTGCAATAGTGGAGTGAGAAATGCAAGGAAGAGATGTAGAAAATAATATCGGCTTATGGTCCAAAAGCATAAAATCAGATATAACAACATCACTGATTGCCATCCCATAGGAAAGTACAAGGTCCAAGATGTGACCCTGAATGTGAGTGGAGTCATTTATCCACTGGACCAGGTTAAAAGATTCAATGAGGCTGAGGAAATCATTTGATAGGGTGTTTGATTGACAGCAAACGTGGATATTAAAATCACCCACCAATAAAAAAACGGTCATAAGTTGTGGTGATATTACCAATGAATTCTGTAAATTGCTGAATGAAGTCCTGTAGTGAGTGTGGAGGACGGTAAATCACCCCTAATAAAATAGGGCCATTCCAGTCTAAATGAAGTAGCTGAGCTTCGAAGCTAGAAAATGCACTGACAGGAACTGACCGGCATCGCACAGAGAATGAGTTTATAAAAATAGTCATAACTGATAACAAACTAAGAAACACCATCATCATCATCATCTTCATCCGCTTATCCGGGGGCAGCAGTCTAAGCAGAGATGCCCAGACTTCCCCCTCCCCAGACACTTCTTCCAGCTCTTCCGGGGGGACACAGAGGCGTTCCCAGGCCAGCCGGGAGACATAATCCCTCCAGCATGTCCTAGGTCTTCCCCGGGGTCTCCTCCCAGTGGGACATGCCCGGAACACCTTCCCGGGAAGGCATCCAGGAGGCATCCAAAAACAGATGCCCGAGCCACCTCAGCTGACCCCTCTCGATGTGGAGGAGCAGCGGCTCTACTCTGAGCTCCTCCCGAGTGACCGAGCTCCTCACCCTATCTCTAAGGGATCGCCCAGCCACCCTGCGGAGAAAGCTCATTTCGGCCGCCTGTATCCGGGATCTTGTCCTTTCGGTCATGACCCACAGCTCATTACCATAGGTGAGAGTAGGAACGTAGATTGACCGGTAAATCGAGAGCATCGCCTTGCGGTTCAGCTCTTTCTTCACCACGACAGACCGGTACATCGACTGCATTACTGCAGAAGCTGCACCGATCCGTCTGTCAATCTCCCGTTCCATCCTTCCCTCACTCGTGAACAAGACCCCAAGATACTTGAACTCCTCCACTTGAGGCAGGAACTGTCCACCAACCTGAAGTGGACAAGCCACCCTTTTCCTACTGAGAACCATGGCCTCAGATTTGAAGGTGCTGATTCTCATCCCAGCCGCTTCACACTCGGCTACAAACAGTCCCAGCGCATGCTGAAGGTCCTGGTCTGATGGGGCCAGCACGACAACATCATCCGCAAAAAGCAGAGACGAAATCGTGTGGTCCCCAAACCTGACACCCTCTGGTCCCTGGCTGCGCCTAGAAATTCTGTCCATAAAAATTATGAACAGAACCGGTGACAAAGGGCAGCCCTGCAGGAGTCCAACATGCACCGGGAACAAGTCTGACTTACTTCCGGCAATGCAAACCAAACTCCTGCTCCGGTCGTACAGGGACCGGACAGCCCTTAGCAAAGGGCCCCAGACCCCGTACTCCCAGAGCACCCTCCACAGGACGAAAACGGCACTGTTCCTCCTGAATCCGGGGTTCTACTATCGGCCGTATTCTCCTCTCCAGTACCCTGGCATAGACTTTCCCGGGGAGGCTGAGAAGTGTGGTCCCCCTGTAGTTGGAACACACCCTTCTTAAAAAGAGGGACCACCACCCTGGTCAATTCTTGTTATTTTCTCAAGTTTTACACATTTAATTTTTTCTATAATTTTACTTGAGTTAAAATATAGATTTTTGTGGAGTTTTTTTAATGAAAGACAATAAATAAATAACCCATTTTACTTATATTTACCAAGCATGCCAATATTAGTCCACAGTTACATCAGTCCACCACCAGAGGTCATCATCTTCATCCACTACTAATCGCAGCCAGATTCCTCACACGACATGAACAAACACGAGCCTCAGAAATCATTGTACAATTTAAAAGTCAAATCCTGTTTTTATTTGTTTGTTTTGTTTTTTCATTTTCTTTGCAGCACAAGGAATATTCTACCCATTCGGCTCAGCAGCAGGAGACACAAGAAACGCTGCTGTTGATGATGGAAGCTCCTCAGTTATTCCACTGTTGAGTCCATTTCTGTTCTTTGGCCGCACACACCAGCAGATTTATGTAAGAATTTGATTCCATCTTGATTCAAAGTCTAACTGTGAGTGGCGGATGGTTTATAAACTCATCTGTGATCAGTAAAACCTGTGGCTGTGATATTGACAAAATGCCTCATGTTTCAGGTTAATAATAATGGACACCTCACATTCAACCAGGCTTTATTAAAATATATTCCCTACCCCTTTCCTGCTAATGGAAGCCAAGATATAATTGCTGGTCTCTGGACCGACCTTGACAACAGTGTGAGAGGTGTGGTTTCATATCATCAGTACACTAGTGGAAGTGTTCTCACACGCGCCACTCAGGATATAAACAATCATTTCCCAAATCTGGCCTTCAACGCTTCTTGGGTCTTTGTTGCAACATGGGATAAAGTCCCTTACTACAGCTTGACCAGCACAGTAAGATTGATATACTTCTGAAATATGAATGTTTACACTTTAGTTATTCAGTTTCAAAATACTTTATGGGTGTGAACACAATAATACACAAAGAAAGTGGCAGAGAAAATAGTAATAAATTAAAACAATAAAAACAATTATGTCACTGAGTAATGTTCATGCATATAACAATATAATGTTATTTTATTAAAAAAAAGATGTACAATGAACACTACATTTTTTTCTCCTAACCTTTCAGGAAACATCGTTTCAAGTGGTTTTAATTTCAGGCAGTTATTTTTCATTTATTCTGATGAATTATGGTGACACATCTGTAACAAAGCTTCTGGTGGAGGTAAAAGAAACTTGTTTTCTTTATCAGAACAAAATGTTACTATACACTATATAACAATGTACACTAGGTGTACTGTTTAAATTTATATTTTGCTTGTTCATTTTTTGTATAGGCTGGTTATGACACAGTCAACTCCACTGACTTCTTTGTGATTCCTGGATCAAACAGCGGAAACTCCATCTCAAATCTCAAGAACTCCAGTAATGTCCATGTTCCCGGTCGATGGGCCTTTAGGGTGGACAGTGGACACATCCCATGTAATATTTTTGTAATACATTTTACAGTTTAAAACTTTAAATGACAAAAAAATAATAATTTAAACCTGTAAGTCCAGTAGCCCTTTTCTGCTAAATTAGCAAGGCCATATTGCTACGTAAATCTGTTTTGTACATATTGACATTTACCATAATAACACTGCTGGTAAAGAGAAAGACACATGATGAATCAAAGTTAATCACAAACAGCTTTTTCACAAGCAGAAGTAAATACTAGGAGGAGCACAGTCTCATGCACACAAATGCAAAACACCATCATTGTAACACACATGATACTAAAATAATGCAATAAACATTAATTTAACAACATAAGATGTAACATAAACTCCCCAATGAACATAACTGATAACAAACTAAGAAACACCACCATCATCATCATCTTCTTCCGCTTATCCGGGGCCGGGTCACAGGGGCAGCAGTCTAAGCAGAGATGCCCAGACTTCCCCCTCCCCAGACACTTCTTCCAGCTCTTCCGGGGGGACACCAAGGCGTTCCCAGGCCAGCCGGGATACATAATCCCTCCAGCGTGTCCTAGGTCTTCCCCGGGGTCTCCTCCCAGTGGGACATGCCCAGAACACCTTCCCGGGAAGGCGTCCAGGAGGCATCCGAAACAGATGCCCGAGCCACCTCAGCTGACCCCTCTCGATGTGGAGGAGCAGCGGCTCTACTCTGAGCTCCTCCCGAGTGACCGAGCTCCTCACCCTATCTCTAAGGGAATGCCCAGCCACCCTACGGAGAAAGCTCATTTCGGCCGCCTGTATCCGGGATCTTATCCTTTCGGTCATGACCCACAGCTCATTACCATAGGTGAGAGTAGGAACGTAGACTGAACGGTAAATCGAGAGCTTCGCCTTGCGGTTCAGCTCTTTCTTCACCACGACAGACCGGTACATCGACCGCATTAGCTCGTGCAGAAGCTGCACCGATCCGCCATTCCATCCTTCCCTCACTCGTGAACAAGACCCCAAGATACTTGAACTCCTCCACTTGAGGCAGGAACTCTCCACCAACCTGAAGTGGACAAGCCACTCTTTTCCGACTGAGAACCATGGCCTCAGATTTGGAGGTGCTGATTCTCATCCCAGCCGCTTCACACTCGGCTGCAAACCGTCCCAATGCATGCTGAAGTTCCTGGTCTGAAGGGGCCAGCACGACAACATCATCTGCAAAAAGCAGAGACGAAATCGTGTGGTCCCAAAACCTGACACCCTCCGGCCCATGGCTGCGCCTAGAAATTCTGTCCATAAAAATTATGAACGGAACCGCTGAAAAAGGGCAGCTCTGCCAGAGTCCAACATGCACCGGGAACAATCTGACTTACTGCCAGAAATGCGAACCAAGCTCCTGCTCCGGTCGTACAGGGACCGGACAGCCCTTAGCAAAGGGCCTTGGACCCCGTACTCCCAGAGCACCCTCCACAGGACGAAAACGGCATTGTTCCTCCTGAATCCGGGATTCTACTTTCAGCCGTATTCTCCTCTCCAGTACCCTGGCATAGACTTTCCCGGGGAGGCTGAGAAGTGTGATCCCCCTGTAGTTGGAACACACCCTTCTTAAAAAGAGGGACCACCACCCCGGTCAATTCTTGTTATTTTCTCAAGTTTTACACATTTAATTTTTTCTATAATTTTACTTGAGTTAAAATATAGATTTTTTGTGGAGTTTTTTTAATGAAAGACGATAAATAACCCATTTTACTTATATTTACCAAGTGTGCCAATATTAGTCCACAGTTACATCAGTCCACCATGTTACGGCCGGCTCTGAGCCGCGACAAATGAGGGAGGCAACGAGAACGAAAGCGAATTTAAAAGATTTGTTTAATCAAACATAACCAAAATAAACACCACGGAAAACATTCCGTTCAGAAAATCAACATAAAGAACAAGCTACATAATAAACAAAATGTATACTCCAAAGAATACAGGCCTGCAAACTTCCCAAACTATAACTAATACAAAGCAAACTAATAATAAATAAATAAAGCAGCAACTCAAAACAACAAATGACAAAGGGGTAACCAAAAAGGCTGAAGTCTGTGACTCCTCACCTTTTATCATTATCTGCAGGTGTTTCACATCATGATTAGCTCAACCCCCCCCCCCAACACTCATTACAATAATACGGGCCCAGAGGCACGTCACACACCCTCCCTTAAAAGGTAAACCCCTATACCACACACACCAACAAAAACAAAAAATATATATACACAAACATAATTCCAATAGGGTACATCCCAACCTCCTAACTAACACCACAAACTACCTAAAGCCTCTCTAGTCTTCAGTGGCTTGCCGAGCTCGGGGCGGCTTTAAACACTAAACTCAGCATCCTCAACAATCCCATAAACAGGACTGCCGAAGGACACTGAAGTGTACCCCCACTCAGGATTACCACCCAAAACAAAAAAACAAGCCCCACCCCCCTCTAACTAAACTGGGATGTACACATACCAAAAAAAATAAAAAATAAATCTTGACTAGAATTTATAACTCCCAAATAACTCCGAAGTCACATCTTCCAGAATCCACTCATCTCCCCCTACTACTCATCAACCTCGGCACCTAGGAGAAGAGACAGGTAGGGGAAAGAAACAGAAAAACAGAAGACACAACATTGTAGCAACACATTATACTCGTGATAGAGCATCCGCAATCACGTTTTCGGTTCCCTTGATGTGTCTTATATCAAGATGATACCCTTGTAGGAAGATACACCATCTCATGAGTCGCTGGTTTGGATTCTGCAAGGAATGAAGGAATGTTAGAGGGTTGTGATCTGTAAAAATCACCAATGGGCCTACACCTGAACCCACATAAACTTCAAAATGGATTAATGCCCAAATCAAAGCTAATGCTTCTTTCTCAATAACTGAATAGTTAAGTTGATAAGCATTAAACTTTCTAGAGAAGTACCCCACCACACGGTCGGCACCATCCTCTGAGGCCTGCAGTAACACAGCTCCAGCTCCCACATTACTAGCGTCAACTTGCAATTTAAAGGGTTTATCCAGTCTAGGTGCTGCCAAAATTGGAGACACAGTGAGAAGAGACTTAACATCCTCAAATGCTCTCTGACACACAGAAGTCCACTCAAATTTGATCTTATCTCGAAGCAGGTTGGTAAGAGGAGCTGCCACAGTAGAAAAATTCTGACAGAATCCCCTATAAAACCCAACCATCCCAAGAAACCTCATTAACTCTTTTTTAGTTGTAGGAGTAGGAAATTGATTGATTGCGGCCACTTTAGCTCGAACAGGACATACATGGCCCTGACCTACGACCTTGCCCAGATAGATTACAGTGGCCTTAGCAAATTCGCACTTGCTCAAATTAACCGTAAGGTTAGCCGCAGCCAGACGATCAAACAAAGCTCTAATCCGACAAAGATGTTCGGACCAAGTGTCACTATAGACGACTACATCGTCTAGATAAACTGCACAACCTTCCAGGCCAGAAATAACTCGATTCATTAATCGTTGAAACGTAGCTGGAGCGTTTCTCAGGCCAAAACTCATAACCTTATAGGAAAATAGGCCTGACGGAGTAACAAATGCAGAGATCTCTTGGGCTCTAGCTGTTAAAGGCACCTGCCAATAACCCTTTAGCAGATCAAATTTGCTAACATAAGTGGCAGACCCAACCTGGTCAATGCAATCTTCAATTCGTGGCAAAGGAAAGGAATCAGGTTTAGTTAGTGCATTTACTTTCCTGTAGTCTGTACAAAATCTAAAAGAGCCGTTAGCTTTTCGAACCAGAATACATGGAGACGCCCAGCTGGAATAAGAAGGCTCCGCTAACCCATTTTTTAACAAATACTCAACCTCAGCCTCTAGATGTCGCTTTTTCTCCAACGGAACACGGTAATAGTGTTGAAGAACGGGTTTTGCGTCACCCACATCAATATCATGTTCGATTAAATTCGTCTGTGTGGGAGTATCTGGGAAAAGAGAGACATACTCATTTATTAAGGCAGTCACATCAGAGGAATGAACGTCAGGGAGATGCTTCAACATCACGGCCAAATTTTTAAGTGCCTCTGTGTTTTCCAAACAGCCCTGTGTAACAGATTCACCCGGATCTAGACCCTCATCGTCCGAAACAGGCACCGCCTGAACAGCTCTTGAAGATGTTTCCACCCTTGCACCAACCACAAGCACAGGTTTCACTTGGAATCCTTCTAGAATCTCCGAACTCAAAGTGGAATTAGCATCCCCTTGGGTAGCATCTTTAACAGCATCACGTACATAATAGGGTTTCAGTAAATTCACATGACAAACACGAACCTTCTTTCTCCTATCAGGAGTTTCAATCAAATAATTCAAGTCTGAAACCTGACGCAACACCGTATAAGGGCCTACAAATTTTGCCTGAAAAGGAGAACCCACAACTGGCACTAAAGCGAGTACCTGGTCACCAGACTTAAATATTCGAACCTCTGCCCGACGGTCAAATAACCGCTTCATTCTATCTTGTGAATGCCCCAAATTCGCCTTTGCCTGTGCACAGGATTCATACAATCTCCTACGAAAATCACTTACATAATTTAACAAATTCTTCGGTGGATTGACATCCTTCAAATCCTCAGACAAAAGTGACATTGGACTACGTACCGAATGTCCAAACACAAGCTCATTTGGACTAAACCCTGTGCTTTCCTGTGACGCTTCCCTAGCAGACATAAGAAGCCAGGGCAAACCGTCTTCCCAATCACCCTTCATGTGCGTGCAATAAGATCTTAGCAACGACTTCAGTGTCTGGTGGAAGCGTTCTAGCGCCCCCTGACTTTGAGCGTGGTATGCGCTAGCTTTCTGATGTTTAACATGCAACTGCTTTAAGATTTGAGCAAATATTTTCGAAGTAAAATTTGATCCTTGGTCCGTTTGTATGACCTTAGGAATTCCAAACAGAGCAATGAATTGCGTTAAGGCTTTTAAAACGGTCTTTGTAGTAATTGAGCGTAACGAATATGCAGCTGGAAACCTAGTGGTTTGGCACATTATCGTAAGCAAATATTTACTACCTGCCTTCGACTTGGGTAAGGGACCCACACAATCCACAATTAAATGTTCAAATGGTTGGCTAACCACGGGAATAGGAAAAAGCGGTGCTGGTCTCAAGATCTGATTGGGTTTTCCAGTCAACTGACAAGTAGGGCAGGTTTTAATGTATGCAGACACGTCTCGTTTAAGCTTGGGCCAAAAAAAACTTTTCAAAATTAATTGATACGTCTTTTTAACACCCAAATGTCCTGAAGAATCATGAGCGGTCATCAAAACAAGATCACGGAGATTTTTTGGAACAACAATCTGAACAATCGGGTCTCCTACAAAATCTTTACCATGGGGCACCCACTTTCTGACTAATATTTCTCCATCCAGATAATACCCTGATGCTGTATCTTGCAGGACATCTGGAGACAGAAGCTTGTCAAACAAGTCAACAAGCGAGACATCTGCCTGTTGTTCTCTCACCAAATCACTACGTGAGATAGTCAAAACTGATGGTATTTTAGTCAGTGTCTTACAATCTCCCTTAACATCTGACTGAGTCCCAGATAAAGATTTACTCCCAGCACGAGTCACAACAGAAGATACAAATACTTCTGGAAAACTCTGGGCATTTTCATCCTCTGACCCCTCTGAAATCAATACAGAGGGAGACACTATCAAAGCTGGGGAACCAGCAGACCACACTCTACCTCCAGCTAAATTGTTTCCAAGAATAATGTCTACACCTACCACTGGTAAACAGGGACGTACCCCAAGTATTACCTCTCCCTGAACCAAATCTGAGACCATCATCACTTTATGTAAAGGAACGGATACTACATTCAGTCCTATTCCTCTAATCAAAACATTGCTTCCCGTATAAGATTCACTGGAGAAAGACAGAACATTCTCAGAAATAAACGATTCCGTCGCACCTGTGTCTCTCAGAATTTTTACTTGTTTTTTCTCGTTAGAACCTATTAGTGAGACACAACCATCTGTGATAAATGGAGACAAACTAGAATTCAAGGTTTCGCAATCACTTTCAATGGCTGGTTCGGATGACGGATGAATGGATGTTACTAGTCCTACTGATTTTGCTCCCAACAGCACATTTTGGGGCTTTCTATTTCCTGATGAATATTGAGCTTTGGCTTTTAGCATTGGACATTCATTTTTCCAATGCCCTTTGGCCTGGCAATAATTACACACATCACCTAATTCAATCTCCCCAGGTGAATGTAACGACCTTCCTCTAAACATATCCGGACTTTCTCTACTCTTATCATGTACAACCCAACCCGGTTCTCGTCTAATTTCTCTAAATGCCTTCTGTCCAAACTGATTTTTGTGAATTAAAGCATATTCATCTGCAAGAACTGCAGCATCATACGCCGGACGAGCTTTAGCCTCGGTTACATAAGTAGCAATACGGGGTGGCACTGAATTTTTAAACTGCTCTAACAATACTAACTCTTTTAAGTCACTTAAAGTTTCGACATTAGAAGCAGAACACCAGCGGGTAAAATGAGTTTGAATTTCTCTCACAAATTCCACATGCGTTTGTCTTTCAGATTTTTGCCAACCTCTAAATCGCTGTCTATATGCTTCTGGTACCAATTCATAAGCTTTCAAAACGGCTGATTTAACGCATTCATAAGTTTCCGCATCCTGCGTACTTAATGAAGAAAAAACCTCTTGAGCTCTTCCCGTGAAAACGCATTGCAATAGCAAAACACGCTCTGAATCAGACCAACCTCTAGTACCAGCTACTCGCTCAAACAGTGAAAAAAAGGAATCAATTTCACTTTCATCAAACTTGGGCACCAGTTTTAAATTTGTGACCACATCAAAATCAAGCAAATCCTGGTCACTACCCTCACCAGAAGATCTTCTGGCTCCTCTAGAAATTTTCCCAGCATTTATCAAATCCAATTTATAACGCTCAAGCTCCAATCTCTTGTTTTCAATATCATGTCTTGCTTCAATTTTTTGCTGTTCGATTTTTTCCTTAGACTTCATTTCTATCAAAAGTAAATCCTTCTGTTGCTCATAAGTCAAATACATTCTGCTAGTTTGAACAGTAGACACTGTCTGTTTTTCTTCAAGAACATTCTGTTCTATTAAAGCAGCTGTCAAGAACGATTTTAAATTTTCCTTTAACCGTTTATCAGCAACAGAAAGCACAACATCATAATGACTCGCAAACGCTAACAACTGATCCTTTGAAAACTCATTTAAAAGATCTTCCGACGGATTATGAATGAACTCTTCAATATTGGAAGTCATATTTTAACTTTTCTGCTACCCCTAACGAAATTACCAAACAAACAAAACCAATCACTAAGCAAAACAACACCAAAAAAACCCCCAAAAAAACACTGATAAATACATATATTTGTATACATACAATCAAGTAATTCAGTTAATTTGTAACTTACCAAATTCGTCTCTTCTACAGTCCAATCAATACGCAACAGCAACTAGGCTATATTAACTTACACAAAGTGTTTTTCAAATTCAAATTATAACCAAAATCATATGCTTATTCTCCAATCAACTGTTACTCGTCTCGAAGCCTCCCAAACAAACTAAACAGCGCACGCTGTACACTCGCTCACAGAGTCGGAAATAACCAGGAAATAACCAACCGGTGTTCCTGATTACAACGAATGGCTGGACGAGCCCCCATATTTGTTACGGCCGGCTCTGAGCCGCGACAAATGAGGGAGGCAACGAGAACGAAAGCGAATTTAAAAGATTTGTTTAATCAAACATAACCAAAATAAACACCACGGAAAACATTCCGTTCAGAAAATCAACATAAAGAACAAGCTACATAATAAACAAAATGTATACTCCAAAGAATACAGGCCTGCAAACTTCCCAAACTATAACTAATACAAAGCAAACTAATAATAAATAAATAAAGCAGCAACTCAAAACAACAAATGACAAAGGGGTAACCAAAAAGGCTGAAGTCTGTGACTCCTCACCTTTTATCATTATCTGCAGGTGTTTCACATCATGATTAGCTCAACCCCCCCCCCCCCCCCCCCAACACTCATTACAATAATACGGGCCCAGAGGCACGTCACCAGAGGTCATCATCTTCATCCACTACTAATCGCAGCCAGATTCCTCACATGACATGAACAAACACGAGCCTCAGAAATCATTGTACAATTTAAAAGTCAAATCCTGTTTTTTTTTTTTTTGTTTGTTTTTTTCATTTTCTTTGCAGCACAAGGAATATTCTACCCATTCGGCTCAGCAGCAGGAGACACAAGAAACGCTGCTGTTGATGATGGAAGCTCCTCAGTTATTCCACTGTTGAGTCCATTTCTGTTCTTTGGCCGCACACACCAGCAGATTTATGTAAGAATTTGATTCCATCTTGATTCAAAGTCTAACTGTGAGTGGCGGATGGTTTAAAAACTCATCTGTGATCAGTAAAACCTGTGGCTGTGATATTGACAAAATGCCTCATGTTTCAGGTTAATAATAATGGACACCTGACATTCAACCAGGCTTTATTAAAATATATTCCCTACCCCTTTCCTGCTAATGGAAGCCAAGATATAATTGCTGGTCTCTGGACCGACCTTGACAACAGTGTGAGAGGTGTGGTTTCATATCATCAGTACACTAGTGGAAGTGTTCTCACACGCGCCACTCAGGATATAAACAATCATTTCCCAAATCTGGCCTTCAGCGCTTCTTGGGTCTTTGTTGCAACGTGGGATAAAGTCCCTTACTACAGCTTGACCAGCACAGTAAGATTGATATACTTCTGAAATATGAATGTTTACACTTTAGTTATTCAATTTCACAATACTTTATGGGTGTGAACACAATAATACACAAAGAAAGTGGCAGAGAAAATAGTAATAAATTAAAACAATAAAAACAATTATGTCACTGAGTAATGTTCATGCATATAACAATATAATGTTTTTTTATTAAAAAAAAGATGTACAATGAACACTACATTTTTTTCTCCTAACCTTTCAGGAAACATCGTTTCAAGTGGTTTTAATTTCAGGCAGTTATTTTTCATTTATTCTGATGAATTATGGTGACATATCTGTAACAAAGCTTCTGGTGGAGGTAAAATATTTTTTTTTCTTTATCAGAACAAAATGTTACTATACACTATATAACAATGTACACTAGGTGTACTGTTTAAATTTATATTTTGCTTATTCATTTTTTGTATAGGCTGGTTATGACACAGTCAACTCCACTGACTTCTTTGTGATTCCTGGATCAAACAGTGGAAACTCCATCTCAAACCTCAAGAACTCCAGTAATGTCCATGTTCCCGGTCGATGGGCCTTTAGGGTGGACAGTGGACACATCCCATGTAATATTTTTGTAATACATTTTACAGTTTAACACTTTAAATAACAAAAAAAAATAATTTAAACCGGTAAATCCAGTAGCCCTTTTCTGCTAAATTAGCAAGGCCATATTGCTACATAAATCTGTTTTGTACATATTGACATTTACCATAATAACACTGCTGGTAAAGAGAAAGACACATAATGAATCAAAGTTAATCACAAACAGCTTTTTCACAAGCAGAAGTAAATACTAGAAGGAGCACAGTCTCATGCACACAAATGCAAAACACCATCATTGTAACACACATCCGAAACAGATGCCTGAGCCACCTCAGCTGAGCCCTCTCGATGTGGAGGAGCAGCTGCTCTACTCTGAGCTCCTCCCGAGTGACCGAGCTCCTCACCCTATCTTTAAGGGATCGCCCAGCCACCCTGCGGAGAAAGCTCATTTTCACCCCGAGCTGTTAACGCCTGGCAGAGTCTGACTGCTTTAGAGTAAGCGGATGAGCTCCAACGTCACCCAAATCCGCAGCCAAAAACAATCATCCACCCGCCCCAATAATTTTCTCTGATTTAAGTATCCGCACCAAATGGTCAAATTATAATTATTCTGTGTTGTTACGCGTGATTATAAATGGACAACAGCGGATTCGGCGACGGTTGATGCACGCATCTTTAACATAATACACTGATTAATGAGCGCTGCTTTTAAATGAATATTTCTTTAAAACAAAATTTATTTGACAGATTTTCCTTTTCTTAATGGCATAAACAAGCTTTACTCCCTTGAAACTTAAACTGGAATGTCACTATTTCTGTCAATGCGAACAGAGAAGCACACGGCGAGCACACGCACACACACGCACGCACACATCACTTTTGAAGTAAAATTTAAAATTGAGGATGCAGTGCATCGTGATATCGAATTGAACTGAATCGATGACATGATAATCGTAATCGAACCGAACCGTGAGACCAGTGTCGGTTCACACCCCTAACCTGAAGGTGGAAATTTATACAATTATACCAAAAGGCCTTTTACTTACTTAAAAATTAATTGATTTAAAATGTTCTGTAATTGTTTTTTTTAACAGCCACAATACCTGCATCACCAACACCTGCATCACCAACATCTCCATCAACAACACCTGCATCACCAACATCTCCATCACCAACACCTGCATCACCAACATCTCCATCACCAACACCTGCATCATCAACATCTCCATCACCAACACCTGCATCACCAACACGTGCATCACCAACACCTCCATCACCAACACCTCCATCAACAACACCTGCATCACCAACATCTCCATCAACAACACCTGCATCACCAACACCAGCATCACCAACATCTCCATCACCAACACCTGCATCACTAACACCTGCATCACCAACACATGCATCACCAACATCTCCATCAACAACACCTGCATCACCAACACCTGCATCACCAACATTTGAGTCTGCACCAACATCACCATCAACAACACCTGTATCACCAACACCTGCATCACCAACACATGCATCACCAACATCTCCATCAACAACACCTGCATCACCAACACCTGCATCACCAACATTTGAGTCTGCACCAACATCACCATCAACAACACCTGTATCACCAACATATGATTCTGCACCAACATCTCCATCACTAACACCTGCATCACCAACACCTGCATCACCAACACATGCATCACCAACATCTCCATCAACAACACCTGCATCACCAACATCTCCATCAACAACACCTGCATCACCAACACCTGCATCACCAACATTTGAGTCTGCACCAACATCACCATCAACAACACCTGCATCACCAACACATGCATCACCAACATCGCCACCAACATCTCCATCAACAACACCTGCATCACCAACATATGATTCTGCACCAACATCTCCATCAACAACACCTGCATCATCAACATTTGATTCTGTATCAACATCTCCATCAAGAACACCTGTATCACCAACATATGATTCTGCACCAACATCTCCATCAACAACACCTGCATCACCAACATTTGATTCTGCACCAACATCTCCATCAACAACACCTGCATCACCAACATATGATTCTGCACCAACATCTCCATCAACAACACCTGCATCATCAACATTTGATTCTGTATCAACATCTCCATCAACAACATCTGCATCACCAACATATGATTCTGCACCAACATCTCCATCAACAACACCTGCATCATCAACATTTGATTCTGCACCAACATCTCCATCAACAACACCTGCATCACCAACATTTGATTCTGCACCAACACCTGCATCACCAACATATGATTCTGCACCAGCATCTCCATCAACAACACCTGCATCATCAACATTTGATTCTGCAGCAACATCTCCATCAACAACACCTGCATCACCAACATTTGATTCTGCACCAACATCCCCGTCAACAACACCTGCATCACCAACATTTGATTCTGCACCAACACCTGCATCACCAACACCAGCATTACCAACATCTCCATCACCAACACCTGCATCACTAACACCTGCATCACCAACACCTGCATCACCAACACATGCATCACCAACATCTCCATCAACAACACCTGCATCATCAACACCTGCATCACCAACATCTCCATCAACAACACCTGCATCACCAACACCTGCATCACCAACATTTGAGTCTGCACCAACATCACCATCAACAACACCTGCATCACCAACACATGCATCACCAACATCGCCACCAACATCTCCATCAACAACACCTGAATCACCAACATATGATTCTGCACCAACATCTCCATCAACAACACCTGCATCATCAACATTTGATTCTGTATCAACATCTCCATCAAGAACACCTGTTTCACCAACATATGATTCTGCACCAACATCTCCATCAACAACACCTGCATCACCAACATTTGATTCTGCACCAACATCTCCATCAACAACACCTGCATCACCAACATATGATTCTGCACCAACATCTCCATCAACAACACCTGCATCATCAACATTTGATTCTGTATCAACATCTCCATCAACAACACCTGCATCACCAACATTTGATTCTGCACCAACACCTGCATCACCAACATATGATTCTGCACCAGCATCTCCATCAACAACACCTGCATCATCAACATTTGATTCTGCACCAACATCCCCATCAACAACACCTGCATCACCAACATTTGATTCTGCACCAACATCTCCATCAACAAAACCTGTATCACCAACATATGATTCTGCACCAACATCTCTATCAACAACACCTGCATCACCAACATATGATTCTGCACCAACATCTCCATCAACAACACCTGCATCATCAACATTTGAGTCTGCACCAAAATCTCCATCAACAACACCTGATGAATTACCAACATATGATTCTGCACCAACATCTCCATCAACAACACCTGCATCACCAACATATGATTCTGCACCAACATCTCCATCAACAACACCTGCATCACCAACATTTGATTCTGCACCAACATCTCCATCAACAACACCTGCATCATCAACATTTGACTCTGCACCAACATCTCCATCAACAACACCTGAATCACCAACATATGATTCTGCACCAACATCTCCATCAACAACACCTGCATCACCAACATTTGATTCTGCACCAACATCTCCATCAACAACACCTGCATCACCAACATTTGATTCTGCACCAACATCTCCATCAACAAAACCTGTATCACCAACATATGATTCTGCACCAACATCTCTATCAACAACACCTGCATCACCAACATATGATTCTGCACCAACATCCCCATCAACAACACCTGCATCACCAACATTTGATTCTGCACCAACATCTCCATCAACAACACCTGAATCACCAACATATGATTCTGCACCAACATCTCCATCAACAACACCTGCATCACCAACATATGATTCTGCACCAACATCTCCATCAACAACACCTGCATCATCAACATTTGATTCTGCACCAACATCTCCATCAACAACACCTGCATCACCAACATTTGATTCTGCACCAACACCTGCATCACCAACATATTATTCTGCACCAGCATCTCCATCAACAACACCTGCATCATCAACATTTGATTCTGCACCAACATCCCCATCAACAACACCTGCATCACCAACATTTGATTCTGCACCAACATCTCCATCAACAAAACCTGTATCACCAACATATGATTCTGCACCAACATCTCTATCAACAACACCTGCATCATCAACATTTGAGTCTGCACCAACATCTCCATCAACAACACCTGATGAATCACCAACATATGATTCTGCACCAACATCTCCATCAACAACACCTGCATCACCAACATATGATTCTGCACCAACATCTCCATCAACAACACCTGCATCACCAACATTTGATTCTGCACCAACATCTCCATCAACAACACCTGCATTATCAACATTTGAGTCTGCACCAACATCTCCATCAACAACACCTGATGAATCACCAACATATGATTCTGCACCAACATCTCCATCAACAACACCTGAATCACCAACATATGATTCTGCACCAACATCTCCATCAACAACACCTGCATCACCAACATTTGATTCTGCACCAACATCTCCATCAACAACACCTGCATCACCAACATTTGATTCTGCACCAACATCTCCATCAACAAAACCTGTATCACCAACATATGATTCTGCACCAACATCTCTATCAACAACACCTGCATCACCAACATATGATTCTGCACCAACATCCCCATCAACAACACCTGCATCACCAACATTTGATTCTGCACCAACATCTCCATCAACAACACCTGAATCACCAACATATGATTCTGCACCAACATCTCCATCAACAACACCTGAATCACCAACATATGATTCTGCACCAACATCTCCATCAACAACACCTGCATCATCAACATTTGATTCTGTATCAACATCTCCATCAACAACACCTGTATCACCAACATATGATTCTGCACCAACATCTCCAACAACACCTGCATCATCAACATTTGATTCTGCACCAACATCTCCATCAACAACACCTGCATCACCAACATTTGATTCTGCACCAACACCTGCATCACCAACATATGATTCTGCACCAGCATCTCCATCAACAACACCTGCATCATCAACATTTGATTCTGCACCAACATCTCCATCAACAACACCTGTATCACCAACATATGATTCTGCACCAACATCTCTATCAACAACACCTGCATCACCAACATATGATTCTGCACCAACATCTCCATCAACAACACCTGCATCATCAACATTTGAGTCTGCACCAACATCTCCATCAACAACACCTGAATCACCAACATATGATTCTGCACCAACATCTCCATCAACAACACCTGCATCACCAACATATGATTCTGCACCAACATCTCCATCAACAACACCTGCATCATCAACATTTGATTCTGCAGCAACATCTCCATCAACAACACCTGCATCACCAACATTTGATTCTGCACCAACATCCCCATCAACAACACCTGCATCACCAACATTTGATTCTGCACCAACATCTCCATCAACAAAACCTGTATCACCAACATATGATTCTGCACCAACATCTCTATCAACAACACCTGATGAATTACCAACATATGATTCTGCACCAACATCTCCATCAACAACACCTGCATCACCAACATATGATTCTGCACCAACATCTCCATCAACAACACCTGCATCACCAACATTTGATTCTGCACCAACATCTCCATCAACAACACCTGCATCATCAACATTTGACTCTGCACCAACATCTCCATCAACAACACCTGCATCACCAACATTTGATTCTGCACCAACATCTCCATCAACAACACCTGCATCACCAACATTTGATTCTGCACCAACATCTCCATCAACAACACCTGCATCACCAACATTTGATTCTGCACCAACACCTGCATCACCAACATATGATTCTGCACCAGCATCTCCATCAACAACACCTGCATCATCAACATTTGATTCTGCACCAACATCTCCATCAACAACACCTGTATCACCAACATATGATTCTGCACCAACATCTCTATCAACAACACCTGCATCACCAACATATGATTCTGCACCAACATCTCCATCAACAACACCTGCATCATCAACATTTGAGTCTGCACCAACATCTCCATCAACAACACCTGAATCACCAACATATGATTCTGCACCAACATCTCCATCAACAACACCTGCATCACCAACATATGATTCTGCACCAACATCTCCATCAACAACACCTGCATCATCAACATTTGATTCTGCAGCAACATCTCCATCAACAACACCTGCATCACCAACATTTGATTCTGCACCAACATCCCCATCAACAACACCTGCATCACCAACATTTGATTCTGCACCAACATCTCCATCAACAAAACCTGTATCACCAACATATGATTCTGCACCAACATCTCTATCAACAACACCTGCATCACCAACATATGATTCTGCACCAACATCTCCATCAACAACACCTGCATCATCAACATTTGAGTCTGCACCAACATCTCCATCAACAACACCTGAATCACCAACATATGATTCTGCACCAACATCTCCATCAACAACACCTGCATCATCAACATTTGATTCTGTATCAACATCTCCATCAACAACACCTGTATCACCAACATATGATTCTGCACCAATATCTCCATCAACAACACCTGCATCATCAACATTTGATTCTGCACCAACATCTCCATCAACAACACCTGCATCACCAACATTTGATTCTGCACCAACATCTCCATCAACAACACCTGCATCACCAACATATGATTCTGCACCAACATCTCCATCAACAACACCTGCATCATCAACATTTGATTCTGCACCAACATCTCCATCAACAACACCTGCATCACCAACATATGATTCTGCACCAACATCCCCATCAACAACACCTGCATCACCAACATTTGATTCTGTATCAACATCTCCATCAACAACACCTGAATCACCAACATATGATTCTGCACCAACATCTCCATCAACAACACCTGCATCATCAACATTTGATTCTGCACCAACATCTCCATCAACAAAACCTGTATCACCAACATATGATTCTACACCAACATCTCTATCAACAACACCTGCATCACCAACATATGATTCTGCACCAGCATCTCCATCAACAACACCTGAATCACCAACATATGATTCTGCACCAACATCTCCATCAACAACATCTGCATCACCAACATATGATTCTGCACCAACATCTCCATCAACAACACCTGCATCATCAACATTTGATTCTATATCAACATCTCCATCAACAACACCTGTATCACCAACATATGATTCTGCACCAACATCTCCATCAACAACACCTGCATCACCAACATATGATTCTGCACCAACATCTCCATCAACAACACCTGAATCACCAACATTTGATTCTGCACCAACATCTCCATCAACAACACCTGCATCACCAAAATATGATTCTGCACCAACATCTCCATCAACAACACCTGCATCATCAACATTTGATTCTGTATCAACATCTCCATCAACAACACCTGCCTCATCAACATTTGATTCTGCACCAACATTTGATTCTGCACCAACATCTCCATCAACAACACCTGCATCACCAACATTTGATTCTGCACCAACACCTGTATCACCAACAAATGATTCTGCACCTACATCTCCATCAACAACACCTGCATCACCAACATATGATTCTGCACCAACATCTCCATCAACAACACCTGCATCATCAACATTTGATTCTGCACCAACATCTCCATCAACAACACCTGCATCACCAACATTTGATTCTGCACCAACATTTGATTCTGCACCAACATCTCCATCAACAACACCTGCATCATCAACATTTGAGTCTGCACCAACATCTCCATCAACAACACCTGAATCACCAACATATGATTCTGCACCAACATCTCCATCAACAACACCTGCATCACCAACATATGATTCTGCACCAACATCTCCATCAACAACACCTGCATCATCAACATTTGATTCTGCAGCAACATCTCCATCAACAACACCTGCATCACCAACATTTGATTCTGCACCAACATCCCCATCAACAACACCTGCATCACCAACATTTGATTCTGCACCAACATCTCCATCAACAAAACCTGTATCACCAACATATGATTCTGCACCAACATCTCTATCAACAACACCTGATGAATTACCAACATATGATTCTGCACCAACATCTCCATCAACAACACCTGCATCACCAACATATGATTCTGCACCAACATCTCCATCAACAACACCTGCATCACCAACATTTGATTCTGCACCAACATCTCCATCAACAACACCTGCATCATCAACATTTGACTCTGCACCAACATCTCCATCAACAACACCTGCATCACCAACATTTGATTCTGCACCAACATCTCCATCAACAACACCTGCATCACCAACATTTGATTCTGCACCAACATCTCCATCAACAACACCTGCATCACCAACATTTGATTCTGCACCAACACCTGCATCACCAACATATGATTCTGCACCAGCATCTCCATCAACAACACCTGCATCATCAACATTTGATTCTGCACCAACATCTCCATCAACAACACCTGTATCACCAACATATGATTCTGCACCAACATCTCTATCAACAACACCTGCATCACCAACATATGATTCTGCACCAACATCTCCATCAACAACACCTGCATCATCAACATTTGAGTCTGCACCAACATCTCCATCAACAACACCTGAATCACCAACATATGATTCTGCACCAACATCTCCATCAACAACACCTGCATCACCAACATATGATTCTGCACCAACATCTCCATCAACAACACCTGCATCATCAACATTTGATTCTGCAGCAACATCTCCATCAACAACACCTGCATCACCAACATTTGATTCTGCACCAACATCCCCATCAACAACACCTGCATCACCAACATTTGATTCTGCACCAACATCTCCATCAACAAAACCTGTATCACCAACATATGATTCTGCACCAACATCTCTATCAACAACACCTGCATCACCAACATATGATTCTGCACCAACATCTCCATCAACAACACCTGCATCATCAACATTTGAGTCTGCACCAACATCTCCATCAACAACACCTGAATCACCAACATATGATTCTGCACCAACATCTCCATCAACAACACCTGCATCATCAACATTTGATTCTGTATCAACATCTCCATCAACAACACCTGTATCACCAACATATGATTCTGCACCAATATCTCCATCAACAACACCTGCATCATCAACATTTGATTCTGCACCAACATCTCCATCAACAACACCTGCATCACCAACATTTGATTCTGCACCAACATCTCCATCAACAACACCTGCATCACCAACATATGATTCTGCACCAACATCTCCATCAACAACACCTGCATCATCAACATTTGATTCTGCACCAACATCTCCATCAACAACACCTGCATCACCAACATATGATTCTGCACCAACATCCCCATCAACAACACCTGCATCACCAACATTTGATTCTGTATCAACATCTCCATCAACAACACCTGAATCACCAACATATGATTCTGCACCAACATCTCCATCAACAACACCTGCATCATCAACATTTGATTCTGCACCAACATCTCCATCAACAAAACCTGTATCACCAACATATGATTCTACACCAACATCTCTATCAACAACACCTGCATCACCAACATATGATTCTGCACCAGCATCTCCATCAACAACACCTGAATCACCAACATATGATTCTGCACCAACATCTCCATCAACAACATCTGCATCACCAACATATGATTCTGCACCAACATCTCCATCAACAACACCTGCATCATCAACATTTGATTCTATATCAACATCTCCATCAACAACACCTGTATCACCAACATATGATTCTGCACCAACATCTCCATCAACAACACCTGCATCACCAACATATGATTCTGCACCAACATCTCCATCAACAACACCTGAATCACCAACATTTGATTCTGCACCAACATCTCCATCAACAACACCTGCATCACCAAAATATGATTCTGCACCAACATCTCCATCAACAACACCTGCATCATCAACATTTGATTCTGTATCAACATCTCCATCAACAACACCTGCCTCATCAACATTTGATTCTGCACCAACATTTGATTCTGCACCAACATCTCCATCAACAACACCTGCATCACCAACATTTGATTCTGCACCAACACCTGTATCACCAACAAATGATTCTGCACCTACATCTCCATCAACAACACCTGCATCACCAACATATGATTCTGCACCAACATCTCCATCAACAACACCTGCATCATCAACATTTGATTCTGCACCAACATCTCCATCAACAACACCTGCATCACCAACATTTGATTCTGCACCAACATTTGATTCTGCACCAACATCTCCATCAACAACACCTGCATCATCAACATTTGATTCTGCATCAACATCTCCATCAACAACACCTGCCTCACCAACATTTGATTCTGCACCAACATTTGATTCTGCACCAACATCTCCATCAACAACACCTGCATCATCAACATTTGATTCTGCACCGGCATCTCTATCAACCAGACCTGCATCATCAACATTTGATTCTGCACCAACATCTCCATCAACAACACCTGCATCATCAACATTTGATTCTGCACCAACATCTCCATCAACAACACCTGCATCACCAACATTTGATTCTGCACCAACATTTGATTCTGCACCAACATCTCCATCAACAACACCTGCATCATCAACATTTGATTCTGCATCAACATCTCCATCAACAACACCTGCCTCACCAACATTTGATTCTGCACCAACATTTGATTCTGCACCAACATCTCCATCAACAACACCTGCATCATCAACATTTGATTCTGCACCGGCATCTCTATCAACCAGACCTGCATCATCAACATTTGATTCTGCACCAACATCTCCATCAACAACACCTGCATCACCAACATTTGATTCTGCACCAACATCCCCATCAACAACACCTGCATTACCAACATTTGATTCTGCACCAACATCTCCATCAACAAAACCTGTATCACCAACATATGATTCTGCACCAACATCTCCATCAACAACACCTGAATCACCAACATATGATTCTGCACCAACATCTCCATCAACAACACCTGCATCACCAACATATGATTCTGCACCAACATCTCCATCAACAAAACCTGCATCATCAACATTTGATTCTGCACCAACATCTCCATCAACAACACCTGCATCACCAACATTTGATTCTGCACCAACATCCCCATCAACAACACCTGCATCACCAACATTTGATTCTGCACCAACATCTCCATCAACAAAACCTGTATCACCAACATATGATTCTGCACCAACATCTCTATCAACAACACCTGCATCACCAACATATGATTCTGCACCAACATCTCCATCAACAACACCTGCATCATCAACATTTGAGTCTGCACCAACATCTCCATCAACAACACCTGATGAATCACCAACATATGATTCTGCACCAACATCTCCATCAACAACACCTGCATCACCAACATATGATTCTGCACCAACATCTCCATCAACAACACCTGCATCATCAACATTTGATTCTGTATCAACATCTCCATCAACAACACCTGCATCATCAACATTTGATTCTGCACCAACATCTCCATCAACAACACCTGAATCACCAACATTTGATTCTGCACCAACATCTCCATCAACAACACCTGAATCATCAACATATGATTCTGCACCAACATCTCCATCAACAACACCTGCATCATCAACATTTGATTCTGTATCAACATCTCCATCAACAACACCTGCATCACCAACATATGATTCTGCACCAACATCTCCATCAACAACACCTGCATCATCAACATATGATTCTGCACCAGCATCTCCATCAACAACACCTGCATCATCAACATTTGATTCTGCAGCAACATCTCCATCAACAACACCTGCATCACCAACATTTGATTCTGCACCAACATCCCCATCAACAACACCTGCATCACCAACATTTGATTCTGCACCAACATCTCCATCAACAAAACCTGTATCACCAACATATGATTCTGCACCAACATCTCTATCAACAACACCTGCATCACCGACATATGATTCTGCATCAACATCTCCATCAACAACACCTGCATCACCAACATATGATTCTGCACCAACATCTCCATCAACAACACCTGCATCATCAACATTTGATTCTGTATCAACATCTCCATCAACAACACCTGTATCACCAACATATGATTCTGCACCAACATTTCCATCAACAACACCTGCATCACCAAAATTTGATTCTGCACCAACATCTCCATCAACAACACCTGCCTCACCAACATTTGATTCTGCACCAACATTTGATTCTGCACCAACATCTCCATCAACAACACCTGCATCATCAACATTTGATTCTGCACCGGCATCTCCATCAACCAGACCTGCATCATCAACATTTGATTCTGCACCAACATCTCCATCAACAACACCTGCATCATCAACATTTGATTCTGTATCAACATCTCCATCAACAACACCTGCCTCATCAACATTTGATTCTGCACCAACATTTGATTCTGCACCAACATCTCCATCAACAACACCTGCATCACCAACATTTGATTCTGCACCAACACCTGTATCACCAACAAATGATTCTGCACCTACATCTCCATCAACAACACCTGCATCACCAACATATGATTCTGCACCAACATCTCCATCAACAACACCTGCATCATCAACATTTGATTCTGCACCAACATCTCCATCAACAACACCTGCATCACCAACATTTGATTCTGCACCAACATTTGATTCTGCACCAACATCTCCATCAACAACACCTGCATCATCAACATTTGATTCTGCATCAACATCTCCATCAACAACACCTGCCTCACCAACATTTGATTCTGCACCAACATTTGATTCTGCACCAACATCTCCATCAACAACACCTGCATCATCAACATTTGATTCTGCACCGGCATCTCTATCAACCAGACCTGCATCATCAACATTTGATTCTGCACCAACATCTCCATCAACAACACCTGCATCATCAACATTTGATTCTGCACCAACATCTCCATCAACAACACCTGCATCACCAACATTTGATTCTGCACCAACATTTGATTCTGCACCAACATCTCCATCAACAACACCTGCATCATCAACATTTGATTCTGCATCAACATCTCCATCAACAACACCTGCCTCACCAACATTTGATTCTGCACCAACATTTGATTCTGCACCAACATCTCCATCAACAACACCTGCATCATCAACATTTGATTCTGCACCGGCATCTCTATCAACCAGACCTGCATCATCAACATTTGATTCTGCACCAACATCTCCATCAACAACACCTGCATCACCAACATTTGATTCTGCACCAACATCCCCATCAACAACACCTGCATTACCAACATTTGATTCTGCACCAACATCTCCATCAACAAAACCTGTATCACCAACATATGATTCTGCACCAACATCTCCATCAACAACACCTGAATCACCAACATATGATTCTGCACCAACATCTCCATCAACAACACCTGCATCACCAACATATGATTCTGCACCAACATCTCCATCAACAAAACCTGCATCATCAACATTTGATTCTGCACCAACATCTCCATCAACAACACCTGCATCACCAACATTTGATTCTGCACCAACATCCCCATCAACAACACCTGCATCACCAACATTTGATTCTGCACCAACATCTCCATCAACAAAACCTGTATCACCAACATATGATTCTGCACCAACATCTCTATCAACAACACCTGCATCACCAACATATGATTCTGCACCAACATCTCCATCAACAACACCTGCATCATCAACATTTGAGTCTGCACCAACATCTCCATCAACAACACCTGATGAATCACCAACATATGATTCTGCACCAACATCTCCATCAACAACACCTGCATCACCAACATATGATTCTGCACCAACATCTCCATCAACAACACCTGCATCATCAACATTTGATTCTGTATCAACATCTCCATCAACAACACCTGCATCATCAACATTTGATTCTGCACCAACATCTCCATCAACAACACCTGAATCACCAACATTTGATTCTGCACCAACATCTCCATCAACAACACCTGAATCATCAACATATGATTCTGCACCAACATCTCCATCAACAACACCTGCATCATCAACATTTGATTCTGTATCAACATCTCCATCAACAACACCTGCATCACCAACATATGATTCTGCACCAACATCTCCATCAACAACACCTGCATCATCAACATATGATTCTGCACCAGCATCTCCATCAACAACACCTGCATCATCAACATTTGATTCTGCAGCAACATCTCCATCAACAACACCTGCATCACCAACATTTGATTCTGCACCAACATCCCCATCAACAACACCTGCATCACCAACATTTGATTCTGCACCAACATCTCCATCAACAAAACCTGTATCACCAACATATGATTCTGCACCAACATCTCTATCAACAACACCTGCATCACCGACATATGATTCTGCATCAACATCTCCATCAACAACACCTGCATCACCAACATATGATTCTGCACCAACATCTCCATCAACAACACCTGCATCATCAACATTTGATTCTGTATCAACATCTCCATCAACAACACCTGTATCACCAACATATGATTCTGCACCAACATTTCCATCAACAACACCTGCATCACCAAAATTTGATTCTGCACCAACATCTCCATCAACAACACCTGCCTCACCAACATTTGATTCTGCACCAACATTTGATTCTGCACCAACATCTCCATCAACAACACCTGCATCATCAACATTTGATTCTGCACCGGCATCTCCATCAACCAGACCTGCATCATCAACATTTGATTCTGCACCAACATCTCCATCAACAACACCTGCATCACCAACATTTGATTCTGCACCAACATCCCCATCAACAACACCTGCATCACCAACATTTGATTCTGCACCAACACCTGTATCACCAACAAATGATTCTGCACCAACATCTCCATCAACAACACCTGCATCATCAACATTTGATTCTGTATCAACATCTCCATCAACAACACCTGTATCACCAACATATGATTCTGCACCAACATCTCCATCAACAACACCTGCATCACCAACATTTGATTCTGCACCAACATTTGATTCTGCACCAACATCTCCATCAACAACACCTGCATCATCAACATTTGATTCTGCATCAACATCTCCATCAACAACACCTGCCTCACCAACATTTGATTCTGCACCAACATTTGATTCTGCACCAACATCTCCATCAACAACACCTGCATCATCAACATTTGATTCTGCACCGGCATCTCTATCAACCAGACCTGCATCATCAACATTTGATTCTGCACCAACATCTCCATCAACAACACCTGCATCACCAACATTTGATTCTGCACCAACATCCCCATCAACAACACCTGCATTACCAACATTTGATTCTGCACCAACATCTCCATCAACAAAACCTGTATCACCAACATATGATTCTGCACCAACATCTCCATCAACAACACCTGAATCACCAACATATGATTCTGCACCAACATCTCCATCAACAACACCTGCATCACCAACATATGATTCTGCACCAACATCTCCATCAACAAAACCTGCATCATCAACATTTGATTCTGCACCAACATCTCCATCAACAACACCTGCATCACCAACATATGATTCTGCACCAACATCTCCATCAACAACACCTGCATCATCAACATTTGATTCTGCACCAGCATTTCCATCAACAACACCTGCATCACCAACATTTGATTCTGCACCAACATCCCCATCAACAACACCTGCATCACCAACATTTGATTCTGCACCAACATCTCCATCAACAAAACCTGTATCACCAACATATGATTCTGCACCAACATCTCTATCAACAACACCTGCATCACCAACATATGATTCTGCACCAACATCTCCATCAACAACACCTGCATCATCAACATTTGAGTCTGCACCAACATCTCCATCAACAACACCTGATGAATCACCAACATATGATTCTGCACCAACATCTCCATCAACAACACCTGCATCACCAACATATGATTCTGCACCAACATCTCCATCAACAACACCTGCATCATCAACATTTGATTCTGTATCAACATCTCCATCAACAACACCTGCATCATCAACATTTGATTCTGCACCAACATCTCCATCAACAACACCTGAATCACCAACATTTGATTCTGCACCAACATCTCCATCAACAACACCTGAATCATCAACATATGATTCTGCACCAACATCTCCATCAACAACACCTGCATCATCAACATTTGATTCTGTATCAACATCTCCATCAACAACACCTGCATCACCAACATATGATTCTGCACCAACATCTCCATCAACAACACCTGCATCATCAACATATGATTCTGCACCAGCATCTCCATCAACAACACCTGCATCATCAACATTTGATTCTGCAGCAACATCTCCATCAACAACACCTGCATCACCAACATTTGATTCTGCACCAACATCCCCATCAACAACACCTGCATCACCAACATTTGATTCTGCACCAACATCTCCATCAACAAAACCTGTATCACCAACATATGATTCTGCACCAACATCTCTATCAACAACACCTGCATCACCGACATATGATTCTGCATCAACATCTCCATCAACAACACCTGCATCACCAACATATGATTCTGCACCAACATCTCCATCAACAACACCTGCATCATCAACATTTGATTCTGTATCAACATCTCCATCAACAACACCTGTATCACCAACATATGATTCTGCACCAACATTTCCATCAACAACACCTGCATCACCAAAATTTGATTCTGCACCAACATCTCCATCAACAACACCTGCCTCACCAACATTTGATTCTGCACCAACATTTGATTCTGCACCAACATCTCCATCAACAACACCTGCATCATCAACATTTGATTCTGCACCGGCATCTCCATCAACCAGACCTGCATCATCAACATTTGATTCTGCACCAACATCTCCATCAACAACACCTGCATCACCAACATTTGATTCTGCACCAACATCCCCATCAACAACACCTGCATCACCAACATTTGATTCTGCACCAACATCTCCATCAACAAAATCTGTATCACCAACATATGATTCTGCACCAAAATCTCTATCAACAACACCTGCATCACCAACATATGTTTCTGCACCAACATCTCCATCAACAACACCTGCATCATCAACATTTGAGTCTGCACCAACATCTCCATCAACAACACCTGAATCACCAACATATGATTCTGCACCAACATCTCCATCAACAACACCTGCATCACCAACATATTATTCTGCACCAACATCTCCATCAACAACACCTGCATCATCAACATTTGATTCTGTATCAACATCTCCATCAACAACACCTGTATCACCAACATATGATTCTGCACCAACATCTCCATCACCAACACCTGCATCATCAACATTTGATTCTGCACCAACATATGATTCTGCACCAACATCTCCATCAACAACACCTGCATCACCAACAAATGATTCTGCACCTACATCTCCATCAACAACACCTGTATCACCAACATTTGATTCTGCACCAACATCTCCATCAACAACACCTGCCTCATCAACATTTGATTCTGCACCAACATTTGATTCTGCACCAGCATCTCCATCAACAACACCTGCATCACCAACAAATGATTCTGCACCAACATCACCATCAACAACACCTGCATCACCAACATTTGATTCTGCACCAGCATCTCCATCAACAACACCTGCATCATCAACATTTGATTCTACACCAGCACCAAAACCACTTGAATAACCAACATATGATTCTGCACCTACATCTCCATCAACACCTGCATCACCAACAAATGATTCTGCACCAACATCTCCATCCACAACATCTCCATCAACAACACCTGCATCACCAACAAATGATTCTGCACCAACATCTCCATCCACAACACCTGCATCACCAACATTTGATTCTGCACCAACATCTCCATCAACAACACCTGCATCATCAACATTTGATTCTGCACCAACATCTCCATCAACAACACCTGCACCACCAACAAATGATTCTGCACCAACATCTCCATCCACAACATCTCCATACACAACACCTGCATCACCAACAAATGATTCTGCACCAACATCTCCATCCACAACATCTCCATCAACAACACCTGCATCAACAACACCTGCATCACCAACAAATGATTCTGCACCAACATCTCCATCCACAACATCTCCATCAACAACACCTGCATCAACAACACCTGCATCACCAACAAATGATTCTGCACCAACATCTCCATCCACAACATCTCCATCAACAACACCTGCATCACCAACAAATGATTCGGCACCAACATCTCCATCCACAACATCTGCATCAACAACAGCTGCATCAACAACAAATGATTCGGCACCAAAATCTCCATCCACAACATCTGCATCAACAACAGCTGCATCAACAACAAATGATTCTGCATCAACATCTCCATCCATAGCATCTCCATCAACAACACCTGCACCACCAACAAATGATTCTGCACCAACATCTCCATCCACAACATCTCCATACACAACACCTGCATCACCAACAAATGATTCTGCACCAACATCTCCATCCACAACATCTCCATCAACAACACCTGCATCAACAACACCTGCATCACCAACAAATGATTCTGCACCAACATCTCCATCCACAACATCTCCATCAACAACACCTGCATCAACAACACCTGCATCACCAACAAATGATTCTGCACCAACATCTCCATCCACAACATCTCCATCAACAACACCTGCATCACCAACAAATGATTCGGCACCAACATCTCCATCCACAACATCTGCATCAACAACAGCTGCATCAACAACAAATGATTCTGCACCAACATCACCATCAACAACACCAACATCACCATCAACAACACCTGCATCACCAACAAATGATTCTGCACCAACATCTCAATCCACAACATCTCCATCAACAACACCTGTATCACCAACAAATGATTCTGCACCCACCTCTCCATCCACAACATCTCCATCAACAACATCTCCATCAACAACACCTGCATCACCAACAAATGATTCTGCACCAACATCTCCATCCACATCATCTCCAACAACAACACCTACATCACCAACAAATGATTCTGCATCAACATCTCCATCCACAACATCTCCATCAACAACACCTGCATCACCAACAAATTATTTTGCACCAACATTTCCATCAACAACACCTGCATCACCAACAAATGATTCTGCACCAACATCACCATCAACAACACCAACATCACCATCAACAACACCTGCATCACCAACAAATGATTCTGCACCAACATCTCCATCCACAACATCTCCATCAACAACACCTGTATAACCAACAAATGATTCTGCACCCACCTCTCCATCCACAACATCTCCATCAACAACACCTGCATAACCAACAAATGATTCTGCACCCACCTCCTCATCCACAACATCTCCATCAACAACACCTGCATCACCAACAAATGATTCTGCACCAACATCTCCATCCACATCATCTCCAACAACAACACCTACATCACCAACAAATGATTCTGCACCAACATCTCCATCCACATCATCTCCAACAACAACACCTACATCACCAACAAATGATTCTGCATCAACATCTCCATCCACAACATCTCCATCAACAACACCTGCATCACCAACAAATGATTCTGCACCAACATCTCCATCCACATCATCTCCAACAACAACACCTGCATAACCAACAAATGATTCTGCACCCACCTCCTCATCCACATCATCTCCAACAACAACACCTACATCACCAACAAATGTTTCTGCACCAACATCTCCATCAACAACACCTGCATCACAAATTATTCTGCATTAACATCTCCATCAACAACACCTGCATCACCAACAAATTATTCTGTATTAACATCATATTATTGTAAATAAATTGTGGAATTGTGGTGTCATAGAAGGTTCCAGTAATGTTTGGCAAGCAGGTGCAAATCCAACTAGTGCCTGCAGTTGATTTCAACTTCTTCATTATTGCCCTGCTAGTAGTAATGGGCATTTTCTCTTTAGCTATTTTCTTAGCCATTTCCTGATTTGTTGCAGCTCAACAGCTTTTTGTCACACATCATTACTGAATTCTCAGGTCTTTTCCATAATGATGTAGGTCCGTAGGAATTTACCTTGTATGTCCACTCATAATTAGAGCCCAGTGACGCTGGAAGTCATGACTTATGATGTAAGTGTTCTTAATTACCCAGGTGAACTTAAAAACATACAGTATGATTGGGGATATACTTCAGTTAGATTTTACTCTTAGAGGAATGTATAAAAAAATATTTATGTCTAGTGATTTTGCTGTCACATCAACAGTTACACCGGTCAGACACCAGATGTCATCATCGTCCCACTACTACTCACAGTCAGTCCTTACATCGTTATTTTAAACCATGCAACTCTGTCTGATTCCCATGCAACTCCCATGCTGCTATTTACAAAATAAAAGAGTATGAATTGAGTACTGGATCCACTGTGTTTTAATGGACACACCATCCTGGTAGCGCATTCCTGAACCAAATCACTTCTAAACTTTACAGTGCTTTTGCATCCTTTTTGAAAACGGAATGTCAATTCCTCACAATTTCTCCTATGTTCCACAGAATAAAGAAAGTCATAAAGGTTTTGTTTGGGTGAGGTGTGTAAATTAACGCAGCTTCCATTATTAGATAATCTATTCCTTTTAGCATTTGCTGTCAGTTTAACAACTGGAAGTAATTTTGGCATAAAATGCCAATTTTCTTCTTTGGATAATGAATGATTTTCATTTCTTTGGAAATATGCTTTCCTGTAGCTCAAACAGTAGAGCGTTGGCGCTAGCAACGTCAAGGTTATGGGTTCGATTCCCAGGGAAAGCAAGAACTGACAAAATGTAAAAATGTGTACCTTGAATACAATGTAAGTCGCTTTGGATAAAAGCGTCTGCCAAATGCATAAAATGTAAATATGTAGTAGTAATTTCTCTCAACAGGAAGAGCATACACAGATACAAGCATAAACAGTGCAAACAGTGCCAATAATGACCAACTGAAAACCAACAAATGATCAATTCTCTGTTAATTTTTAATGTGAATACATAATTTTATTTCATGTTTCAGTATCAGAATTTATAATCATATGAATGGAGCTCTTAGCATTTTATAGCAGATGCTGCACGATTTTAATCACCTCTAAACCTCTTTTTTTGTTCTTTGTCCTATCATGCTTTGTTATCAGATCTTAATCAAACTGATCTGTAGTATGTTAACAATATTTTAATCCTACTCGCACCGCTCTGAGCGGGCCTCGAACCCAGGTCTCCGCCGTGAGAGTCAGGCGCTCTAACAAGGAGGCTAAAGACTGCAGCATCTAGCATCTGTTGCTAGAGCGCCTATTGAGATCAGAGGAGTGGGGTTTACTCGCACAGCGACTACTAGCTGGCCTCCTTTACACATATAAATTAGTTGTACACTTGCTATCGCAGTGTATTCTGTATTGTGGGATTGAGTGAGTACACTCAGTCTACTATGGTTTCAGACAACACTACAAATGGCTGTCCCCTGAAATAGTGCCCTATTTAAGGGTAGGCCTATAGGGGATTTCGGACACAGCCATAGAAATAGAATGTGTAAGGTCTGTTGTTGTTTTTTTGTTCTTGTTCTTGTAAGTTTTTGTAGATTTGTAAATTGAGGCAAGACACAGTTTCTGTACTGCTAACATTTGATGTCACAATGCATTATCCTGCCTGTTTCTTTCGGTCAGTCAAATCAACAGAAATATTTAAGCATCTTGACTGACTGAGTTATTTAATCGGCTGCTGGGCTGTTATTAAATCTAATGACATGATTTATTATCAACATATGCAGAAGTGTCTGTTGCTAATGTGCTTTGGTCTGAGTGCTGTCATGATGCGTCGGCTTATTCAATTTTGTTGGTTTTGTGACCAGTTCTCACCATTTTCCGCTGATATGCACACACCAATTGTGTGATTATAATGCAATTATTTGTAATGATGATTTAAATATTATTACTTTGTTAAATTTTGATGACAACTCTCACGTTCACTCTGATGTTTGCTTGTGGTATTTTTTGACAAAGATAACATGCAGTAGGTTAGGATTATATGATATAAAGTAAATAGTGTTAAGCACAATTTTTTCAGTTTCTTCTTTGGTTGATGATAGATGTCAGGTTGGTGAATGGTAACAGCTTCTGTTCTGGAACACTGGAGATGATCTCCATAATTTGGGAAACTGTGTGTGACGATTGGTGGGATTCTCCAGATGCTGACATTTGGGCTGTGGGAATGTTGTACAGACACTATATTATAACTTTGGACAAAGTTCAGACATATTTTCAAATGGATTTAATTTCAGATGGTATTTTTTCATTCAATCTAATGAATTATGGTGATGTTGCTGAAACGAGACATCTGGTGCAGTTTATACAATTATTTTTTTTTTTTAAAGATGCTCTACCAAGAAAAGAGGTGGTGCAATCAAAAAAAAAAAAATGAATGTAAATTGGAATAAGGTGCAACACTCACTCTTGAAGAAATCCAATTTTATTGATTAAAAATTGTGTGACGTTTCTACCATTATGACCATTCATCAGACATCTGGTGCAGGTAAAAGAAACTATTTCTAAGTCAGTGCATCTCAAACTTGTCCTATCTCACTGTTATGTCCCAGTTGATGGGCCTTCAGGGTGACGGTGGGCCATATTTAAACAAAGGTAACCGTTCACTATGTGAATATTTCGTAAGTTCTGCCCTCATTCTGTGTACAGTATGCTGTCATTCTGTTTACCATTCAATATCTTAAGCTAAAATGTCTCCACAAAAATGACAAAAATTCTAACAAACAGGGCCAGAAAAGAGTCAATGAGATTGTGACTATAGTTGTTCAAAGTATTTTATATGATTGTTTTACAGTACATTATTCTTTTACATGTTTTACATAGTTCTTTTAAGTCAAACGTTTTCAAGGAATCAGCAGATGTTGATCACAAAACTTACATTCTTATAACATTGCTGTCAGGTTAAGAAATGTAGCTGCTGACATACAAACTGAACATTCTTTTCATTGGATGAGAAGTCACTCAACAGGAAGGTGAACTCATTTGTCTCAAACAAACAGGTTCACACACATATTTAGTTTGCATGTTATATGGGGACTATCTATAGATTTACTACATTTTTACATTTCAAAACATAATTTAGTATAATTTATAAGCTGTTTTCCTCATGGGGCACACAAAAATGTGGTTTCACTGTATTTTGATGGTCCCTTTAACACATTATGTTGTCTATAAGTATACATTGCACTTACATGTCTACTAAC
Source organism: Vimba vimba (assembly GCA_022828995.1). NCBI lineage: Eukaryota > Metazoa > Chordata > Actinopteri > Cypriniformes > Leuciscidae > Vimba > Vimba vimba. Next base: position 34,390,121 of record CM040831.1, on the reverse strand, counting down.
TCTCATTGAGTGTTAATACAGTATTAGTAGACTGGTAGGGTTAGGGTTAGAATAAGTTGACATGTAGTTGCAAAGTTACTTATAGTCAGTCGAGTGTCTGTTGGAGGAGCATCACAATAAAGAGTTAGCAGATATTGAGCAGACAGTCCACTAATAATGCGAATTAGTTGACATGTAGTTGCAAAAAGTTACTTATAGTTAAAAGAATGTTCAAAAGGGACCATCAAAATAAAGTGTTACCAAAAATGTCCCCACAAGTTAAAAATGTCAGGTTTAACTATCCTTATGGAGACCCACACATAGGGTTTACATGGAATCAGCTGTTCTGATTTACTGATTTTGTAACCATATTTGTATATTTCTTCTGGTTACCATTTCTGTAGATGTAGAAAAATGTTTCTGATATTTGCCATAGTCAGATGTAACTGTTGTATTAAAATTCAACGACCATAAAACTGTTAGTTAGTAAAATGTGTTTCAGTCACATTTCTCTATAGATATGAAATTATTTCCGAAATGGAGTAAATCCATATGCATTAAATATTAACCTTACAATAAGATGTCATTGGTTAACATTAGTTAACTACTAAGAATGAACTACTACAGCTTTTACTAAGTTAATGTTAATCATTATCTAAAACACTTTTAAGATCAAATGGTGTATCTGTGAACATTAGTTAATTCACTGTGATCTAACATGAACAGGATATTTTTTTAACTAACAAATTGACAAAGATTAATAGATGCTGTAAAAATATACTCCTCATATTGGTTTGTGTTAGTTAATGCATTAACTAATGTAAACAAATGAGACCCTGTTGTAAAGTGTTACCAATATTAAGTAACTACATTCTCAGATATTGTGATAGACACATCATATAACCTGTTACAAAAAAAAAAAAAAAAATCTAAATGTAAAATTAAACATGAAATGGTTCTGTTGAAGAATGACTGGCAGTGATCCAAATGAAAACACGTTTTCTTCCATTCCACAAGATGTTTTACCCTCGAGCAAACTGCAGGGCCACATTTAAAAGCATCCTGTAACCCACAGTTGGTGTCAGAGCCTCTTAGAAGCAGCTGACTGATGTAAGTAAAATCTTTCTTTCTTTTCTTTAAGTATGTACTGTTGGGCTGAAAAAAAAAAAAAAAAAAAAACTTGTTATTTTGACATAATAAGGGGACATTCTAATCTGCATTAAGCCACATTAAGCGTTCTTATAATGGTTATCTATTGGAGGAAAATGCTTAACATTAAACACGTAATTAAACACGTTGTGTTCATATTCTGGGCTCATCTGATTTTGTGTAGGCTACATAGTATAGCCTATTATGATTTTAGTGTAATAATGATTGATAAATGCACACACAATTATCCGTGAACTTGATAAATGTTGCAGATATGTATTTACTGTGCACAAACAAATGCCTTTCAACTAATGCACAATTCAGAATTAAATGAATGTGCAGCAATTTGTACAAATAGAGAGTCTGTAGGCCTACTATACATGTTATTTACTTTTATTAACTTATATCAACCTGATGAATTTTTCATTTTTGACTCAAAATAAGCCCAAATGAACAAAATGATCTTTAGCTGGAGTGTGCGGATAATTTGACTGATGTTGCGAAAAAATATATATACTAGAATTGTGATGATGTATGTTGTTATATATGTAAACTTTATTTAATTTTTAATTTTAATATGGGTTTCAAATGAGAATTAAAAAAAAAAAAAAAATAGTTTAAATAAGAGATATTTCAGACTGACATTGGTTTAAATGCATTTATTAGTGCTCTGACAATGCTCTCTGATTACAGAAGGACTCCTGCATACTGGTTTTATCTCTGACTTCATCATCATGAGATTATTTCTGGTTCCACAGCTTCTGCTGGTGCTCATATCAGTCCTGGCACTGAGTAAGGTTTAGTTTACTTTCTGTTTGATTATCAGTCTTAATGTGGCAAAGACAAGAAATACAAGCAAATGTGTGTTTCTCATTTCAATAATCTTTCTTTCTCTTCAACAGCCAGGGCACAAAGCAACAACATTTCTGCAACAACAACACTGGCAGGTAAAACATCTTCAGCAATAATTATCTTTATTGAATTAAAAATCGCCATTTTCAACTGTTTAGCTATTTTCTTATATTATAAGAATATAATCTATTTAATTATATTTTTTTCTATAATTTTACTTCAGTTAAAGGATTGATTTTTGTGGACATTTTTAATGAAAGACAGTAAACAGCCCATTTAACTCATATTTACCAAGCGTGCCAATATTAGTCCACAATTACATCAGTCCACCACCAGAGGTCATCATTTTCCACTACTAATCGCAGTCAGATTCCTCACACGACATGAACAAACACAAGCCTCAGAAATCACTGTACAATTTACACAACACCTCTAATAGTAAAAGATTTATTGTTCTAGAAATGGATGTTTCCCATGTAATGTTTTGTATGATTATTTTATGTGTACACTAAAGAAAAAAAAAAAACAATTATGTCGATTTTGCAGAAAAAAACTGACAGCTGTGTTTGCCAGAATAATTCAATACAAATACAGTAAAATATAAACATATTTACAGAATGACTTGTAGCCTATATTTTACAGTTAAAAAATAATTTTTAACTCATGGCAGAACAAGGCCATGTTGCTACTTAAATCTGTTTTGTACTTTTTACATATATTGACATTTACCATAATAACACTGCTGGTAAAGAGAAAGAGATGTGATTAATCAAAGTTCATCACAAACAGCTTTTCCACAAGCAGAAGTAAATACTAATATACAGAAAGAGCACAGTCTCATGCACACAAATACAAAACACCATCACTGTAACACACATGACACTAAAATAATGCAATAAACATTATTTTAACAACATAAGATGTCATATAAAACCCTAATGTACATAACTGATAACAAAAAAACAGTAAAACTTAATTTTACAATGTCATTGTTACATGTAACTATAAATTATGCAAAATTACAAAACTAACCCTAAACCAAACCATAGTACATGTAGTTACTTACTAGTACTCAGTACTAACTAACACTGTGCAATTACAGTGTAACAAAGACACCTTCAAATAAAGTGTAACCCAAAAAAACTAAGAAACATAATTAATAGAATTAAAACCCATCAAATTGACGTATACTGGGAAAGTCAGTTTATGGCTTTTCACTGTAAATTATGAGATGAATTGTTATTTTTACTTTGAAATTGTAAAAAAAATTAAATAAAAAGGTAAAATAAAAATAAAAATGTAAGGTTAGATCAATTACAGTTTTCTCAGTATAGTAACTTACTGCTAACATTAATTGTTAACTGCACACTTATTGTTAAAGGGGCTGTATGTAAGAATTTGTTATTGCCAATGTGTTAACAATGTGATTTTTTTTAATTATTTTTTTATAAAACTTATCTTGTTATTTCAAGATATTATTAAGTCATTATTTCAACCTAATATCTGTTATTTCGACATAATATTTCGATATAATAACTTTATTACTTTATTTACATTAAGCATTCTTATAATGGTTTTCTATGGGAGGAAAATGCTTAACATGTAATTAAACACGTTGTGGTCATATTCTGGGCTCATCTGATTTTGTGTAGGCTGCATAGTATAGCATACTTTATGAATTAATTATGAATTAATTCAAACTAATCTAGTCTCACATATCCAGAATGATCTATATAGCCTATAGTCTTAAATATACTTTGTTGTTTTGTTTACAACAGGGTTAATTGAGCTTTAAACAGTGATTTAAAATGTATTGTCTTTTTCTTCAAAAGCCATTTCAACAATATCTCCATCAACAAATTCTACATCAACAACATCTCCATCAACGACAGTGCCAGGTATATATATATTACAGTTTTGAGCAAAACACATTAAATAACAGTTAATTTTAAAGGAGACATATCATGCTTTTAAATTGTTCCTTTTTACATATGAATCATACATTTGTAGTCTATATAAAGCGGAACTGCAATGCTTGAGTCTGAATTCCTCATTATTATAGCTCCACAGGCCCCTTTTCTACCCCTTTTCTGATGTGCGTCTGAGAGCAACTCGTTTTGGTGCGGTCTCTTTAAATACAATTGAGACACTTCATACTCCGCCCACACTCGGTTCAACTCCACCCCGTTCGGCCATTTTTGTAGTTTGATAGCAGAGATACGATTATCTAGCAGCACAGAAACTTTTTATTCACACGTTATTAACAAAATGTCAACAACGGAAGACTTGTCCAGCCAGCCTTACATGTCCGAGCCAGAGTCGGAGCAGGAGCGAGATGAAAATGAAGACGACGAACCAGTAGAACAACGTCTTCATATGGATGTATCGCAATGGTGTGTACTGTATTTACACATGAAACTTTGGTCTTCCGACATTTTACCACCGTGTCAATTTATTTTGATTAATATGTGCGAGGAAGAGAGAGCAAGACAGCGTCTAGTTTGGAGACGGTGATGTCTTGTTTACACTTTCGCCTGGCTCTGAGAGTGAGCGCGCGCGCGCACGCGACCGGGTCTCTCTCTCTCTGCTCGTTCTTTCAGTTAAACATGCTTTCTGTAACAAGCGCGGCAGTTCATCTACATTAAACGGTGTAATGAAGCGTGTGGGTTACTACATCCAACAACCGAACATTTTAACTTACCCTCTCGTAACTTCTGCATCCTTTAGCTTGGACTACAAAATTGCAGCGAGAAATAAAAATGGCGGATTGCTCGAAGTGTTGGGCCGGAAGTCAATGTCCTTATTTGGCAGTTCCGCTGCAAATACTGTGACGTAATAGTTCAAAAAACGTCATAGATAACAGAAAAATCGGAACAGGTTGAAAAATATGACCAAAACAGAATATAAAGATATCAACGAAGCACCTGAAGAGAATAATTTCATATTTTCTGTACTTCTAAACACTCCAAATATACAACAAAATGCATTTAAGGGCTAAAAAAGTGCATTTGGCATGATATGTCCCCTTTAACATTTGCTCTCCTTTAACAGTCAGAAGCAAATAAGTGAACATAGATTCACATTGAAAATGTATGTGCGATATAAAACTTTGTGAATATTACATGTAATGCTATTTTTTTTTCCATTTATAAATATTTTATATGTATTAATATATAGCCATACATGATCAATGCTATATTGTACATTGAAAAATATAAGCACTAGTTTCCCATATATGGAAATGTATTATGTAATATATCACATTATATTTTGCAGTATTTCCCATATATTTTTGTTCCGTAAGTGAAGAAAGCATCTGATCATTGCGATGCAGATGTTAGCACCAGCTCTGGAATTCAACACTCCAGTAAAATCACATCAGGTTTATTTACATACACATTTATACAATAGATAGTTTAAAAGTAGCAGCTTTACAGTTTTAAACATGAGAAAAACAGTATCAGTATCTTAATTTTCTATAAAGCTACTTTCCACTGAGTTCATGTTTTTACTCGATGACATTCAACAGAAGAAAATGGACCTTCTTGAGAAAAATTCAGAGTCAAAGAAGGGGACATACACAAAAACGATGCATTTTTGCTCACTCTCAAAAAGGGACAATTTTAACATGCTATATAAAATATTTTGAGCTAAAACTTCACATACACTCTTGGGACATCAAATACTTATTTTACATCTTGTGAAAAGGGCATTATATCACCCCTTTAATATTACTTAAATGTGTAACTACAGTGTAAAATAAAGTGTAACCCCCTGGGAAAGTCAGTGTATGGCTTTTCACTGTAAATTATGAGATAAATTGTTCTTTTTACTTTAAAATACTGTTAAATGTAAGATTTTTACAAAATGTAAGGTTAGATCAATTACAGTTTTTCTCAGTATATAGTAAAGTAACTTACTGTTAACATGAATTGTTAACTGCACACTTATTGTTAAAGGGGCTGTATGTAAGAATTTTCATGTATTAATCCCTTTTTTTATTGCCAATGTGTTAACAGTGTGTAACAAAACTTAGGTTAGATGAAACTTAGGTTAGATGAAAGCCTGTAGAGTAGACTGATTTTACTGTAAAAGACTCAGGATGTTTTTTCTGGGAAAATCAAAAGGATGTCACGTTATACACCCAAAAGAGTATCTCTACTATTCTACGAAACATGAAACGAATGCTTATACAATGTTCAGGAAAATGCCGAAAGAGAGATTCTGTACTTGTAATGTCAATGTGTCATGAAAAGAAAAGGGATTCATTCTAACATAGCCAGATCTATATAGTCTCAAATATACTTTGTTGTTTTGTTTACAACAGGGTTAATTGAGCTTTACACAGTGATTTAAAATAATGTTATTTTTCTTCAAAAGGCATTTATCCAATAATATCTCCAACAACATCTTCATCAACAAATTCTACATCAAAAAATTCTCCATCAACAAATTCTCCATCAACAACATCTCCATCAACGACAGTGCCAGGTAATTATGAACCTTTGAATTAGAACCAGATCTGTTGTGTGAACTGAACAAACTCACAGAGCAGCAATTTCTTTCAGTTTTTCTCATTTGTTTCGCCTAAAGCACTCTCTTCAATTCGATGACGCATAAAATGTGCTTACAATGTTCAGGATAATGCTGAATGAGCCATTCTGTACACTCATGTCAATGTGTCATGAAAATAATAGGGATTCATTCAAACTATAGTCTCACATAGCCAGATCTATTTAGTCTATAGTCTCAAATACACTTAATAATCAAACTATCATAACAGTGTAATTGTAATTCTTCTTCTTCAAATAACATGTATTAGTAAGATTATAATTAAATGTTTAGTTTTATAATCAAAATTCTAAAAGTTATGTATGGATAATCAAGTAAACCCAAGTTGCCCTGATTACTGTCATGATGGCAGTAATGGGCATTTTAACTGTTAAATTATTTTCTTATAGCAATTAGCTAATGCAGTTCAACAGAATTTTGTCAAAACATCATTACTGAATTCCTTTCCCATGATGCAAGTCTATACACTGTGTGCATGCTCATCCAGTTTGAAATGTGGACTACAGGTTTTTCAGATTTTCCGTCATGGCGTTTCCTCTTCGCAGCCTTTAGCAACTGCCTACAATGTGCTGGTTTTGGTCATAGTCTTTTGACTAAAATGCCATTGAACTTTATTCATATTTTAGTTATATGAACTGTTTTAGTTTTTTTTGTATAAATTTTATAAAATTTACACACGTCAATTTATACAATAAATTGTTTAAAATTAGCAGCTTTACAGTTTTAAACAAGAGAAAAACAGTATCAGTATCTTAATTGACTCGCTTAATCTAGTCCTAACTTGTAAGTCGCTTTGGATAAAAGCGTCTGCTAAATGACTAAATGTAAATGTAAATGTAAAATGTAATTTTCTATAAAGCTATTTTCCATTGAGTATCTTTGCTCGATGACATTCAACAGAAAAAAAATTAACCTTCTTGAGAAAAATCAAGTCAAACAAGGTTGAGAGGTAATCTCCAGGGACAAATGTAAGTTCGAGGGTGCTTACCAGCCAGCTAACTTTTCATCTCTTTTATCTCCAGAGCGAAATCTCAGTTGGCCAGAGTGATTCCACTTTATAAATCTTTAAAATATCCGGGACACCATGAGCTCGGAGACTGTTGAAATAGTATTCTCAATTGAAATAATTGAAGGCTTGGACCCGGAAACAGTGTTCCTTAAGTCACAAGTTAACAAGCGGATAGCAGACTGGCGGGAGTTGCCTTGGATGGCAACATGCCCAGTACATTATGTGTGTTGAAGTTTCCGTACCTACAGTATTTGGCAAAAGGAAATACATCCAGCCTTTTTTCTGTTTTCTCTAGCTCAAAAACAAAACAAAAAACATCTCTACTGTAAATGCAGCTCAGTTTTTATTGAAAGCCCATTTTGCCAGCGGTGAAGTACCCATTTAAGTGTTCCTAAACACTCTTGGAATATACTTCAGCTAGATTTTACTCTTAAAGGAACATATATACATTTATGTAGAGATTAAATATGTTGTTGTCGTTTTGTATTTTTTGTGTTCATTCTCTCGGCAGCACCGACAATATTCTATCCATTCGGCTCAGCAGCAGGAGACAGTGAACATTTTGACACCTTTGTAAATGTTACCTTCTCCACTCCATTTGTGTTCTTTGGGCGCACATACAACAACACATACGTGAGAATCCGGTTTCAATACCAGACTTAATATGAATGGAAATGTTGTGGTAAGCCATTTCAAACTGAATTTAAACAGATTTTTCTTATTTCAGGTTAATAAAAACGGAGTCCTTACATTCAGCCAACCTTTACCAGAATCTCTCCCTTACTACATTCCCAAAAATGGAACCGAGGATTTCATTGCTCCACTCCGGATTGATCCTGCTTATTTTGGGATGGGTAACTACTCGTATCAGCAGTACACTAGTGGAAGTGTGCTCACTCGCGCCACTCAGGATATAAACCAGTATTTCCCTCAGAGGGGCTTCACTGCTTCTTGGGTCTTTGTTGCAACATGGGAATATGTTCAGATGTCGAATACAAGTGTATTTAATCTTCACTCATCACCGGTAAATAGTTTTTTTTTTTTTTTTAAGGCACAACACTAGACTATGAATCATGATGTTGTTGTTTTTTTCTTTTCAGGCAATCACCTTTCAAGTGGCTTTAATTTCAGGAGGTGGATTTTCTTTTATTCTGATGAATTATGGTGACTTTGCTGTGATATCTTCTCCAGTGGAGGTAAAACTAACAAGATTTATATAATATCCTATAGAAGCTTTGTATGAATACATAACATTCATGTTTTAATAGGCTGGATACGACACCGTAAACTCCACTGACTACTATCAAATTTATTATGCAAATGGAAGCTCCATCGCAAACCTCAACAGCACGACTAATGTAAACGTTCCGGGTCGTTGGGCTTTTCTTGTGAACAACGGATCAGGTAAGACATTCATTAGGATGTCCATTACTATTATCAGTTGTTGACCTGTTGTCATCCCAAGTTTTGAAGAAACATATATTTGATCATTTCCCATGCTGTCAGCGAATCACCTTGATGTCTTAAAGGGGACCAATTATCCAAAATTCAGTTTTACATGGTGCTTGCATATAAATGTGTGGACACAACCACCCTACAATGATAAAAATCTATGCACTCCTTTTTTTAAACAGTCTTTTCATTTTCTGAGTAGTATGATGTCATTCTGTTCAGGCCCCGCCCACGACCACTGACGAACTGTCTCATATTAGTATAGAGGTATCCAGCAGCCATATCACCCTGTAGCTCAAGACTGGTTGCCCACTGAAGCTAAGCAGGGTTGAGCCTGGTTAGTACCTGGATGGGAGACCTTCTGGGAAAACCAGGTTGCTGCTGGAAGAGGTGTTAGTGAGGCCAGTAGGGGGCGCTCACCCTGTGGCCTGTGTGGGTCCTAACGCCCATAGCCTAGTGACTATACTGTCAAAGAGCACCATCCTTCGGATGAGACGTTAAACCGAGGTTCAGACTCTCTGTGGTCATTAAAAATCCCATGGCACTTCTCGTAAAGAGTAGGGGTGTAACCCCAGTGTACTGGCCAAATTCCATCCATTGGCCCTTGCCAATCATGGCCTCCTAATAATTTCCATTGAACTGGCCCTAACACTCTCTCGCCTCTCCACCTATAGCTGGTGTGTGTGAGCGCACTGGCGCCGTTGTACTGAGGCTGCCGTCACATCATCCAAGTGGATGCTGCACAATGGTGGTTGAGGAGAGATTCCCTGATATAATTGTGAAACGCTTTGGGTGTACAGTAGTGCATATGAAAGCGCTATATAAATGCTTCATTCATTCATTCATAGTTTGACGTCATACTGCTCAGCCAGTTTCTGTGCCATTGTCTCAATGCCAGAGAAGCTGTAGCAACAAGATTGTCTTGTATGCGATTGAGGTGTTTTGTTGTTGGATTTAAGAGTGAACAGTCTTCATTCTCTCCTGACATCACAGGGGCTGGTTGCATAAACTGCTAAGACTAGTCTCATTACATTTCTAAGTTCATAACTTTTTAAAGTCAGTTACATAAAAATGTAGATTGGTCTAATTTAATATTAAAAACGTAATAACTAACCGCTAGTTGGTCATACTAGTACTTAAAGGTGCAGTATGTGAGACTGAAAGCTAGCAGTTGAAATGGGTACTGCAGTCCAAATTCAAAATATCAGAGGTCATTGGCCCTGTCCCAAATGGCACCCTAAGTACTTGCGGTCTTCCGCACTTTCTTGACGTAGCGCCGCTTTGACTGTCGGGAAGAAGTCTGCTGTGGAGTTCGCATCAGCTCGGCAATTGACAATGGAATGCGAGGAGACTTACACATTGTTAGTTGATGAGTTGATTTATTTAGGTGGATGAGGAAGCTTTTTAGGTCAGGTAGAATCTGGGATCTCTGACCCAGTTTGTTCGCTGGCTTCCATGGCTGCAATATGCTGTGTTTTCCGCCAACTGGCAACGTGGGGTGGCAAAATACTATTGGGTAACTTGGTGGTATTAGACAGAACAAAACAAAAACAGACATTCCAACACGGAACTCACATTTCAAATTAAAATAACTGACTGTTGCATTGTTTTTAAGAGAAACAAGTATTTGAACTCAGCCTGTTTCCTAAATATCTGCAAACATTATGGTATTTTTATGCTTTAATATAGTCAAAAACTTGCATACAGCACCTTCAAGGCACAGTCTTTATGTTTATACAACTGGCCATTGGAGACGCAGCAGATTAGTTTTGTTTTTAATGGAAATGCCTACTCCAATATAGCCTACACATGCGATTTCTGTCCCTGCTTTTTTTGTTCACATACATAACCGACCGTGTTTGTGAACTTTGTGTTTTTTACATATCCTTGTGTGTATTTGAGAGTTTAAACACAATAATAAGACACGAAAGGGAAGTAAGTTTAATTCTCACGAGACGTGCCATCTGACAGCCAGCTTTCTGCGCGTGTGCTTCAGATGTGTGCGCTCAGAAAGTTTTAAAACACATAACGATAATAAACGTTCATGAAGAAGAAGAACTTCAATATCTGTGGGAGTGATCTCAATAGATGATAATCAAAAGCAAGCAGACGTTTTGTTAGTATTTGTCAGAGTTTCCGATGCAGACTGGAGCTGTTGAAGGAAGGCCTTTCCTGGAAAGGGTGCGGGGAGCAGTAGCTCATTTGCATTTAAAGACACATACATGAAAATAGCTTCTTCTTTTTTTTTTGCATGGAAAAATTGGTATTTACAGCATGGTATAATAAATGATCTGTGCGGCATTTTGAGCGGAAACTTCACTGACCCACTCTGGGGACACCTGAGACTTATATTACATCATGAAAACAGGGGCATAATAGGTCCCCTTTAAATGACAAGTAACCCCAAAACAGTAACGTTTCAGTCAGAAGTAAAATGACCTTAATACAAAATTGTTAATTAACCTGAAGACAGACATCCCAACCTACAAAAGTTCATTTCAGGGAGGTACCCCCCCCCCCCCCCCCCCCCCCCAAAAAAAAAAAAAAAAATTGGAAGGAGGACAAGGATATGACATTTCACCACAGAGTTGTTGTCCCTAAAATATATAAAAGCATAATACATAATTTATATAGGCTATAGGCCTATGCATTTATTTGTTCATAATGTTACAATTTGTAGATTACTTTTACTATTTATAAGCTGCTTATACTATTCATGTAAACTGCTTTTATTTATATTCCATTGCAGCTTTAAACAGGTCTAAGGAATAGGCTAATATGCACATGAATGAAATGAAACTTGTTGAACTCACCTCAGCATTTCTTTTACAATCATTTAACCCGCCATGGGCATTGCTGAAGTCACTGTTACAAACTGTACAGCGTGCAAGACTATCATTATGTTTTACTCTTATAAGACAGGGGTACACTTTCATGTAGTCTGCCGTAAAATGTATCTTATACTTTCGTTTTTTGCATGTTTTTTTGTGGCACTCTCTCGTTGCCATGGCGCTCCTGTTTCTAGATACACTGAACTGATTAATTCGGTTCGGGAGAAGAGATAAAACCCGCCCACACTGACCATTGATTGGTTGATTTACCGAAACAGGCCAATCAGATGCTCTCTATCTTACGTGCGCACACACGCACACACGCAAGGTCTCTCGCTCCCTCTCCCTCTCTGCTGTGCACGCGCGCTCTGGCTCGCTCGCTCTAGATTCCGGGAGATTTTAACTCATTTGCGGGTATCAGGGAGCCGCTATCAATATGCGGGAGACTCCCGGAACTTCCGGGAGACTTGGGATGTCTGTGAAGAAATAATAATAATTAATAGCTAATAAAAAAAATTATACATGACATAATTATGTAATTCTATTTGTATTATATTATATAAGGGATAGTCCATAGGTGTGCATTTAACAATTTTAATGTATGACGTGGAAGCAAAGAACATATATTTTTATAATGAGATTTTCCCCCCATTTTCAATTGTTTTACTTTACTTCTGGCTCAGCCACGAGTCAGCCACCACAGCCAGATTCAAACACGAGCCCCATAAATTGAGAAGGGTCTGGCTGCAGACTTGCACTTGCACTCTCAGACTACATATTTAAAACTTACCATAGCAATAACAGTAAATTATGCATAATTACATGCAACTAACCCTAAACCAAATCCAAATCCTAATCCTACCCCTAACCCTACAGTAAGTGACGGTGACTGAGAGTGCAAGTCTGATAGTGCAAGTGCAAGTCTGCAGCCAGATGTTATCGGATAAATCAGTGTGAAAATAATGTCAGAAAAAATATGTTTGTTTCTCTCTCTCTTGGCAGCACCAGAAATATTCTACCCATTCGGCTCATCAGGAGACACAAGAAACGCTGCTGTTGATGACGGAAGCTCCTCAGTTATTCCACTGTTGAGACCATTTCAGTTCTTTGGCCGCACTTACAGGCAGATTTATGTAAGAATTTGAATCCATTTTGATTTGTGAGTTGAATGCTTTATAAACTCATCTGTGATCCTGTGATTGTGATTTTGACTATATTTCTCATGTTTCAGGTTAATAATAATGGACACTTCACATTCAACCAGCCTTCATCACAATATGTTCCCTACTCCTTTCCTGCTAATGGAGGCCCAGATATAATTGCTGGTCTCTGGACCGACCTTGACAACAGTGAGAGAGGTGTGGTTTCATATCATCAGTACACTAGTGGAAGTGTTCTCACACGCGCCACTCAGGATATAACCAATCATTTCCCAAATCTGACCTTCAGCGCTTCTTGGGTCTTTGTTGCAACGTGGGATAAAGTCGCTTACTATCCCATCACTAACACAGTACGTTTGATTTACTTCTGAAATGTGAATGTTTTCAGTTTATCCACAATTCAGTTCAGTTTCAGAATTAGTAGTAGGTCAGTCAATAATGCTCATAAAAATAATTTTAATACTACAAAACTGTAATTTTATTAAAAAAAAAAAGAAAAAAAAGATGAACAGTGTTAAAGTGATTATCTTTTTTCAATCTTTACAGGAAACTTCGTTTCAAGTGGTTTTAATTTCAGGCAGTAATTTTTCATTTATTCTGATGAATTATGGTGACATTGCTGTAACAGGACTTCCGGTCAAGGTAAGACGTTTGTATTCTGTGTTGAGAACAAAATGTTACTATACACTAAAATATATAACATGTACTGTATATATACACTATTTATATGATTAATGTTTTTACATACTTTCAGGCTGGTTATGACACAGTAAACTCCATTGACTTCTTTGTGATTCCTGGATCAAACAACGGGAGCTTCATCTCAAACCTCAAGAACTCCAGTAATGTCCATGTTCCCGGTCGATGGGCCTTCAGGGTGGACATTGGACGTAACACCTCTAATAGTAAGAAGTCTTGTATTTCTAGAAATAGATAATAGATTTTTTTTTTTTTTTAAACAAGCCAGTGTTTTGATACATTTCCTATAACCCCGTACAATGTTTTTGACTGATTAATGTCAACAAATATGAGTATTTTATGTGTTTGTCTGTGTGTTTCCCTTTAGACAACATCATTGGACTTCAAATGAAACTTTCCTCGCTTTCAAATCTAACACAGAGTGGAAACATTGACAGTGTTTTACAGCAAGTATGTCACACTTATTACGAATATGTATACAAGATATGGTTCTAATAGATAATAGCTAGTTTGATCTGTCTCTCCATCTTTGTTTCAGATAAAACAGGTGCTGGTCAATAACGGTCTGCCAAGCAACATAGAGCTGAAGTTAAGAAAACTGCAAAAGATAAAGCCGTAAATTCAGTCTCATTCAGGAAAATAAATAAAACAGTCTTGTTCGTTTAAAATCCCAGTTTTACATTATGTGCTTTCATTTAAAGGGTTAAAATGGGCACAAAGCAGCATAAAGGTTTTATAAAATAGGTACATATGACTTTTTTACATTCAAAGTAAAAAAAATAAAAAATAATTATGATTAAAACTTCCTCAAATCTTCCACACTTGGTTTCTTTGTGTTTTTATCAGATTTTTTCGATGTGACCATTGTGATCGTTTTTTGTTTTTTTTATCATTTAAATGAATCGATGATTCAGTTTAACTGATCTTAATTATTAATTAACGATTCATACTGATCCGATCCACAATTTCAGTTCAGTGATCAAGGGTGCATTCCATTTTACTTGCTTTTTACCCACTATTCAGCTTGATTGTGACATCACTGCAGATAACTGTAACTGTAGTGTATGATATAGGCTATTATTATTTTGAGAATTAATCGCATAATACTTGTACTGTAGCTCCCTCATCTTCACAGTCAAAGTTTACAACTGATATTTTTTTCGTTTGTGTAATTTAATTTTCCTCAAACAGCTCATACCTAGGATTTTATTTTCTCCAACAACTTATATGCAAATAGCATGGTGCAAAAAAATTCATTCATAAATAAATAAATTTTTCAATGAATAACAACATAAATGTATGTCTTTTTTTATCTCACACAAAGCCATATAGTGCATTGATTGTATACACTCACCTAAAGGATTGTATACACTTGTATTGTATTGTATTGTATACACTCACCTAAAGCAACACCTGTTCAATTTCTCATTAATGCAATTATCTAATCAACCAATCACATGGCAGTTGCTTCAATGCATTTAGGGGTGTGGTCCTGGTCAAGACAATCTCCTGAACTCCAAACTGAATGTCAGAATGGGAAAGAAAGGTGATTTAAGCAATTTTGAGCATGGCATGGTTGTTGGTGCCAGACGGGCCGGTCTGAGTATTTCACAATCTGCTCAGTTACTGGGATTTTCATGCACAACCATTTCTAGGGTTTACAAAAAATGGTGTGAAAAGGGAAAAACATCCAGTATGCGGCAGTCCTGTGGGCGAAAATGCCTCGTTGATGCTAGAGGTCAGAGGAGAATGGGCCGACTGATTCAAGCTGATAGAAGAGCAACTTTGACTGAAATAACCACTCGTTACAACCGAGGTATGCAGCAAAGCATTTGTGAAGCCACAACACGCACAACCTTGAGGCGGATGGGCTACAACAGCAGAAGACCCCACCGGGTACCACTCATCTCCACTACAAATAGGAAAAAGAGGCTACAATTTGCACGAGCTCACCAAAATTGGACAGTTGAAGACTGGAAAAATGTTGCCTGGTCTGATGAGTCTCGATTTCTGTTGAGACATTCAGATGGTAGAGTCAGAATTTGGCGTAAACAGAATGAGAACATGGATCCATCATGCCTTGTTACCACTGTGCAGGCTGGTGGTGGTGGTGTAATGGTGTGGGGGATGTTTTCTTGGCACACTTTAGACCCCTTAGTGCCAATTGGGCATCGTTTAAATGCCACGGCCTACCTGAGCATTGATTCTGACCATGTCCATCCCTTTATGACCACCATGTACCCATCCTCTGATGGCTACTTCCAGCAGGATAATGCACCATGTCACAAAGCTCGAATCATTTCAAATTGGTTTCTTGAACATGACAATGAGTTCACTGTACTAAAATGGCCCCCACAGTCACCAGATCTCAACCCAACATAGGCTTAATTCAATGGGGGGACAGGGGGACACGTCCCCCCCAATATTCAAAGAAGGACAATTTGTCCCCCCCAATATTTGATCATACTGTATGATTATGCGGGCAATATCGATGTGATTGCAAATAAGTCTTTCTTTACAGCTCCGAAAATATAAAATCCCGGCCGGTCCATTTCCCAAATCCATTCGACTGGCCTTACACTATACATTAACAAAACCTATTTCTCCTGAAATCCATGTCATGTTTTCCCTATACCTTTAGTAGCTTGTGCACCGTCAGTGAGTTAGGAAAAACCAAACAGAAGAAGACTTAGGAGCGCGAAATCTGACAGACATTTGGTCATACCTGTCAACTTTTTTCCCGGGTTTCTCCCGTTTTTTAGCCCTATCTCCCGGACCCCTCCCGGTTTGTTATTTCTCCCGGGAAACTCCCATAATTTGCATGGCCCAAACTGAGTAAAGCCTCTGTTTAGGCTATTAAGGAAATATAATTTTGGCAAAAGAAGAACTTTTATTTTAAATAAATGTTCATTTTAAATCAGCCTATGTCAGTGTGATATGTTACCATATTATCATGCTTAACACTGAGAATCTGAATAATTGTAATGTGATGATCAGATGCAGATATCTAAATCAGAGAATATCATAGGTTCGGGCGGTTTGCGGGTGGATTATTTATTTTTAACAGTGGATTCGGGTGACTCAAAGTGCACCAGATTAATGAACTTACCTTTAAAATGTACAAAATTTTCTTACGGGGGAGCATGCCCCCGGACCCCCCTAGAGGTAGCCTATCAAGTACACTTAACAGCATGACTGTTGTATGCTGTTAAGTGTTCGGACTCTGACTTTTATTTTATTTTCATTAAAAAAATGTGTGCATGCGCCAACGCAAAAAATCCCACAGCTGTCCCCCCCAATGTGTGATTGACAATTTCGCCCTTGCAACCCAATAGAGCATCTTTGGGATGTGGTGGAACGGGAGCTTCGTGCCCTGGATGTGCATCCCACAAATCTCCATCAACTGCAAGATGGTATCCTATCAATATGGGCCAACATTTCTAAAGAATGCTTTCAGCACCTTGTTGAATCAATGCCACGTAGAATTAAGGCAGTTCTGAAGGCGAAATGGGGTCAAACACAGTATTAGTATGGTGTTCCTAATAATCCTTTAGGTGAGTGTAGATAACATACATGTAATGGTGTTTTTGCATCAATTTTACTTGAAAGCCTAATTTTATTGAAAAGCACAAATGTTTTGTCATGACACGAGGATGAGTAAATTATGACAGAATTTCCATTTTTGGTAACTATTTCTTCTCTGTCTGCTCCTTTTTAGCCCCATTCATGGTGTTTGTCATAGACTGTGTTAACAAATGTCAGCTGAAGAAGTTTAAACCAGTTCTTAAGTGAAAGTAAACCTATTCATTTCATTCATTCACCTTCTTTAGAACCATAACTAGAATAATATTGACAGGCACCATGTCACAATTACGATCTGCCACGCAGCAGAGCAGAGCTGGAGTTAAAAAAAGTGAAAAAGATAAGGTTGTTGTCTTTAGAAAAAGAAAAAAAAAAACAGTCCTGTTTGCTTTGTTGCATACTATAGTTTAAGTGCTGGAGTTAAGTGTTAACCATAGCATTCTTGGAGAAGTGTGTTTACTCAAGCCAGGGTATGAGTTGCTCTCCCTCTGTGCATTGGCATCTGTAAGGGCATAAGCTCCCCTGTGGATTCCTTGGGGTATAGAGCCTGGCTGACCAGAGTTATTGGGAAAAACGCAGCATGCAGTCTCTTGTTTGCCTACCTTTCTTTTCAATATTGCTTAAAGGTAGGGTAGGCTATTTATTTTATAAACACTTTTTGTTATATTGCTTGAAACTCTCTTCATATCCTGATAGATAATAATATAAAAGGTGCTATAAATATTCAAATATGTACATATATCTTCTGTGGAATTCTCAGGACCAAAACATTTTCGTCCAATCATCACATTTACAAATGGAATGAGACAATGTCCTACCTGCCTGTCAACTTATGAACTTCCATAACTCCGCGCACAGACATCACATGTGATCAGCGCTTTACGTAAGACTGACAGTCGTGCCACAAACACCTCCTCAGACTCAGATTTATGCATTTCTATGTCAACACGATCACTCTCAAGTGTGGTCTGAAAAGGAATGTCGCTCAACAGGAAGGAGAACTCGATAGTGGCAAGGAACCGTAACTCCATCAGGTGACTGAAATGAAGAGTGGGAAAAACTTGGTAGAAACACGGTTTTATGTTTATATGCTTTAAGATAAACCATGTGCAAATGCACAAGTCAACACTATTGCTGAGTATTTTCTCCTTAAAACTGCAGTGAAAAAAAGACTCAAAAACACAGTTTGAAATTGCCCATTTTCTTACGTCACAAACTACCTTGTAACCAAATTAGAAGAAAGACTGAGATGGCGAACGGGAACATGGTTTGTAGCAACACATTATCTGTTTGATAACATAGTCAAGCAAAAGGCTAATCATATTAATTACCGTTATGTGTCCGACGTTGTATAGAGTGATACCATCGTGCAGCGTTTACAGTAATGTTGACCAAGTGGATCAGGTATTCTTAGCATGGTGTGAGTAAGATTTGCATATTTTGCATATTCATGGTTCTATACGAAATGAAGCAAGGATTTAGTTACATTCGAGCAATTTTAAGGCATAAAGACTTTTTTTTCACAGGAAACATTTACATTTTGGTGATCAAAGGTGAGTCTTACGGGATAAAATAATTAACTATAGGAGTACTTTAAATATATTGAAATATATGACGCCATAGAAAACCATTTTTAATTTTATTAATATTTCACAATATTACTGTTTTTAATGTATTTTTGATCAAATAAATGCAGCCTTGGAGATAAGAAGAGACTTATTTCAAAAGCATTTTAAAAATGTATAAACCCCAATAGGAATATGTATACAAGGAGGTGCATGTGCACTATACTATGCATTCTGGGAATGTACCTACATTCACTACATGGATATTTGAGATTTATTCATGCATTAATACAGCTGCCTCATGTTTTCCATTCAGTATCTTAAACTAAAATGTTATTCTAACAGTTTTCTCTGCGTATAAGGAGAACAGACTGACTTTTTGGGCCAGAAGGAGATAGTAGCTAGTTTTTCAAAGTATTTTATTAGCATGTTTGTTTTAAACTACATACAATATTGTCAAAGCAAAAATGCCCACAGAACAACTGACACAAGGTATGTGTGAGATAAAAATATATTTAGAATTATCACCAGTCTTTTTAAAACGGAATGTTTCATTCTATTTAATTACATTTTGTATATTAATATTTTTAAATAGACAAAACAGAGTTGTTTAATTATATAAATGAAAATAGAATAAAATAGAATCATATATATTTATAGAGTTTGTAGTGTGACCTCAAGAGCTCACTGATGTCAATGTTCCAGGTCGTTGGGCCAACAGCCAAGCTCAAAAGTTAACCTTACTATCAGTTTGTTCATGATGCTTTAATGAATTGCCTTTTTGAAAGGCAATTTAAATTTGTCCATGGAATAAAGATAGTTGTAAACATTTTGTATGACGTATAGATCAGGTTTGTCAAGAATAAGATTCCATTCTTATGTTGTTGATGTGTGTTTTTTATTTTTTATTTTTAAAGAATATGAAGGATGGATGTTTCTTTGGAAATAAGTACATGTAAGAGATGTTACTCAACAGTAAGGAGGCCGCACTATGCATAGACGTTTTTTATTCGTTGCACAAACGCGTTTCGCCGTGTGCCTTCTTCAGTGTGCACACTGAAGAAGGCACACGCCGAAACGCGTTTGTGCAACGAATAAAAAACGTCTATGCATAGTGCGGCCTCTGTCCTATTCTTATGTATTATATTTTTAGGCCAGCACTCTAAAAAGTGTATTATCAAAAATTGAGTGAAGCCTGCTCCTATCCTCATTAACTCAACAGTAAGGCAAATTTCTTTTTGTCTCTCAAGCATATAAATACACAACACACACACGCATGCATGTGAGTTCACACGTACTTACACACACAATCTTTTTTTACATCAGTGTGTTGGCTCTCCAAAGTCGTAAGTACTCCAAAGTAGTTTTACACTGAGCTAATGATATTTTATATCCTCTAACCCCTACTTCTGCGGTATACACAACCCTCACACACCATTTTTCTTCTGATAACAGTTTATTTCTGTCTGTAAAATCAACTGAAACATTTAGATATATTTAATGAAACATTTAAGCATCTTAATAAGTGGATACAAATTGGAAAAAATATTTTATATTGTCTAATTTCTTTTCAATATTTTGACATGATTTCAAAACAAAAGTGAAAACAGTTTCCAGCACATACAGACTTTCACAACCATTTGTTTTAGTGCTGGTTACCTTTAAACAAAAACAAAAAAAACAATTGTGTTTATGGTAAAACACATTCAGTCATCTAGTCACTCTTTCCTGGTTTTAGTTCTTAATTGGAGCAGTACAGTGGCAGGAACTGAGGAATTAAATCCATGTGCATTTTGTTTTTCTCGATTGCTTTAACGCATTTCTTGAAATTATGCCTCGTATTCTCAAAATGGTAAACACAAATCCATAACTTCTCACCCAGTTCCCCAAACATCATATTTTCAGGTCAAAATTAAGTTCTACACTCAAAAACATTCACTATTGCTGAAAAACATCAGCATCACCTCAGACGTTACACACAAGCCCTCACAAACACACACTACAACATAGTCTTACATACTGGTGCGAGAAATTTAAAACAACATTTCCAAAACTGCTAAGTTATGTTAGGGTTAGGGTTAGAGTGGTTAGGGTTAGGTTTGGAGGGTTAGGGTTAGTACTCTGAAGTACATCTACTGTACCTGTTTTTCTCCTGTACCCTCCTCCTCCTCCCCCTCTTCCTCCACCTCCACCTCCTTCTCTTTCCCCTCCTCCTCCACCTTCCTCCTCCTCCAGCCCCTCCTCCTCTTCCTCCTCCTCCTCCTCCTCTTCTTACTAACTAACCACCCTATCCCCTTCCTCTTCCTCCTCCACCCCTTCTCCTCTTTCTTTTCTTTCTCTTCCTCATCCTCCCCCTCCTCCTCTTCCTTCTCCACCTCCTACTCCTCTTCCTTTTTCACCCCTTCTCCTCTTTCTTTTCTTTCTCCTCCTCATCCTCCCCCTCCTCCTCTTCCTTCTCCACCTCCTACTCCTCTTCCTCCTCTTCCACTTCCTCCTCCTCCACTCCCTCCTCCTCTTCCTCCTCCTCCTCCACCTCCTTCACCCCCTCTTCCTCTTCCTCCTCCACCTCCACCCTTTGAGTTTGCTCAAGGGATACAGACAATCTCAGACTCTTGACGTGTAAACATAATCTAAAATCAAAATGTCACAAGGAAATGTAAAAGATGAACTGATGACAGCATGTTTTTTTTTTTTTTTTCATTCCAGATGATCCTCTTAATCAAGGGGCCGTAACACATTTAAAATCAGTCAACTTCCTGCTAATCCACATCAGGTAGAAGAGCAGCAGAAGAAGCAGTCTGAGGTAAGTCAGATTTTTTTCTTTAATATTAAGCTCCATAAACTATATTCTCAAATTAGAATGTTTGTCCTTTCTTGTGAAATGTATTGAAATAAAAATAATGGTGCTATATATATATATATATATATATATATATATATATATATATATATATATATATATATATATATATATATATAGCAAGCAATGTAGTTCCCAATGAGACTTCTACACCTGCCAGTGGGTATTTTGGCACATTCTTCATGAGCAAACTGCTGTCTCAGATTTGATGGGTGCCTTCTCCAGACTGCATGTTTGAGCTCTTTTCATAGATGTTCAATGGGATTCAGATTAAGGCTTATGGAAGGCCAATTCAGAAATGCCCAGTGTTTTGTTCTCAGCCATTCTTGGGTGCTTTAAGTTGTATGTTTTGGATCGCTATCCTGTTGGAGAACCCATGAGGTGTAACTGAGACAGAGATTTCTGACGCTCGGCAGTACATTTCGCTCCAGAATGCCTTGATAGTCTTGACACATCATTGTGCCCTGCACAGATTCAAGGCACCCTGTGCAGCAATGCAGCCCCAAAGCATAACTGAACTGCATGAATGTGTACATAAGTACATAAAGTCTGAGATAAAAGAAGTTTGACACATTTTAAAGTAACTAGAAAAGTTTGTGTAAAGTTTTTGAAGTCATAAATTTGACAAAAACATAAAATCCCTTTTTATTACTATATACACTACGGTGCAAATTAAGATGCATATTTACTACAGTAGTTTACAGTTAAATAAATGTATGTACACAATATATACATCATAATATAGAAATAATTAAATACTTAATAATAATTAGATATTGAATATTAGCTTTTACCGTTTAACAGCTATAAATGAATACAGTCATATTTGATTGAATCATCTGATTTTTAATTAGGGTTTTTATTAAGAGTTATTCCTGATTAACATGGTTTAAAGGTCCCACAGCATGGATTATTTTATTATTTTATGTTTCCTGGGGTGCCCTTATAATGTTAGTATGTTTTTTAGATAAAAAATTGTCATAATTTAGAAATAAAAGGCATTTTTCCAAGCCTGATTTTAGACTCTGATTTGAACGCTCTGTTTGAAGGGGCGTGTCTGCTGTGAGACTTCAGTGTAAACACCCACTGCTGTGATTGGCAGTGAGACTTCAGTGTAAACACCCACTGCTGTGATTGGCAGTGAGACTTCAGTGTAAACGCCTACTGCTGTGATTGGCTGTGAGACTTCAGTGTAAACGCTCACTGCTGTGATTGGCTGTGAGACTTCAGTGTAAACGCCTACTGCTGTGATTTGGCTGTGAGACTTAAGTGTAAACGCCTACTGCTGTGATTGGCTGTGAGACTTCAGTGTAAACGCTCACTGCTGTGATTGGCTGTGAGACTTCAGTGTAAACACCCACTGCTGTGATTGGCTGTGAGACTTAAGTGTAAATGCCCACTGCTGTGATTGGCTGTGAGACTTCAGCGTAAATGCCTACTGCTGTGATTTGGCTGTGAGACTTAAGTGTAAACGCCTACTGCTGTGATTGGCTGTGAGACTTCAGTGTAAACGCCTACTGCTGTGATTGGCTGTGAGACTTCAGTGTAAACGCCTACTGCTGTGATTTGGCTGTGAGACTTAAGTGTAAACGCCTACTGCTGTGATTGGCTGTGAGACTTCAGTGTAAACGCTCACTGCTGTGATTGGCTGTGAGACTTCAGTGTAAACACCCACTGCTGTGATTGGCTGTGAGACTTAAGTGTAAATGCCCACTGCTGTGATTGGCTGTGAGACTTCAGCGTAAATGCCTACTGCTGTGATTTGGCTGTGAGACTTCAGTGTAAACGCCTACTGCTGTGATTGGCTGTGAGACTCCAGTGTAAACGCCCACTGCTGTGATTGGCTGTGAGACTTCAGTGTAAACGCCCACTGCTGTGATTGGCTGTGAGACTTCAGTGTAAACGCTAGGGGTGGGAATCTTTTACCATCTCACGATTCAATTCGATTCCGATTCTTGAGGCCACGATTCGATTCAAAATCGATTTTCGATTTAAAAAGATTTTCGATTCAAAACAATTCGATTTTATTCATAATGATTTCTAATCGGGTTTCTGATCATGATCTACTCTCATCTGCTTTGCTATACAGAATGACAAACGGAGACATTAAAGTGTCTTTTTCACATTTATTAAGTTCAATTCTCAGGGAAGGTTACATTTGCCAGCATATGTCCCAACATTGCTGAGAACCAACAGGAAAATAAATGTGTGCCTGTACTAGCAGCGTACTTGTAGTAAATTAATACAAACTTCAGCATATTCTGAATCTCTAGCATTTAATAATAGACTTCTAACCAACATTCTCTTATTTCCAATGAGCAATATAATCCTTCAGACAAAAAAACATTTTGCTGTAGCAAATTCACAAACAGTTTTCGTTCAAAAATATAGAATTATGTACCAGAAGCTATCATATAATGCTTGTGGACTTATGCATATTCTGAATAAGTAGTAACATACAAAGCCGCTCTTATACACAACTAAATAATAAAGAGTTATGACTTGAAATGTTTGCTGTATACCACAATCAAAAACAGCTTATACAAAGAAAGTGAATGAACATCTGCAGAGAGTAACTTACAGTCAAAATGTAACTTTTTGTGACTGGCATTGCACATATTGCATTGCACATATTGCATTGCACATATTGCATACAGATCGGTTTACAGCATATTGATGTGAAAACTAAACAATACAGAAATTAGCTCTCATACAAAAAAATACTAAATAGATCACAATGAAATTGCCAATTTTCCATACGTTAGCTTTTAACGAAGAGGGTGCAGTTCGAATTTGGCGCTCAGCCATCATGCGTCTCTGTTATGTGCACGCCACAGACTGTCCGCGCACTGCACGTCCGCTTCAGAGTTCCGCCTTTTGCGTTCCGTCAATGTTACGTTATTAGAATTTATTTTTATTTTTTTTAGAAAATCGATTTTTGACATTTGTGAATCGATTCAGAATCGTCCACGTCCCGCATCGCGATGCATCTAAGAATCGATTTTTTCCCCCACCCCTAGTAAACGCCCACTGCTGTGATTGGCTGTGAGACTTCAGTGTAAACGCCCACTGCTGTGATTGGCTGACATGCTTGCATATGAAATAGCTAGTATTACATGTGGAACTCTCTCAAAAACTTTTATTATTACAGCTATTATACGTTTTTACTATTACAGCTATCGAGATTAACAAATCGTGAGAAGTTTTGTAAGTATTTAGATCTATTCCCATCACATAAAAGGTTGCAGTGATGAGCAATGAGCAGATGACAGTCTGTTGATCGCGTGAATGAAGATCTTATCATTGCAACGCAGTTTCTGCACTCTCACTAATGCTTTCACCAATGCAAACATGATGTAAATACAGTAAGAGCTACACGTTGTGCAGTGTAACAGCGTCATTGATTTCATAACGAATTTTGGCAAGTGTCCAGATAAACTGTGTGATTGACAGCTTGGGCGATTGGAAAGGGATTGTTCTTTGATCGCTTTTTGTATATATTTTAATCACAGTTTAAATAATGAAAGATTATTTTCATCCTACTAAGAGAAACGATGTGAAGTTGATATTTTTGTCATGATCCTGGCTCTTCCTATCCTTTTACGCACGCACTCAATCACTCACTCTCCTCTTCCCAGCTGTTTCCTATCTTCTCCTGCTCTACTCTAAGTACATCGCACCTGTCCCCTTTTCTCTCTGATTACGTTTGCTACTTCTCCTCTCTCTTCCTCCTGCCTCTTTGTCAGATTGTTCGTTGACTACTGATGAAAGAAGTATATTGTTGCACACTCGCTCTTCCCTGTCCTGTCTTGTCCTGTCCTGTCGGGGATTCATCTAGCTGCAAGTATTCTACTGCTTATGCTCTAATCAGCACTCTGTGTCTAGTGCTGCGCTTGACTGTGCCGCTGCAGTTCCCCGCTGTGCGTCTTCTGTGTACTCTCCTGTGTGACCAGAGGCTAGCCGCCAGCTGTGCCCGAGCATCTACGCTGACCACTGTCTAAGCTCGTACTCAAGAAGATCTATCTATCTATACACACACACAAATTTGTTTTTCAAGATGTAATCATCTTTTTTGTCTCTTTAATAACCAGAGCACAAACAACAGATTCACTATCAACAGTAGAAGGTAGTTGCAGGCCTTTGAATTAGTAAACAAGAGCTGGTCAGTTGATGACTTCCAAGTAGCATTGAGTAGCATGTTTTTTTAACATCTTTGTAAATATTTGTCCTTAAAAATAAATTAGGATTGTTTAGACATTGGCAATATGTGGTTTGAAATAATATAGTCTGACATAAATTAATGAACAACAGGTTTATAGTATTTTAACACAATTATGCTATAATAAAATATATTAACATTAGAAAGTCAGTGGAAAGGCATCTGTTCTGATATACTAACCTTTGTAATCAGGTTATTTTGTATTGATGGTCACCATCTCTGTCAAGGAACTTCAAATGATCTATTTTAGGATATTACTGAGTGAAAATGGTTTATTTTGTCTGGTAAGTTCACACATTAGCAAGTGAAAAAGGGTCTTGGTTGATTTATTTGGCACAATAAATTATCTTTTTATTATAAGGAAATACTGACATGTTATTTGATGGACTGAGAAACGAGCTTGTTTTAGGTAATTGGTGCCTGATGTGGCTGAGAGAAATTGTCAGTTCCTTTGCTCACCACGAGGGGGAGACAGCAGTAGTGCACTCACTGCAGTAAATGAAACACTCAAATAAATCAGTCAAATTGTTCGGCAATATCAACATTTTACTACAGTTGTTAGTGATGTTTTCTTCATATTTCGTTAAAATATAAAAATCAAATGAATTCTGAATGCTAATAACATTCTCAGATTACTCACAGACTGAAGTAGACACTCTTCTGTCTCTCCTCATGGTTATTTAGCAGGTAAATAAACCTATCATTCAGATCCACCCATTCAAAAAGTAGCGATCAGCGTGCAGGTGTGTTGTGAGTGTTCACGTTGTTTTCGATAATTATTGATGGTTGCTATGGTGTGTTGGACGCATTAATCGACCCTTTTTAGGGATTAATTGCACTTGACTCAACATTAAGCATCACATAGCCTATTTATAGGCTACATTTAAAACTGTTGCCTAAAGTATCTGCTGGTATGTTATAAACATCCCCAAACTTATGTCATTTTGTAGTCCTAAGAGGGATAAACCATTACTTCTCATAAACATTTAAACTGTGATTCTATCTCTAGAAATTCTAGTTTAAATAGCCTATCATTTCATCCTTTTGAATAGCAGGTGGCGATAAAGTCTTGACATCTGATTATGTTGATGCAAAGTGACATTGGTGTTTTCCTTTTTTTTTTTTTTCTGTGTGATCCTCATTCTTTAAATTCTTTGTAAATACAGTCATTGGCTACAGTCAGAAGAGGGAAAGATTTTAGTTTATCATTTAAGTCAAGTCATCTTCATTTATATAGCGTAAATTGTTCCAAAGCTGCTTTACATTGATAATAGGAAATTAAAGTAACAAAGATTGTTTTGGTTTTATAGCAGCTCTAGAATAAAGTTATTGTCCAGCTAAAGTTAGTTTTGATTGATTCCCTTCCGTCGCAATAATCATTAGTTACAGCATAAATAAAAACAAACACACGTAATATGTATGCCTATAAGCAAAACACCACAGTTTTTTGGTTTTGTTTGTGTGAACTTTTATCCCCAACCATATTTCTTCATGGGCTCCACGCCAGGGGTCACACTCAGCACCCCTACTTCCCATGGTACTAACTGTAATTAACAGTATGCTGACCCAGTTTATATGTAAAATATTTGGTATATGTAATCTATGAGTAATATCTAAAAACACTTTACAGTGTGATGGAAATAAACTTTTCTTAAAGCGTGTTGTATATCACCACAGATTTATTGACACCCTTCTGTCTGTGCTGTATACTGTAATAGACAATTGTCCTGCAGAATGATGAGTTTTTTTGTAAGAAAAACATTGCAAGCAAATGTCGAATTGTTGTTTGAAATATAAATCAACAACGTAAGAGGCTTTAGGCTGTCTGATTAAAGGGATAGTTCACTTTGAAATTAATTTTTGATATGTTTTAGCTTACCTCAAAGGCATCCAAGATGTAGGTGTCTTTTTTTCCGGAGTAGTTTCAATTTTGATATTTTTAGGTCAAACCGTTCTTGTCTGTCAGTCATATAATACAGGTCTATGGTCACTGTCTCAAAACAGCATGCACAAAGTCCAAATTAAACAATTCCCCATCGTCCAAATTAAACAATTCCCCATCGTAAGTACACATTGATGGCTTAAGACACGAAACGAGCGGTTTGTGTGAGAAAACGAACAGTATTTATATAGTTTTTGTCCTCTTGTAAACACACACACCCAAATGATCAGAGGACGCGGGTGCTTCGGTCTGCGCAAGCGCCGGAAAGCGACGGAAAAGGTCAGAGGGCGCGGGCGCTTCGATCTGCGCAAGCGCCGGAAATTATCTCTCGCGCGTGTACGTCACTCATTGTTTACACAGAGATTTCGGAAGCCTTACCTTTCACTGTGAAGATCTAAACATATTTAGACGTACAGGAAATGGCAATGGAAGACGATTTCGATATATCAACAGACAACGTTGAATTTTTTACACAACCATATTTATTTGAACCAGAGTACACCGATCAAGAATCACGAATGGAACATAGCAATGCCACAGCTACAAGACGACGAGGACATTGACAGTACCCCGTCATACACCTGCCTGACTGAAGATCCCGAGTTTTCTCCACTGTTGAGCCGCAGCGTTTTGCACGTTGGCAGGTGTATGACGGGGTACTGTCAATGTCCTCGTCGTCGTCTTGTAGCTGTGGCATTGCTATGTTCCATTCGTGACACCATATGCTCTCTACTTCTGTTGGCATCTCACAACACTTGCTACAAGAACACCACCAATTTTGCAGAGATCTCTGTCTCTCTGAGGCTTGAAGACGTGCTGCTGCAGCGGATGCTTCCTCTATCGCTCTGAGTTCTTGATCGGTGTACTCTGGTTCAAATAAATATGGTTGTGTAAAAAATTCAACGTTGTCTGTTGATATATCGAAATCGTCTTCCATTGCCATTTCCTGTACGTCTAAATATGTTTAGATCTTCACAGTGAAAGGTAAGGCTTCCGAAATCTCTGTGTAAACAATGAGTGACGTACACGCGCGAGAGATAATTTCCGGCGCTTGCGCAGATCGAAGCGCCCGCGCCCTCTGACCTTTTCCGTCGCTTTCCGGCGCTTGCGCAGACCGAAGCACCCGCGTCCTCTGATCATTTGGGTGTGTGTGTTTACAAAAGGACAAAAACTATATAAATACTGTTCGTTTTCTCACAGAAACCGCTCGTTTCGTGTCTTAAGCCATCAATGTGTACTTACGATGGGGAATTGTTTAATTTGGACGATGGGGAATTGTTTAATTTGGACTTTGTGCATGCTGCTTTGAGACAGTGACCATAGACCTGTATTATATGACTGACAGACAAGAACGGTTTGACCTAAAAATATCAAAATTGAAACTACTCCGGAAAAAAAGACACCTACATCTTGGATGCCTTTGAGGTAAGCTAAAACATATCAAAAATTAATTTCAAAGTGAACTATCCCTTTAACTCTGTATGAACAAACACCCAGCTTTGCAGTATAGGTGGCACAGAAGCAGCATCTGACCCTGCATTTAGATGTAGATTACACACTGTCTAATGCAGCTCAAAGGAGGCACTGTGAATTTGCATGGCCATATGCACTGCTCCTGCGCTGCTTACGCTCTGCTAACGCCTGCAGTGTGAAACCGGCGTTAGAGTCCATGCTTCTTCGGGTCAGTGCTGTTTTGGCAGTATGTGTAGGACCAAAAGCATATTAGGCTGGTGGTCATAAAGTTTTGGCTCATCGGTGTATATATAGCCTATGTACATTTATAACACTATACTTTGTGTTATATTGCCCTGGCTGGCATTGAATCAAAAAATACTAGTAAACACTTCTCGGTTTTCCAAAACCCTGCAAAGAGATCGCTGATCGATTGCTCTTGTCTGCCTCGTTGCTCCTGCTGCTGCGTTGGTTTGCGTCTGTAAGCTTTGTATATCTTTGTATATCTTTGTATATATATATCTTCATATATCTTTGTATATCTTTCTGTTTTAAATCATTATTTACTATCATTCCTTCTTGTTTATACTGCTAAATATAACTTACTCAACATCACACATTAACCTGACATCGCTAGCTTCAATTTAAATCGTTATTACTAGCACAACACGCTAGTAATTCGCTAGCTTGTTAGCGTGCCATCCTTCCGCTCTTTATTTATTTATTCATTTATTTATTTTTTGCGCGCGAAAAGTTCATCAACTTAGGTGATTAGGATCAGTCAACAAACAAGGTGAGTCATGTCATCTTCTCCTCTTATTGTTACTTGCACCTCATGTAACATGTTTAGCATATCCTTCTCTGTCAGCATAGGATTTACATGTGATAAATGCAGGGAGATTTCAGAACTAGAGACACGCATCCAAACTTTAATCGAGGATAGTAAGCACGAAAGGGCTTTAGATACTGCTTTGGATGCGACTAGCTTAGTGAACTTATTCATCCCTCCTGGTATGGTACAGCTCTTCTCTCTAGTAATATGGCACATTGTCTTAGAGCTCAAACGTGAATTGGGGCTCAGGTCAGGAAGCAGACAGACTGGCTAAACCGACCGTCTGCTAGCTGTCTCACGTCACCAAGGTCAGATAAATCCCATCACATAGAGCCTCTTTCACCTAGATTTCATCATATAGAGACTGTGTCTGTTCCCCGAATTCGGACATACAAAAAACTTTGAAACCCATCTAAGGGTTAAAATTTAATTGATGTTCAACAAATAAAAAACAGATATAATACAAATGAGCAAATGATAAAGCTTGGGTTGCTGAATATTAGATCCCTTACTTCAAAAGCACTTATTGTTAATGATATGATTACAGACAATAATCTAGATGTGCTGTGTTTGACAGAAACATGGCTAAAACCTAGGGGTGTCACCGACTATGGATTTTCATAGTCGAATCAGAATCGTCATGTCTTGTTTATAGTCGACTAATAGTCGAATCATGTGTATCATGGGGGTGGGGCTGGGGGCGGGGCTTTAACATTTCAAAGCCGCGATGTACAGAAAATCACACAAAGATATAGAAGAAAATGTATAAAAACATTTTGGATCAATAAAACTAAGAAATAACATAAATAACTCCAGAAAGGCCACAGACAGGATTTGCATTTCACATACAAATCAAATTAAATCGGCTAAATTACCTGTGCGAGCAGGCTCTATACACCACAGCATCAATAAACCGAAAAAATAAACAATTAATTTACTAAATTAAATTAGAACAGAATATAGCCTACCTTTCTAATAAATAAAAATACAAAACGAAATAAATCAGAATCAAGTCACAGATGAGCAAATGTGTGCAAAATGCCCAAAGTGCAGGGGAACATATCAAAACACAAGCCACAAATAGTTAGATTAGATAACCCTGACAGATCAATAAATAAAATAAAAATAAAGAAATTATTAAAATAATTATAGTAGCCAGAATTTTCAACTTTGTCTTTTTAACTGCAGAAACAACAATAAATGGCAGTCTTTTTAGCTAAAAATTTTCACACTCACAGCATCCAAAAATCAAATTAGAACCGTCTGAAAAGTTTTGAAATCACTTGTACCCTACCTGATCGAGAGAACAAATCCAATCTTTCACTCTGTCTGTGTCCGCTGGAGTCTTTTCAAATTGTGCGCGCGGATAAAATAGCCTACATTCTAACGTGAAACTTGTTAACGTTGGCCGGCAGAAGTGTGATCATGGTTTTCCTGATGCTAAATCCAGCCTTGGAGAATATCCTTTCTGA
The DNA here is from genome assembly GCA_022828995.1 of Vimba vimba. Taxonomy (NCBI): domain Eukaryota; kingdom Metazoa; phylum Chordata; class Actinopteri; order Cypriniformes; family Leuciscidae; genus Vimba; species Vimba vimba. Next base: position 34,358,494 of record CM040831.1, on the reverse strand, counting down.
CGGTGTACATCCACACTTTATATTTTCTTATCCCAGACATTGTTATTTTAAAGATCCTTGCCACCAAGACGCTCCTCTGTCGGTTACGGATTGAAAGTGAAACTTAAATCTGTCACGCGGACGCGGGGTGTTTGGATTTATTCACGCACGTTAAAAAATATTTCTTAAAAGCTTATTTCTTTGCACATTTGTATATACAGCATTATCATAATAGGCTGAATATTAACGTATTAACAGAAAACCGGTAGTTCTATGTGAAATCAGACTTGAGCGCCCTCATATAGGCAAAGTGGCATGATCATCGTTTCATAACACCTCTGCGAAGATTCGACTGTGAGATCGATAGTCGAATCAGGCTCCTCCAATCGAAGCATCGAATCTTCGACTATTTGGGGTCACCCCTGCTAAAACCAAACAATTACATCACTTTAAATGAGTCCACCCCGCAAGATTACGGTTATAAACATGAACCTAGTCTGAAAGGCAAAAGGGGAGGTGTTGCTGTAATTTATAGTAATATTTTCAGAATTACTAAGTCGTCTAGTCAAATATAAAATTACTTTGAAGTGTTAGTGCTTAATGTAGCAATATATAGTAAATGATAAATCACGTTTGAGATTGTGCTGGCTACTGTATACCGGCCACCAGACCAGACTGTATACAGACTTTATCAAAGAATTTGCTGACTTTCTATCAGAGTTAGTTAGTACTGGCTGCAGATAAAGTCCTAATTGTTGGTGATTTTAATATACATATAGATAATGAAAAAGATGCATTGGGATTGGCATTTAAAGACATTCTTAACTCTATTGGAGTTAGACAACATGTGTCAGGACCTACTCATTGTCGTAATCATACTCTAGATCTAATATTATCACACAGAATCAATGTTGATGCCGTTGAAATTCTGCAGCAGAGCGATGACATCTCAGATCATTACCTAGTCTTGTGTAAACTTAATTTAGCGAAGGCTGCAAAGCCGACTCCGTGTTACAAATATGTTAGACCTATCACTTCTGCCACTAAAGATTGCTTTATTAAAGGGTTAGTTCACCCAAAAATGAAAATTCTGTCAGTAATTACTCACCCTCATGTTGTTCCAACCCCGTAAGACCTTCGTTCATCTTCGGAACACAAATTAAGATATTTTTGATTAAATCTGAGAGCTGGATCACTCCTCCATAGGCTTCTAAGGGTTTGAAACTTGCTGGCCCAGAAAAATTTATTAATGACATCGTTAATATAGTCCAAGTGACTACAGTCAACTGTGAACTGAGAAGAATAGAGTAAACTTTAGTATTATAAAATGCCCATTTTTTAACAAATAAATAAAATATATTTGGAATTGCCTTTTAAAACGAAGGCTCAGTTTGTGGTTCACACTTATTTGATTAAAAACAACAAAAACAATAAAACAAAGACAAAGTCACTTATATTAAACACTTTTTTATTTATGTTTTTGTTAACAGAAGTTATCTTGCGCCTTTAATTGCCTCCGCTATCGTCCTGTCAATCATCTGTCTCATTCTCACGTGTCGAGGCTATGATTACAGTTTCAGTAAAAATGTATTTCACCATCATCGGTACCCACCCTCAGCCGATTGGCATTACAGTATTTGCAATCACCATCCCGTGGCAAAATGGAGCGTCTAAAAGAAAAGTTCTGACTGCTGACTGCTGATTGGTCAGTGAGCCTCTCCCGCTCGGCGCTGTCAAGCGCAGCTTCACCACACAGATTTAACTCCAGCTAAATAAAACAGGCTGGTGGCAGACTAATAATTAATATTTCTGATGTAAAGATTTCTGTGAAACGTGTAAAGTTGCACAGAAGAAAGCCTTCTCGTTTCTGCTTATTTCATTTCAAATTGGAAAACAAAACGTTATTTATCAAAACGTACACGTAAACAAAGGCAATAAAATGATAAATTAAAAAACTATTAGTTTTTTCGTTTTCTGTTTTTTTAATTGAAAACGGATTTGGAATGGACGGAAGATACCCTGATACCCTAAATATATCGGGATTTGACTTTTGGTCCATATCGCTCAGCCGTAATGGAGGTCTGTCCTCCTGAGCCTCCATCTCTAGCTGGTCTATGTGGCTTTTGGTATGTGTCAGCTCCTTTTGGGACTCTGTGATCTGGCATTTGAGGTTGTTTACCTCCTTTATCAAACCTGTGGGGTTGTGGGCCAGAAAGATAACATCAGTCAGATATTTGTGGTCATACCCTCGTTTTCCAGTTGCTTTTGGTTCTTGTGCTGAAGGTCGTCAGCAGCCATGGGTAAAAAGGGTGTTCCTCAAAACACCTAGCCAGTCCTTTTGGTCTGCCATCTGGGCAGTTAGGCTGAGCATATGCAACATTTTGGCACACTTAAGGGGGTCGCACACCGGGCGCGCAGCACCGTGCCACGTCACGTCTAGGACAACTCGAGGTATCGCACACCGGATGCGCACTTTCTCAGTTTATGGCCAGCAATATTGTTATGTTTAAGGACATTATGAAATTAAGATAATGCCATGTAATATGTTATGATTGTACTGTACAATTAAATACTATCGTTGCTAAGTCTGCAGTCTGAATTCACTTTACCTCAGAGCGTCCGTTAACTGAATGAATTGAGAATATCACCTGAAAATCCGATAACATCAGCAGTTTTCATTCAAGCAGCTGATTTCTGTGAATTAATGTAAAACTAAATGTATATTGCAGCACAGGGTGAAGTCAGTATATACATTAACAACGATTTGAGACAAATAAATGTACATTTAATGTAAAACTATGTAAATGGCGCTCTGTGGCGCGGCAGGATTTTGAACAAGGTCCTGAGCCATAGCTGGGCGCCGCAGACAGACGCCGAATGGTGCCGCCGGTGTGTGTACACTCATAGAGAATAATGTGTTCAAATTTTAAAGACGTGGCACTGCGCGTCCGATGTGCGACCCCCTTTAGGGTGAGAGTAAGGGCAAGAGACAAATGCAAGATCAAACAGAATTTGGAGCTAAAGGCAAAGTGAGACAGCTAGGTATGGTCAAATTATTTATCAGAACTTACTGATAGCATACAACAAGGTTGATCTCTGAAGAAATGAAGAGGAGAAAGAAAGAGGAAGAGGAGAGCTTTCCGATTAGATTGTGTCTATTAGTGGTGCTCAAAATTATGCCATAGCAATCGTCTAGATTACTTGTAGCTGACTCATAACATTGAAGCAGTTGTTGAAAATAAACAAAATCAAGAAGGAAAGTATGTCCAGTTACTTTTGCGGTTTTATGGGGAAATAAAACCACACTAGAACAAGAGGTTTAAATGAAAAAAAAAAAAATGAATAGCTGACTTCTATTATGATTAAAATGAATAAAAAGACTTAAATAAGTGATTAAAACAACAGAATGACCTGGTATTGGGAATAATCAATAGCACTTATGATCAACCATTAGATAGTTGGTCACAGCTGCTGCGTGTTCAAGACCACTCCATGTGTTTGTCCCTCCATAAAGTTTAGTCAACGTGCCATTGCAAGTTTCCAATAACTATAAAAATTATTCTCTAGCTAAACAGTGGACATGTAATTAAGTTTAGATTTAATTAACAAAGTAACTGCAAATTTAGCTGAACAGCGTTCAGTAAGGAATGCACCTGAAAAGTGCAGGTGAAATTAAATGAGAAGAATTAAAGTTAAAGGAGAAGTTCACTTTTAAAAAAAACTTTTGCTGATAATTTACTCACCCCCATGTCATCCAAGATGTCCATGTCTTTCTTTCTTCAGTCGAAAAGAAATTAAGGTTTTTGATGAAAACATTCCAGGATTTCCCCCCATATTATGGACTCCAGTGGGACCCAAACAGTTCAAGGTCCAAATGACAGTTTCAGTGCAGCTTCAAAGGGCTTTAAACGATACCAGACGATGAATAAGGGTCTTATCTAGCGAAACGATCGGTCATTTCAAAAATAAATAAAAAAGTTTAAGTTTTATAAGCACAAATGTTCGCCTTGCTCTGTTCTGTGATACACTTCGTGACGTCACGTAATACGCAATTACGTTGAAAAGGTCACGCTTGACCATATACACATTTTCAAATGTATTTGTGTCAGTTTATCGTTTAAAATGCCCATTTCGTGTGCGTATCCTGGGTGTTTTAATATTAAAAAGCCAAAAAGAACATTTTCTTCAGGACAGAAATTTTTCAAGCGTGACCTTTTCAACGTAATTGCGTATTACGTGACGTCACAAACTAATTAAATGCTTTACAAGGCATAACTAATCCTCACTTTAGATGAGCTCACAAAAATAGTTAACTGACCACTACTAAATGCTTTATAACTACCTGAATTAACCCTGAATTACAGTAAAAATACATGTTAATAAAGCATTTATTAACACACTAAGTAACTATTACTATATGTCTGAATAATAAGATGTATGAATGTACAATGTACAATGTACATTTAAATAGTTTATTAATCATTTACTTACACTTTCTAAGTGATCTTTTGAACTTATAAATTATAAATCTTATAAATGAAGAATAAAGCATTTATAGATTCATTTATATACTGCTTATTAATGTCTATTAATGCTTTATAAATTATGAATTAACTGTTTACTAATTCTTAACTAATGGTTAATAGTGTGTGCAGTTATTATAAAGTGTTATCAGATTGGGTAATCTCATTGAGGTTATACTGTACATGACTGTAAATTCTGTGTAAACTAATTTAACTGTTTAATTTTGTTTGATATTATAACAGCATATGTTACTTACATTGTAGTGCAAATTAAGATGCATATTTATGTACATCTTAATCAATCTTAAGGTAAGAACATAACAGAAAAAAGTTTGATCATTTAAAATATTTATAATAGTTTGATAATAATTTGATGATGAATTTTAGCTATTTCAGTTTAAAGACTGTAAATGACTCCAGAAATTTTTTATAGAATTTTGAAATTTCTAATAATGGTTTTTTATTAAGAGAGATTCCAGACTAACATTGGTTTAAATGCATTTATAATTATGCATGATGCTCAAATAATGCTCTATGATTACAGAAGAAGGACTCCTGTTACATGCTGGTTTTATCTCTGACTTCATCATCATGAGATTGTCTCAGGTTTCACAGCTTCTGCTGGTGTTCATATCAGTCCTGGCACTGAGTAAGGTTTTATTTACCTTCATTTTAATTTTCAGTCTTAACGTGACAAGGACAATGACAATATTAATTAAAAAATAAAAATTATTTCCTTTATTTATTTATTTTTTCTGAATTTGAATCATCTCTTTTTCTCTTTAACAGTCAGGGCACAAACAACATCTGCACCAACGTCATCTCCATTAATGATATCTGCAACGACGACATCTGCAACAACAACTTCTGCAACGAAAACAACTGCATCAACATTGGCAGGTAATTATTGACCTTTGAAGTACAACCCCATTTCCAGAAAAGTTGGCAAAATGCAATAAAATACACAATCTATCATTATTATCTTAAACCTTTTTTAAACTGACAAAAGTACAAAGAAAAGTTTTCCAATGTTTTCACTGACCAACATAGTTGTATTTTGAATGCAACAAATATGAACAAATTTTGATGGCCGCAACACACTTCAAAAAAGTTGGGACAGAGACTAAATAAAAGTGAAAAGATGATAGATTATTCAAGTTAAACTCTTTTGAAACTCTTCTGGTATCATGTTTGGGTGAAAAAGGAGCTTTCTCCTGTCTTTGCAAGCAAAGATGGGCCACTTTGTGCCAAATTTAAAAATCACATTTCTCAATGCAAGTTTGCAAAGAATTTGTCTTTCACCATTTACCATACTTTTGTGAAAAGATTCAGGGAATCCAGAGAAATCTTAGTCTGTGGCAAGGCAGTTGACCTCTGTTGAATGTGTGTGACCTTTGAGTCGTCAGGTGGCATTGCATAAGAAACCATCATGCTACTGTGTTAAATACAGCCACATGTGCTCAAGATTTTTTTGGAAAACCGTTTTCACTTAATTCAGTCTGACGCTGCATCAAGAACAGCAACTTGAATCTCTGTTATACAAGGAGAAAGCTAAACATAAGTTCTATGCGGAGATGTCAGCGAGTTATCTGGGCCCAAGCTCATCTCAGATGGTCTAGAAGACAGTGGAAATGTGTGCTGTGGTCAAATGAGTTCATGTTTCAGCTTGTTTTTGGGAAAAACAGACATGGAGTTCTCAGTCCCAAAAATGAAAGATGACATCTTTCCTGGGAAGCAAAACAATGCCAGGCCTCATTCTGCACGCGCTACAACAGAGAGGTTTTGTGTACTACACCGTAGAAGGGATGTGCCTGACGGGCTGCCTGCAGTCCAAATCTGTCTCCCATTGAAAATGTATGACCCATCATGAAATGGCGAATCAGACAACAACGACCACGGACTGTTGAGGAGATGTCTTTTGTCAGGCGACATAGGGTAAAAATTTCACAAAACTGCAACAATTAGTATCCTCAATTACCAAATTATTAAAAATTGTATTAAAAGATTTTAAATGTACAAAACACAATTAAATTGGTTAGTAAAAACAGTGGAAATATTTGTAAAAACTTTGTACATTTGTCAGTTAAATAAAATGTCAAAGAGAATTAACAAATCACAGATTCTTTATTGCATTTTACAAAATGTCCCAACCTTTCTGGAAATGGGGTTGTACCAGATTTGAGGTGTGAACTGAACAAACCTGAGAAGAACCTGATAATTTTTAAATAATTTTGAGACTGCAGAAGTCATTAAAAGTTGCTTTTTCAGTTGAATTTGGGAAAACCACTTGACACATTTGTTGTGTTTAGCTATTTCAATTACTTTTGTTTGATTTGTTCATTGCAAAAAGCTGAAAGTTTGTAAATGTTGCCAATAAACCTGAATTGTAATGGGGGTTGGATAACTTGGATTACAACTGTATATCTTCATTAAAATGGTGTAATGCACACTGAGTCGTGGAATATCCCACATACCACTTTAATTAAGACAGAGAGATAAAGGAAAGAACAGTTATTGAGCAGATTATGTCTATTTTATATTTGAAAGAATTATCAAGAAAGAGAAAAAGACAGAGATTGTGTGTGGGGTGGGGGGGGGGGGGATACATTTTTACAAGGAAATACATACAAGGGAAATAAATGTATGATCTTGTAGGGACATCTTTTGGTCTCTATTAGGAAAACGGCTTATAAATCATACTAAATAATGTTTTTAAAATGTAAAAATAATTGTATAGGCATAAGTAGCCATGCCATAAGTGTATATGAATAGTAATCATCTTTTTTCTTTTCACAGACCCCTGCTATAGCTACACTGCGCTGAATGATTCTTGGAGATCCACCAACAATCTATTTTCCTCTCAACTTGTATGTGACACTGATGTCAGCTGGAACGGCTGGTACCGTCTCTTCATTCAGGGTCAGAGTGCTCAGATGCCAGATTCATGTGTTGATGTGTATAGATGTGGTACTTTTCTTTCACTGTGGCTGAACGGAACACATCCAAAAGTTGAGGATGGAGTGGTCACTCGAGCTGTCTGCGGAAACTGGACCAATAACTGCTGCTGGATCCAATCCAATCCCATTAAAGTCAAAGCCTGTCCTGGCAATTACTACGTCTATGAGTTTGTCAGCCCAGTTGCCTGTAATTTAGCATACTGCGCAGGTACAGTAAAAATAATTTGCATTCATACAGCAATGTGTTTTTGTAATGTTCATTTGCAATTACATCTACGATTATGTTAGACCATCTATATGTTTTTGACATACTGTGGAGGTAAATACATTAACTTGTGCCTTTTGTCAACTTCAATATTATTTTCATGAAGATATTTCATAAAAATAAATTTCTAATATCTTTACAAAACTTTGAAGCTATTTATAACAATGCAGTGCTAACAGTGCTTTTAGTGCAGTCTGTTTTAGTTTGGGTATGCCATTTCTGGGCATTTTTCAAAAGTGGGGGTGCAGGCTAACAGGTTAATAACTAATGATCATTGCGACGGAAGTGAATCAATCTAAAACTAACTTTAGCTGGACTATAACTTTATTCTAGAGCTGCTGTAAAGCCAAAACAATCTCTGTTACTTTAATTTCCTATTATCAATGTAAAGCCGCTTTGGAACAATCTACATTGTTAAAAGCGCTATATAAATGAAGATGACTTGACTTGACTTTTGTACTTTTGTAATTTATATTTGTATCTGTTTATTAGTTAAAATTCATTATTTTATTTTTTTGCAGAAGTTAGGAACATTACCATCAATAATGCTACTGTCACTCCAAACACAACTTTGGCAGGTAATGTATACGCTATAGCTTCTACTAACTGCTGAAGTTTTCATGGGATGTATCATGAAAATCTATTATTCAGTATGCGTTTGTTTCTGTAGGTACAGTGAACAGTTTTTAAAATGTGCAGATGCTGAAGCACATGTTCATTAAAGGTGCTGTATGTAGCTTTTTTACCAAAACGAATCCTTTTTTTATTGCCTGTGTGTGAAGGGGTTGTAATCTCACATTAAAATTATCCACTTTGCGGGTTTTGCTATTACCTCTGAAAGCAAGTATTCTTATTTTTATGTGAAGGTCCCGGGTCGGATTTACCGCCAGTGACGTCACCTGCATGCACGCTCCCGAGCCTCTCGCCTCGTCTAGCCTACTGACTTTGCACTCAACAGCGACGACACTGCAACTTATGACATGGACTTATGACTTATGCAACTTATGACATGTCTGATAACACTAAGAAACGACCTGCTCCCACAAACTCCACATATTGATAAAAATAAAAAAAAAGTTTTTTCTGCTGAAGCTCGTAAGGCCAGATGTGAATCGGATGAACTTCGGGTGAAAAAACACGGCTCAACAAGTTCAGAAACATATTTTGGTGCCAGTCCATGCAGAGCTTTAAAAGTATACAAAAGTACCTTGTACTTTATTCTAAAATCAACTGGAAGCCAGTGTAACGAGGCCAGAATAGGGGATATATGATCCCTCTTTTTTGTATTTGTCAGGATAGATTTAAGTTTAGCGATATTTCACAATTGAAAGAAACGTCTCGGTTACGTATGTAACCCTCGTTCCCTTTCGTGGTCACTCCGAGTTACGTCGGATGACGACGAATGGGGTTTCGCTTAGAAAGCCTATCACCTTCGAGTATACAAAACGAGCCAAAGGCAATGAAATGCCATGGGTCTGCGGAATTTGCATAGCGTAAGTCCACCCCATGTCGTGGGTATATAAGGAAGTACGCTGGCAACATGCAGATATGTTTCTTCGCTGAGGAGCCGAGACTGAACTCCGGTGTTCCAGCGGTACAGCAGAAGTGGCAGGGAGACGTAACGTCTCCGTTCCCTACTCAGGGAACGAGGGTTACATACGTAACCGAGACGTTCCCTTTCGTGGTCACTCCGAGTTACGTCGGATGACGACGAATGGGGTCCCCAGTCTTATAACGCCACCTCGGCTGTCTTCCAGTGCCCTGCGTAAGTCTGAGCTCCCTGCCGTGAGACTAGCACGGACGAAGGAGTCCTACTTAACACAGGAATACCAAGGTACACTGGGAAGCATATCTCAGAGGAAATATGCAATTATGCCCAGCCCGAAGGGGGGGGGGGGGGGCTTGGAATACACATATGACCCAGAGGGGATGCATATGGAGTAACACTGGGGTGTCCAGCCGCATGTGGAATATTTCAACCCCAGGGGTGGCAAGGTGGCTTGCCGAGGGAAAGACACATGCTCAGAGAGGCTTACAGTGGAAATACACATGTGGGGGTCGCCCAGAGGGGGAACCATGCACATGGAGGCACCTAGCCAAGCGCGAAAGCTGCCGGTGGCATAACTCTGGCGTTGACATCGACAGTGCTGGAGGAGACTCAGGGCTTATTAGGCTCACCTGAGGAAATAAATAGAATCTAGTACCGGCTAGTCGAAGCGAGTACATGAGAAGAAACTGGCTCCACTCGGAGATTATAGAATCTCACGAATGTGTTAGGTGTCGCCCAGCCTGCAGCTCTACAAATGTCGGTTAGCAAGGGGCCATGCGCTAGAGCCCAAGAGGATGCCACACTACGAATGGAGTGGGCCGTCACACCAAGGGGGCATGGTTGACCTTGCTGCTGGTATGCCAAAGCAATGGCGTCCACTATCCAGTGAGACAACCTTTGCTTGGAGAGAGCCTTTCCCTTCAGCTTCCCACCATAACAGACAAAGAGCTGGTCTGAGGTCCTGAAACACTGCGTTCTGTCTACGTAAGCACGGAGGGCGCGTACTGGACAGAGCAGTGCCAAGGCTGGGTCTGCCTCCTCCAAGGGCAGCGCTTGCAGGTTCACCACCTGGTGGGAACCTTGGGCACAACTATCCAGGCCGGGGTTTTAGGATCACGTGAGAGTTAGCCGGCCCAAATTCTAGGCACGCTTCGTCAACCAAAAATGCCTGCAGGTCCCCCACCCTCTTGATGGAGGCCAATGCAACCAGGAGCGCTGTCTTCATTGACAGGAACTTAAGCTCGACTGATTGCAGAGGCTCAAAGTGAGCACTCTACAGGGCAGTTAAAACCACTGAGAGGTCCCAAGAGGGTACGAGGGGAGGACGAGGAGGATTCAGTCTGCTCGCTCCCCTCAGGAACCTGATGATCAGGTCGTGCTTTCCCAGAGACTTACCATCAACTGCATCGTGATGTGTGGCAATGGTGGCAACATACACTTTCAGGGTGGAGGGAGACAGCCTTCGCTCCAACCCTTCTTGTAGGAAGGAAAGCACGACACTGATCGGGCATTTCATGGGTTCTTGATGTTTAGAAGAACACCAGTTGATGAAGAGGTTCCACTTCAACGCATAGGCATGTCTCATGGACGATGCTCTAGCGGAAGTGATGGTAGCCACCACCGCTGGTGGTAGGGTACTCAAACCTACCTCATCCCGTCCAGGAGCCACACGTGGAGGTTCCAAAGATCGGGACGAGGGTGCCATAGGGTGCCCCGTCCCTGAGAAAGCAGGTCCTTCCTCAGGGGAATTGGCCAGGGAGGTGCTGTCGCGAGGAGTACTAGTTCTGGGAACCAGGTCCGGTTGTGCCAATACAGGGCAACCAAAATGACTTGCCCCTCGTCCTCCCAGATCTTGCGCAAGGTCTGCGCAAGAAGGCTTACCTGGGAAAAACGCATACTTGCGGAGGCCCCGCGGCCAGCTGTGCGCCAGTGCATCCGTGCCGAGCGTGCCCTCGGTCAGGGAATAAAACAGGTTGCAATGAGACGAGTCGTGGGAGGCAAACAGATTTACCTGTGCGTCCCCGAACTGATCCCAAATCAGCTGAACCCTCTGGGGATGGAGTCTCCATTCTCCAGGGAGAGGCTGAAGCCGAGACAGCTCGTCGGCCGCAAGGTTCAGGTCTCCCGGGTTATAATGGCTCGAAGTGACCTCAGATGCTTCTGACTCCATATGAGGTGGCGAGCGAGTTGCGATATACGGCGGGAGCGCAGACCACCTTGATGGTTGATGTACGCTACTGTCACGGTATTGTCTGATCGGACTAGTACGTGCTGACCCCTGAGCAACGCACGGAAGCGGTGCAGGGCGAGACGTACAGCCAGCAACTCGAGGCAATTGACATGCCAAAGGCGTTGGGGTCCTGTCTAGGAGCCCGCGGCAACATGTCCATTGCACATGGCGCCCCAGCCCATGGTGGAGGCATCTGTTGATACAACAACATGCCGGGAAACTCGTTCTAAGGGCACTCCGGCCGTAGAAAACTGAAGTTCGTCCACGGGGTGAAGGTCTGACGGCAGGCCGGAGTCACTGGGACTTGGAGCGTGCCGTGTTGCCATGCCCACCTCGGGACTCGATCGTAAAGCCAAAGCTGAAGCGGTCTCATTTGAAGCAATCCGAGCGGCGTTACTGCGGCTGTGGATGCCATATGCCTCAGGAGCCTCTGAAATAGTTTCAGTGGAACCGCACTCTTGTCCTCGAACTGGCGAAGACAAGTCAGCAGTGACTGCATGCGCTCGCTCGTAAGCTGCGTGCACATGGCGACCGAGTCGATCTCCATACCGAGAAAAGAGATCCTCTGCACGGGGCAGATTTTGCTCTTCTCCCAGTTGACCTGAAGGCCCAGACGAGCTAGGTGCCGGAGCACTAGGTCCCTGTGTTCACAAACCTGGCCTCGAGAGTGAGCTAGAATCAGCCAGTCGTCGAGATAGTTCAGGATGCGAACCCCGTGTTCCTGGAGGGGAACAAGGGCTGCCTCGACGACTTTCGTGAAGACGTGAGGAGACAGGGCTAGCCCGAATGGGAGAACCGCGTACTGGTATGCCCGCCCCTCGAAAGCAAACCGAAGAAACGGTCTGTGTCGAGGTAAAAATGGAGACATGGAAGTAGGCGTCCTTCAGGTCGATCACTGCAAACCAATCCTGCGGCCGCCTGCACTGGAGGATGCATTTGGCCGTGAGCATCTTGAACGGCAGCCTGTGAAGGGAGCAGTTCAAGACACGCAGGTCGAGGATTGGCCGTAACCCACCGGATTTCTTCGGTACAATGAAGTAGGGGCTGTAGAAGCCGGACTTCATTTCGGCTGGAGGGACAGTCTCGATCACACCCTTCGCCAGTAGGGTGGCGACCTCCGCTCTCATGACAGGGGCATTGCCACTGACCATAGTGAAGCGGACTCCCCTGAAGCGGGGAGGAGACCGCGTGAACTGAATCGCGTAGCCGAGCCTGATGGTTCTCGCGACCCAGCGGGACAGTCTGGGAAGCTCTAGCCAGGCTCCCAGAAACTGCGCCAGTGTGGTCACTCGAACCACAGACGTATGGTCAGTGGTGCAGCGAGGCGGAATGACTGGCCCAGGCAAGGGTGGCATAGCAGCCCTGTGCGGGGGCACGGTCATTAACCGCGTTCTGCCAGAGGAGGCCAGGGGAGGACCAGCGTCCCACGGGGGCGTGCTCTGGCAGGGGTCTGGCGACAGAGGGGGATGAGAGGAGCGTGGCCCATGGGCGGCGCATGCTGTCATTCACAGCCTCTTGGAGCTTGGAGGAAGGGGCATCAGTTCTTGAAAACAAGAAATTCTCCCCCGGCCCTCCACCGGGGGAAGGAGTGGCCCTGCTACCAGCTCCTGAAAGAACTGAGCCCTAACTCCAAGCTGCCCGTCTCAAGAGTGCTGCTTAGCCCGGCGTTTGACCAGCTAAGGGGCAGAGACGGGCAGTGCTGCCCTCCTGCATCCTCCTCCTGCTCGGGCCGGTGAAGGCTCGAGGGGAGGAGCCGCAGGGAGGTGGCCTCGGCAGGAAGCAGACTAAGGAGACAGCACGGACGGATGACCGTAGGTGCAGAAGGCCTCAGCCCGCTACAGGGGAGGGTCGAAGACTGTTGGGCGCAGTCCTCAACCACACCGCCGAGCAAACCGCTCGTCTCAAAAGTGCTGCCTAGCCAGGCATTTAGCCGGCTAAGGGGCGGAGACGGGCAGTGCCGCCCTCCTACAACCCTCTCCTGCTCGGGGCCAGTGAAGGCTCGAGGGGAGGGGCCGCAGGGAGGCGGCCTCGGCGGGAAGCAGACTAAGGAGACCGCACGGACGGATGACCGTTGTCGCCCATAGAGCGAGGTCAGTAGTGTGCGTGGCGGATCGACCAGCCCGGACATGGGAGGCATAGCGTCCCTGCGTGGGGGCGTGATCGAGTTTCCGCGTTCTGTCAGTGTTGGCCAGGGAAGGACCAGTGTTCCATGGCGGCCGGGTCTGACAGAACTCCCGAGTCAGCACTGCCTCGAAGGCGACACAAAGCACTGCATGCCTGTGCCACGATAGTGACAGAGAACATACAGCCCATGATCGCCACGCGATCGAGTGCAGCGAAGGCGGAGGACGCCTGTGGGCCGCGACAAGTCACGGGGACCCTCGCGGACCGGAGGCGTCCTGATGCACGGCCGGGAGAAAGGCACTGGGAGCGAGTGCTATAGAGCAACACGCGCCCAGGAACCAATCGTAAGCCTACAGCGCTCGGGGGGAGGGTGCCACTCCAACCGATGCTTTCAGCTTCCCGGGAAAGCATGGCCATCAGCTCTGGATCTGACTCGACTAACGCTGACACTCCCAAGGGAGGCAACGCAGTCAAATCCTCATTTCCAGAAGAATCAAGCCCGCCTTGTGATGCTGTGAGTAACATGAAACCATCTGCTGGAGCCCCGCATGAAAACACTGGGTCCCCGAGAAGAACCAGGCACACACGGAAGCCCCACGGTTTGCGATGTGGAGGGGGGCGTGGCCCGAAGAAAGCTCGTCGGAATTATGCCACACCATAACCCTCAGATCACCCTGGCCACCAGCCAAAGTATCCCCTCTCGAGGAAGAGATAGATTGGGGAGAAACACACACACTGTCGGCAGATCACTGCACAGATCAGCAGCAGGCAATGCGATCTCGCTGGAACGCGCCGTCACACCAACACACTGAAGAGCCGCTCGTCTCGTAGAGTGAAGATGATTCAGAATGGCTTGCAGGAGTGAAGAGAATTCTTGGCTCCGAAGCGAAAACATATCTGCATGTTGCCAGTGTACTTCCTTATATACCCACGACGTGGGGCGGACTTATGCTATGCAAATTCTGCAGACCCATGGCATTTCATTGACATTGGCTCGTTTTGTATACTCGAAGGTGATGGGCTTTCTAAGCGAAACCCCATTCGTCGTCATCGGACGTAACTCGGAGTGACCACGAAAGGGAACTATTCTTCACCACTGAATTGATCTGTCTATCAAACTTTAATTTAAGACTTTACATCTTTTAGACACTCAAAAAGTGAACTAACGGATTTATCATCTCCAGGCTTTATGGGCAGATACATCTGGGTCTCATCAGCATAAAAATGATACGAAATACTATATTTCTTAAAAATAGAACCAAGAGGAAGCATATACAATGAAAATAGCACTGGTCCCAGAATGGAACCTTGAGGGAACCCACATGTGATCGAAACTATTGATGAGGAAAAGGTTCTATTTTGAAGATAATAGAAGCAAACCAGCTTAGAGCAGTTCCTTGGATACCTACATACTGTCTTAAACATTCAATCAAGATTAAATGATCAATTGTATCAAATGCTGAGCTAAGATCTTGCCAAACCAAAGCAACATTGCTACTAGAGTCAGTCTTTACTAAAAGGTCATTAACTACCCTAAGTAGAGCCGATTCTGTGCTATGACCTGATCTAAAACCAGATTGAAATTTATCAAAAACATAATTTTTTGTTAAATAAGAATGGTAGCATAGATATTGGCAGAAAATTATTTGGATTTGGATACTAAAAAAGAGTACTAAAAAATTGTACTTAAGTAAAAGTGTTGCTACTAAAGTAATAATTTACTTGAGTACAAGTAGAAGTACTAAAATATAATATGACTCAAGTAAGAGTAAATAAGTAGTTTGCTTAAAAACTACTGAAGTACGTTACAAAGTACTTTAGTATTATTTTTCTATTTTTCTATTCAAACCTCGCGCAGAAAGTCCACAAGTGAGATTCATAGAAGTATTAAACTTATGACGTTTCAGGAAATGCCTTATATGGATATAATAACATGCAAATAGAGGCGTTTTGACTGATAAAACATGAAGACAAACACATGATAGCGATAATATATCTGTGTTCATCAAGCTATCTCAGGTATTTTCATAAGAATGATGTATGTCCTTAAAGGGATAGTTCACCCAAAAAAGAAAAATTAGCACATGATTTACTCACTCTGAAGCCATTCTAGGTGTATATGACTTTCTTCTTTCAGACTAATACAATCAGAGTTCTATTAAAAAATGTCCTGGCTCTTCCAAGCTTTATAATGGCAGCGAATGGCTGGAGAAAATTTGAAGTCCAAAAAAGTGCATCCATCCATGATAAAAGTGATCCACTTTTACTCGAGGGGGTTAATATAGGCCTTCTGAAGTGAAGCCATGCGTTTGTGTAAGGAAAATACCCATATTTAAAACTTCAAGCTAAAACTTAAACTAAAACTTAAAGCTTCCGGAAGATGGCCTACGCATCGATTCGAAATACAGTGGAAGACTAACCCCTGACCCGACGCACAATGTAATAACGAACGCGTAAGCTCAGAGGTAAGAGCAAAACAAAACCATGGTCGCAAATTAGCAATTTTTAAGAGAAATGTCGGAGGATTTGTTGGCCAGCCATATTTGTTTAAACCGCGAGAGGCGTCTAAGCTTACGATACTCCTACATCCTACGTCATACATGCGTCACGGGTTACGCTTGTGGTGCAAGTCAATTTAAGTAGTATGCGTACGGTTGTCTGGCGGAAGCTAGTTATTTTAGATTATAAAGTTATAAATATGGGTATTTTTCTTACAAAAACCCATGGCTTCTCTTCCGAAGGCCTTTATTAACCCACTGGAGCCGTGTGGAGTATTTTTTTATCAAGAATGGATGCACTTTTTTGGGTTTTAATTTTTTTCCAGCCATTCGCTCCCATTATAAAGCTTGGAAGAGCCAGGACATTTTTTTTATATAACTCTGATTGAATTCGTCTTAAAGAAGAATGTCATGTATACCTAGGAGGACTTGAGGGTGAGTAAATCATGGGAGAATTTTCATTTTTGGGTGAACTAACCCTTTAATGCAATGCTTATCAACATAGCCTGTATCATAGAATTTAATAAAATAATATATTCTCACTCTGTGTTAAGAAGCAACATGAAACCACAGAAGTAATGTCAAACACTACTGACATGTATTGGGATTTTGGAGCAAAACATGATATTAAACTAATAAATTGTAGTGTTTGACGTTATGCTAAGCAAACATACTAGCTTTCCCTGTTGTCAAGAGCAATTGTTTTATTACTAATTTTGAAAAGTAAGTCCAGGTAAGATAATTTGAATGTTTTCATTTGAATAATTTCATAATTGAAAGCAAAGAAGATTAAGTGAGAGGTCTGATAAATAAAAGGGAGATGTACAACAGTATAAATATAAAAAAGTGCCAGTAAAAAAAAAAAAAAAAATTAGGTGGGGTATGGTTAATGTTAAATTAAATGCTCTTTTTTTTTTCGTTCTTCCGCAAATGTGCTGGGAGGGAGCCCACTATTGCTATAGTAATGAACTACACTTTTACATGCATCTGATTGACAGATAAATCATGCAATCTTATTTCACTGTTGTCGAGTTTTTTTCAGCTTTTTACAAAGTTTGCTTCGTACATTTAGTTTAACTGTATTGTTAAAGAGGGTGAGCTTTACCATTCAATTGAAGTGTGTCCATGTTTTTGAGTCACTTACATTGTTCTTGCTCTTTCCATGCAATAACTGTGTCCATGTTATGAGCAGAGTTTTTTATTTACTTCAACTGCTCAGTGCTCTGGTATTATCAATGGGATGAACCATTTCAGGAGTTGTCATAATTGAAATTTAAATATATGAGCATAGCTCACTTACATTCACTAAAAAATTTAAACGTTAGCAGTACTGATTCAAAACACGAGCGCCAGTGATTGAATGTCAACAAGGGGGTAATCCATCAGCTGGAAACTGAAGCTTCCCTGGGGGGCCGCCATTCATTTTGGCGTCACTTTGACAGTGAATAACTTTACATCTGAGGCGTTTAAAGACTTAAAGACTATAAAAGGCTCCATTACCTTGTATCTTACGTTATGGCCCCGTAGAAGCAGTTTTTGTAAAAATAGGCTAACGATTGCGTCATAACCACGCGACTCTCTGTCGCACAATAGAGAAATTACTGTATAGACAGAAGGAGAAGCTTGCGGGTAATCGGGGGGACGTGGAGGCAAAATGACAAAATAATTAATCAGAATACTTAGCAAAAGTTGCTCCTGCTCCTAGCTCATGGACAGCTCCTACTCACGCTCTCCGTCTCTGCAAGTTTCGGAAGGGAATGATTCAGATTTTTCTTGGCACAGCTACTAGAAGACAGACAGGTTGCTCACGTCATATCTACGTCGTCAAGCTCAGTTTGAGTCTGCGCAGTACGCTCAGCCATCAGGAAGTGAGTGCTTCTAATTGACTTCACTTTTCTCTGTTGAATGCAATGGGGTCGCTGTGTCCATTTCTTTTACTGTCTATGAATGTCAAAGCGCGGTTTGAAGACCCCGAAGTCTGGAGATGATACGATTCGATTTTAGTGAAAATGGTCTAGGAGGAGTTTGCAAAAGTAGGCTTTGAATGAAAATCAAGATGGCGGACAGGAAGTTCGGCCAAATAAGGTAAACTTGGTATCTATGTTCTTGGCGTGACCCAAGGAATTTATTAAGACCAGTGGCATTTCAATAGGCAGATTTATTAAAAAATTATTAGCCTTTTTGGAAATTTTGTTATAACTTTTGACCACTAGGTGGCGCTGGTTCGAAACTTCTTAGGCTCATTCAGGGCATCATGCTGATATCAAGTTTCGTAACAATCCGTTCATGCGTTCTTAAAATACAGCATTTTAGCACAAAATTCTAAATGGCCGACAGCCAAAATGGCCGATATGGTAAAATCGGCATGTTGCCCTGAATCTAACGAGACCACTTTTCAAACCGTTCAGAAGTTAAAAACAAAAATAGCAATTTTTTGTATCTCCGGACCAGTAGGTGGCGCTGCGCCGAAACGCAGCATGTAGCCTCAGGTCATGCTTGTGTTGACATGTACCAAGTTTGGTCTGAATCCGATAAAGCGTTGCGTAGATACAGCCTTACGTCTGTTTTCGCAAGTGCTACGTAAAATTTGTTCCTGCATTTATCGAAAACGGTTTGACGAATCAACTTGAATTCCATAACTTTTTGTTGGCATGGTCTGGAGATGATCTGGTTCAATTTTCGTGAAAATCGGAGCAACGGCCTAGGAGGAGTTCGAAAAAGTAGTTTTTTCGGAAAATTCTAAATGGCGGAAAACTTTGTTTCTAACCCTTGTGGTTCAAAAGTTATTAGCATAAACATGCGTGCAACTTTGGACAGTTGGTGGCGCTAGAGGGATTGGTTTTAAGACACCAAATTTACTATGGTGACAGATTGGACTGTCCTCTGTCAGTGTGCCAAATTTAATAACTTTCCCGCAAGCGGTTTTATGGGCTGCCATAGACTCCAAGAGCGGAAGAAACGGAAGAAGAATAATAAGAACGGGAACAGATACAATAGGTGCCTCCGCACCTTTGGTGCTTGGCCCCTAATTAGTTACTTCCCACCTCTGCCGTTACTGTACCACTCTATACTGTAAGACCACATAGCATTTCTAGTACAAGTAACATTACTGGACCACTTTACTGCCCTAAAAAGGCAAAAGACCTTAACTCGCTAGAGTGTGGAACTGAGAAAAATGACTTTAAAGATTTTTAGTTATCCAAATTAATTATAGGTAGGACCCTAGAAATCTGGCAAATAGATGTTTTAGTAATGAAAATTATATACATAAAAAAATCTTGAGCTCAAACTTGACTTTTGACCACTATTTTAAAGTTATTGTACTCTGCCTTTGTATTGTCGGCAAAAAGTGAGAAGTCATGCCAAGGCAAAAGGCAGTAACTTCCACATTATCAATATTTGGTTGCTGATCACCATTAACAAAATCATTATAGTAACACCTGTATAAAATCTAGTGATCATGGCATTTATTTTGTATGATTTACAATTATATATAGCCATCTACTTACTGCTATCCTGTGCTTTGGTTGCATTCTGATGGCATTAATAATACATTTGACATGACAAAATACCTCCATAGATATATTAGTCCAGCGTTGGCTCGCCGTGTTTAGGGCAGTGCTGAAGGAAAGTTTTGGCACTCGTGTAAAAGAAAGGAAAGTTTTGGCACTTTGGTACCCGAACTGGGTGAGGCGGGGCTTTAGTTCTTTGTTGTATTCATCTGCTACGGCATGTGTAACATTTTTCTGTCAACTCTGCATAATCCTTCACGATCGATATCGCACGTTTGTCGATGGAGCGGTTTCAGAGTCAGACCATACTAAATGTTCTGACCGCATTTGTGCAGGACAAAGCTCTGAGGACATCAGAAGTTGGACTGAGGGACTGATGGCAGCTGTACAAAGTACACCGGCTACACCGTAATTTTAATTTTAATGGACAGTAAAACAAAGGCAGATAACTGTACAATCTGGTAGGTAGCATTATTTGATAGAACACCGGCACAGTAACTTCATATTGACGCGCGACTAAACAAAGGCAGAGTACCGTAACTCAATTTGAGCATTCCAAAACAAAGCCAAAGAGCGGTAACTGGTGTTACGGTGTTCTGCCTTGGTTTCTTATCGGCTTTTGGAAGTTACTGTTAAGACAACTCATTATTTTCTCGAAAAAACGGAATTGATTCAAGATACTCATCCACATGATAAAGGACCCAGCAAACACAGAACGTTGACACAACAACATGACCAAAAGTTTGCTATAACTTATAACTACGTTTTGTGGTGAAGGTTGTTACAGTGTTGTCACAATGTTGACATTGAACCACCGTTCAGGGCCATTGCTTAAGGTTGTGCCTAGGGTGTCTGGACAACCACTGGACGACATACAGTATGTACTCGTCACTGCCCTGAAGTGCGAAAATCAGCCTTTTAAATTTCAACTGACCATTGGGCCGTCTCTCATTCTTCATCGAGCAATCTATACGTGAGAATTGCATTTAATTTACCTCAGCTAAATAAGATACGTAATTATTCAAACACAACCTACAACTTCCTTGTCTAATGTGACATTTATTTGAACATCTTTTGGTCAGGTATGACAAATATTTCATAACTTTATGCCAAAAGTATGAAGCCAAAATTACTTTAATGATGAGTAATTGATTTCAGCACGTAGCCTACTTGTTGCACGTTAATGCTTTTTCCTTTTTTCTTTTGGAAACGCACAGAGAAAAACATTTTTTGTAACTGCTCGCACAACTGTTTATTTTTTCCTGCTTAAGGCCACCCCTTGGCTCACTCCACCCTCATCACCACCCTGGACTTTGTTGTTCGTCCTCCTCCCGGTCGTCCGTCCACCCCTAGAACCTTCATCTGCCTGTCTGTGCCACCCCTTCACCATCCCCTCATCCTCTTCATCTGCCTGTCTGTGCCATCCCTTCGCTAACCCCCTTAACCATCCCTGTGCCATCACCTCATCCTCTTCATCTGCCTATCTGTGCCATCCCTTCGCTAACCCCCTTAACCATCCCTGTGCCATCCCCTCATCCTCTTCATCTTCTCTTCACAGCGGCCTTTGGCCTTTGTCACTCATTTGTTGTCACAGACACTAATCACATTCAGCTGTGCACTCATCAGTCACCATCATTAACACCTTTATATATGTTCAGTTCTGTTTCAGTTCAGTGTCCGGTATCGTCTATGTTAAGTGTGTGTGTTGCTCTCCGTTTGCCATTCTTTTGGAACTATTGTAAATAAACCTTTGTACTTAATCGTATCCGTCTTCCTCATCTGTCTACCAGCAACCACCCATGACACTCATAATGTACTTTGTATTATTTTGAAGGTTTCAAAAACATCTTGCCAAAGGACTGCAGTTGAAAATTAGCCTGCTGGCTAACACTGACACATTTACGTAAATGTTGATTAATGTGTGTTGTCCTAATAAAAGAAAGAAAGAAAGAAATCTTTGCAAATTTAAGAAAAAATAAAAAATAAAAAAAATCACTTGTACACAAGTATTCACAGCCTTTGCCATGACACTCAAAATTGAGCTCAGGTGCATCCTGGAGTTCACCTGTGGTAAATTCAGTTGATTGGACATGATTTGGAAAGGCACACACCTGTCGTTATAAGGTTCCACAGTTAACAGTGCATGTCAGAGCATAAACCAAGCCATGAAGTCCAAGGAATTGTCTGTAGACCTCCGAGACAGGATTGTATCAAGGCACAGATCTGGGGATGGGTACAGAAAAGATTTCTGCAACATTGAAGGTCCCAATGAGCACAGTAGCCTCTATCATCCGTTAATGGAAGAAAGTTGGAACTACCAAGATTCTTCCTAGAACTGGTCGCCCGGCCAAACTGAGTGATCGGGGGAGAAGGGCCTTAGTCTGGGAGGTGACCAAGAACCCGATGGTTACTCTGACAGAGCTCCAGCGTTTCTCTGTGGAGAGAGGAGACCCTTCCAGAAGAATCCATCCTTCCATCTCTGCAGCACTCCACCAATCAGGCCTGTATGGTAGAGTGGCCAGACGGAGGCCACTCCTCAGTAAAAGGCACATGACAGCCCACCTGGAGTTTGCCAAAAGGCTGAGGTGATGAAAAAAAGATTGAACTCTTTGGCCTGAATGGCAAGCGTCATGTCTGGAGGAAACCATGCACTGCTCATCACCTGGCCAATACCATCCCTACAGTGAAGCATGGTGGTGGCAGCATCATGCTGTGGGGATGTTTTTCAGTGGCAGGAGCTGGTGGACTAGTCAGGATCAAGGGAAAGATGAATGCAGCAATGTACAGAGACATGCTTGATGAAAATCTGTTCATGAGCACTCTGGACCTCAGTCTGGGGCAACGGTCCATCTTCCAACAGGACAACGACCCTAAGCACACAGCCAAGATAACAAAGGAGTGGCTACGGGACAACTCTGTGAATGTCCTTGAGTGGCCCAGCCAGAGCCCAGAATTGAACCCGATTGAACATCTCTGGTGAGATTTGAAAATGGCTATGCCTGTGAAGATCCAACCTGATGGAGAGGTTCTGCAAAGAAGAATGGGAGAAACTGCCCAAAAATAGGTGTGCCAAGAATGTAGCATCATGCTCAAAAAAATTTCAGGCTGTAAGGTTTTTTATTTTTCATACATCTGCAAAGATTTCAAACTAAATTCTTTCACATTGTCATTATGCCTTTTTTTTTTTTTTGTAGAATTTTAGGAAAATAATTAATTTAATCCATTTTAGAATAAGGCTGTAACATAACAAAATATGGAAAAAGTAAAGCGCTGTGAATACTGTCCGGCTGCAGTTTATATTAATGGAAAATAAAATTAAGTATATTAATTTTTTTTATTCCTTCATAGGATTTGTGAATAAATGTTTGGTCTTTTCTAAATGAAGAGATGCTCTTGTAGGAAACTCAGAGGCGAAGACCAGGAGACTTGGTTGTATCTTCACCAGGATTCTTCATTGAGAACACGAGCTGTCAGTAGCTGCAGTCATCAAGTCTAACAAGGCAGTGTACATTGTAGTTTATATAGATTTTAGTGGGCAGTGCTTAGATATGGAAACAAATCACCTGGGTGGGGACGACCTTAAACAAATCATGCAAATGAAGTATACAGTTTTAGGAACCCGCCCTAGATTCTAGAGTGTTACCAATCCTAATCCAATCAGCATAACTATTCAACGACTGGGACAGGGGCTCCGAGAGCCATTAAAGATAAAGGGTGAGAGTCTCAGTAATCTGACTCATTTAACTTACAATAGAGAGAACAGGACTGGCAGGAATCTCTTGCTGGAAACTTTGCTTAACAGCTGATATCATCATCATAACCTTAAATGCTAAATTCAATGTTCTCTAATTTAGTTTTTCATGTTATTTTATGTTATGTAAGGACATAAGATCAGCAGATTTTAAACAGATTCTTAAATTTGTAATCCCACACTCTACAATTTGCTTAACTCATGTAAGGAAGAAAAGCTTTTATAACTCCATTCTTTGGTAGATCCCATGCCACAAGTGTATAGTATGAATAGTTATTTCATTTTCAAATTGTTATTTTGTTTTTACAGACCCCTGCTATAGCTACACTGCGCTGAATGATTCATGGAGAGCCACCAACAATCTATTTTCCTCTCAACTAATGTGTGACTCTTGGGGCTTCTGGAACGGCTGGTACCGTCTCTTCATTCAGGGCCAGAGCGTTCAGATGCCAGACACATGTGTTGATGAGTATAGTTGTGGCACTGCTGCTCCACTGTGGCTGAACGGAGGACATCCAAAAGTTAAGGATGGAGTGGTCACTCGAGATGTCTGCGGTCACTGGAGCAATAACTGCTGCTATTTCCAATCCAATCCCATTAAAGTCAAAGCCTGTCCTGGCAATTACTACGTCTATGAGTTTGTGAGCCCAGTTAGCTGTCATTCAGCATACTGCGCAGGTACAGTAAACATAATTTGCATTCATCCAGGAATGTATTATTGTAAGGCATTACATCTACGAGTTTGTTAGACCATCTATCTGTTTTTGACATACTGTGCAGGTAAATACATTAACATGTGCCTTTTGTACTTTTGTACTTTATATTTGTCTCTGTATCTGTTTATTAATTACAATTCTTTCCTTTTTTGCAGAAGTTAGGAACATAATCATCAATAATCCTACTGTCACTCCAAACATAACTTTGGCAGGTAATGTATATGCTGTGGCTTCTACTAACTGCTGAAGTTTTGACGGGATGTATTGTGAAAATCTATCATTCTGTATGTGTTTGTGTCTGTAGGTACAGACTGTAGATAAAACAGTGTTTGAAATTTGCAGATGCTGAAGCACATGTTTATTAACATATATTCATTTGTAATTTTACTGCATTAACTCCATTTGTTGTTTGAACTGTACAAAATCTTAACACCTTTTCTTATATAACTAAGACGAGATCATGACACAGACGTCGTTAAATGCTGTCTATATCAATATGCAATATTGTTGACAAAAAAGACGAGACTATAGTTTTTAAAAAACTGCCAAAATTTCTCTATGTAGATGAAATATATTTTGTCTGACAAGCCAGTGTTTTGATACATTTCGCATAACCTCATATGATGTGTTTGTATGATTAGTTTATGCATAGCTCATCTATGCTATACTTGTAAAAATTTAACTTTTAGCAGATAAACAAATTCAATTTATACAATCTCTTCCCAGAAAAAGTACCAAAAATATAATCATATATGCTCTTTAGAATGATAATAAAATTCTGAAGTATCAATTTGATACTTTATATCATATCATAAATAATATCATTCTAATGCACATAGTATCAATTAGAGAGGTTCATGATATAATTTTGGTCCCCACATCTTTGGTCTATGGAATGTCCCCATAAAACATGCTTGTGAGTGAATTACCTGCATCTGTGCATCATCTCTCTACGTTGTCAATTGTGTTGTAAGAAAGGCCCTACATTGAAAGAAATTATATATTAATGGAAAATAGAATTATGTATATTCATTTATTTCTTTGTAGGATTTGTGATGGAATTTGTGGTTCAACTGTTTTGTCTTTTCTAAATGAAGAGATGCTCTACAATTTCCTATGTATCACTTAAAACTCATACAAGGAACAAAAGCTCTTTTTTTAACTCCACTCTTAGGTAGATCCCATGCCACAAGTGTATAGTATGAATAGTAATTTCATTTTCTAATTGATTTATTGTTTTCACAGACCCCTGCTTTAGCTACACTGCGCTGAATGATTCATGGAGAGACACCAACAATCATCAACTCGCATTGTGTGACACTGCGGTCAACTGGCACGGCTGGTACCGTCTCTTCATTCAGGGTCAGAGCGCTCAGATGCCAGACTCATGTGTTGATGAGTATAGTTGTGGCACTGCTATTCCACTGTGGCTGAAAGGCGGACATCCAACAGTTAAGGATGGAGTGGTCACTCGAGCTGTCTGCGGAAACTGGTTGAATGACTGCTGCATAATCCGATCCAATCCCATTAAAGTCAAAGCCTGTCCTGGCAATTACTACGTCTATGAGTTTGTGTGGCCAATTGCCTGTCAACTGGCATACTGCGCAGGTACAGTAAAAATAATTTGCATTCATACAGGAATGTATTTTTGTAATGCATTACATCTATGAGTTTGTTAGACCATCTAACTGTTTTTTTTTTTTTTTTTTTTTTAATACTGTTAAGGTAAATACATTAACGTGCCTTTTGTACTTATGAAATGTATGTTTGTATCTGTTTATTCATTAAAATTCATCATTTTATTTATTTTTTGCAGAAGTTAGGAACATTACCACCAATAATGCTACTGTCACTCCAAACACTGGTAATGTATACGCTATGGCTTCTACTGACTGCTGAAGTTTTGACGGGATGTATTGTGAAAATATATCATTCTGTGTGTGTGTGTGTTTGTGTCTGTAGGTACAGACTGTAGATAAAACAGTGTTTGAAATTCGCAGATGCTGAAGCACTTTCATTACCACATATTCGTTTTTTTATTGCTATAATATAAACTATATTATATTAACTATATAGTAATATAACTATTTTAGTTAAACTAAAATATAGTTAAAAAAAAGTTTGTATGTAGATATTGAGATATGTATGAGATTTTGTCTTACAAGCCATATTTATTTTTTTATAAATTTCATATAACCTCATGTAATGTGTTTGTATGATTAGTTTATGCATATATTTAAAACAATGTGCAATTGAGTATGTGTTGATGTGTGGCTTTCAGTTCATGTCTGCTAGCTTTGAGCTCATCTTTATGCTACAGTACTTGTAAAAATTAGGGAAAAAATAAGCTTTAAGCAGATAAACTCTTCTCAGAGAAACACTGTTATCTGTAGCACTTTGTTTCTTCAAAAATATTTGCAAGACTATTAATTATGTTGTGGTTAAATATTTTAAAGGGGTCATATAATGGTACATGCACTTTTACAAGTTGATTGTACTGAAATGTGTGTTGGCAGTGCCTGTACACAACCATCATAAAATGACAAAAATCCATCCAGTGTTTTTTTTTTTAATCTTCATATGTTTTCCCCTCTCTCAAATCAAGCCGTTCTATTTTGTGACGTCACAAAATCGACGCCCCTCCCACGATTGTTAATTGACAGCAGCGTTTCAACACAGACCCGCCCTCGCTCGTAAGCGAGCTGTCAATCATAGACCGCACGGACCGGCTTTCATGTTTGCGCGAATCATTTCACACACCAGACTGCTTTACAAACGAGGTCAGTAAAGCTGGTTTTGCTAAGAAGCTGCTCCTGAAAAAAAGGATCGGTACCAACTATTCGTGTTCCTGCTGCACCTCCAGAAGAAGAAGTGAGTGTAACGTTTTATTAACCTTTATATTAATATTTATATGAATCTTTGCAAATCGCTTGCTGCATGCTTCACGATGAATGCGGCTGTTTACAGACAGGGTACATTACGGCACGTTTTCTATATACGACGTTCTCAATATAATTCATAATGCCACGTTTATAATGAACAACGTGTTATGGTTATTGTGTTATGGTTATAACAAACGGTGTGTGCACAGAACAGAGGGGCGGGGTGAGCAAAGCTCATTATCATTTAAAGACACATGCACTTAAACGGCGTGCTGAAAACAGAGCTGTTTTTGACCAGGAAAAATTTGTGTTTTCTTACAATACTAATGAGAATTTTTAAATAAAGTATATTACAAACTTTTAATTTAGACCCTAAAGAATCATATTAGCTTGTACAAAAATGGCATTATATGACCCCTTTAAAGTCATATCCACATGAGTCATCCACCAGAGGGCATTATCATCGTCCCGCCACTAATCAGCCAGATTCAAACATGAGCCCCATAAATCAGTGTGAAATGTTAACATCAGGTAACAGAAATTATTTCTCTTCATTCTCTTGACAGCACCAGGAACATTCTACCCATTCGGCTCATCAGACACAATAAACCCTGCTGTTGATGATGGAAGCTCCTTAGTTATTCCACTGTTGAGTCCGTTTCTCTTCTTTGGCCACACATACAGGCAGATTTATGTAAGAATTTGAATTCTAAGTCTAAATGTGAATGGCGAATACTTTATAAACTCATCTGTTATCAGTAAAACCTGTGGCTGTAATTTTGACAATATGTCTCATGTTTCAGGTTAATAATAATGGACACCTCACATTCAACCAGCCTTCAGACCAATATATTCCCTACTCCTTTCCTGCTAATGAAAGCCAAGATGTAATTGCTGGTCTCTGGACCGACCTTGACAACCATGCGAGAGGTGTGGTTTCATATCATCAGTACACTAGTGGAAGTGTTCTCACACGCGCCACTCAGGATATAAACAATCATTTCCCAAATCTGGCCTTCAGCGCTTCTTGGGTCTTTGTTGCAACGTGGGATAAAGTCCCTTACTACAGCTTGACCAGCACAGTAAGATTGATATACTTCTGAAATATGAATGTTTTCACTTTATCCACAATTCAATAAAATTTCAGAAAACTTTAGACAGTGACAGAGAAAATTATAATAAATGAAAACAGTAAAAATAACAATGAGATTAGTCAGTAATGCACATAAAAATAATATTCAATAATACAAAAATGTAATTTTGTATATAAAAAAGATTGTAAATGCTCAGGTTAAAGTGATTTATCTTTTTTAATCTTCTCAGGAAACTTCGTTTCAAGTAGTTTTAATTTCAGGCAGTAGTTTTTCATTTATTCTGATGAATTATGGAGATATTGCTGTAACAGGACTTCCGGTGGAGGTAAAACAAACTTGTTTTCTGTATCAGAGCAATATGTTACTATTCACTAGTGTATACTATTTATACTGTATGATTAATGATTTTTACATACTTTCAGGCTGGTTATGACACAGTAAACTCCACTGACTTCTTTGTGATTCCTGGATCAAACAGCGGGAGCTTCATCTCAAACCTCAAGAACTCCAGTAATGTCCATGTTCCCGGTCGATGGGCCTTTAGGGTGGACAGTGGACGCAACACCTCTAAAAGTAATAAGTCTTGTCTTTCTAGAAATAGATAATAAATAGAATTTGTTTTTGTTTTGATAAATTACATATAACCCCATGTAAAGTTTTTGTATGATTAATGTCAACAAATGTTTGTCTGTGTTTCCCTTTAGACAACGTCATTGGACTTCAAGTGAAACTTTCCTCATTTTCAGATCTTACACAGAGTGGAAACTTTCAGATTGTTTTACAGCAAGTATGTCTCACTTACTACAAATATTTATGCAAAATACGGTAATAGATAATGGCTAGTTTGATCTGTCTCCATCTTTGTTTCAGATAAAACAGGTGCTGGTCAGTAAGGGTCTGCCAAGCAACATAGAGCTGGAGATAAGAAAACTGCAAAAGATAAAGCCGTGAATTCAGTCTCCTTCAGGAAAGTAAATAAAACAGTCCACGAGAAGACCGTAAAGATCCCTGGTTTACATTATTGTGGTTTTATTTGAATGATTAAAGTTTCAAAAGTAACATAAAACACAATAAACTTTGTCTTACAGTAGCTTTGTGTGAAGAAGAGACACAAAGAAATTTAAAACCAAAAAGTTGTATAACGTACTGACATCCACCCAAGATGTCCTTGTATGCTCATGAGAGTTCACTGATTTGACAATATCCATTTTAAATTATTTTTTATTTTTTTTTATCTTTTCAGTGAATAATTTTCTATGGTTACAAACCTATTCTGAATGATTTAATCACAAATGGGACTGATCTGGTCCTCAAGTTCAGTTCACTGAATAAATTATCTTGTTATCAACCAGCTGAAGGCCAGGATTATGAGTGAATAACGGCTTCAAATTCAGTCTGTTCCTGCCTGAAGAATTGAAATATCATGCACGAGTTGTTAGGACCATTTTTATGACACTTTTATGGTGCTTTTGTATTCTTGAAAGCCTCAATCCTCATGTGGGCATTTTTATCCAATACATTTATTCTTACAGGGTTAGTTCACCTTAAAATGAAAATTCTGACATTACTCACCTTCATGTTGTTCATGTTGATCTACTGTGTCTATCTATTTATACATCTATACACACACACCTGGTTTTATCTCACTTTACAGGAAGGGAACCTTTATGTTTTCTCACCCCTCAATTTTCAAACATACATGTATATCAAATCGACATAATGATACAGAAGAACTAATTGTGTTTGATCCAACTTATTTCTGTTCATTTAGCTTGAATAAAAATGATTAATTCTCTTTTTTTCTCATCATGCTTTTGTATTATCAGATCTCTTGCAAAGTTGCAAGGGTTTAAAACTAATCAAACTGATCTGAAGCATGTGAACAATCTTGAAGCTTCCTCTTCAACTCAGTTTATTAAAATCATACTTGCATAAGACGACAAATACTTGACCCAATTGTGAACTATTTGCTTTCACTTTTAAACACTAGATAATCTCAGTGGTAAGAAAAATGACTTTTATATTACAATATGTAAAATGTTTTTTTTTTTTTTTTACATCTTTGTAAATATTTGACCTTAAAAATAAATTAGGCTTGTTTAGACATTGGCAATATGTGGTTTGAAATAATATAGTATGACATAAATTAATAAACAACAGGTTTATAGTATTTTAACACAATTATGATCTAATGCTAACATTAAAAAGGCAGCGTAAAGGCATCTGTTCTGATATACTAACCTTTGTAATCAGGTTATTTTGTATTGATGGTCACCATCTCTGTCAAGGAACTTCAAATAATCTATTTTAGGATATTACTGAGTGAAAATGGTTTATTTTGTCTGGTTAGTTCACATATTAGCAAGTAAAAAAAAAATGGTTCATTTATTTGGCACAATAAATTATATTTTTTATTATACGGATATGCTGACATGTTATTTGATGGACTGAGAAACGAGCTTGTTTTAGGTAATTGGTGCATGATGTGGCTGAGAGAAATTGTCAGTTCCTTTGCTCACCACGAGGGGGAGACAGCAGTAGTGTATGGGCTCAAATTCCCGCCAAATATATAGCGGTCACGTATAAAAAAATAATAAGCGTGAATCAAAAATTTAAAAACACATGTAAAAATATATTGCACAAACTGAAAAAAAAAATGCAAAATGATCAGAATAGCAAACAACGTGGTCACGGATCAAAATATAATAAGCGTGAATCAAGAAATAACAAGCATGAATAAAAACTTTAAACACATTAAAAGTTATTTTGCACAAAACTTAAACTTATGGTCATGCTTTCTTAAAAAGTATGTTTTCCTTGGTTTTATTACTGTGTACTTTGTGCTTTCTTGCATTTTCTGCTCATATTTTACTCTTTTGTACGCTTGTGCTGTTTTTCTCTTCGCTCTTCTTTCTGTGTTCTGCGCTTGCTTTCCCAAATGTTGCAGTTCGAGTTTCATGTAAATTAGGGCGGGCTTAAGAGTCACCATTGGTCCACTAGTTCTAGATTGACAGCTACTCCTCTAGCCAATCAATCGAAGAGGGGAGTTGACGTCACACCAATGCGACTCGTGGCTACTGATGCTTATGTAGGAGTACAAGCTGTACATCTTTGTACAATTTCTTCAATCCCATTATAATATACTAAAATGTTATTTTTCTAATACTTTTATATACTGTTTAATTTCTTATTTGTGCTTTGTTATGTGCATTTATTAAATTATTTTCGCTTGGCATACCAGCGTGATTACGTCACCGCACACTTCAGTGGGTGGTGCGCGCCGTGAGCGATATTTTTTTTCCCAGGATGGTTGGGGAAGACTCATGAATATTCATTAGGGAAGTCATCCCTGATTGGTCTGATGACCTACTCTAACCCCGCCCCTAAACCTACCCGTCACTGGGGTCTATGTGATGACCTACCCCAACCCCGCCCCTAAACCTACCCGTCACTGGGGTTAAGACCAATCAGGGATGACTTTCCTAATGAATATTCATGAGTCTTCCCCTACCATCCTGGGAAAAAAAATATCGCGCGCCGTGATGCACCTCATTCTGAGTAAATATAACAACAAAGAAGCACTGCTGCGCTCTCATTTATTTCATTTTTTCTTTAATCCTTACTCCTTTTCAGGAGTGCTACACAGGGGAAGACGGCAGTTCAATTTAACTTTACAAAGACTTTCAAGCAGTAAAGCTATCTGAACTCTGGACATAAATAATTAAATTCATCTTTTTTGATATGCATGAGAATGTTAATGTGCACACTTGTAATTGGTGTTAAACAATATTACTTGGCTCATGATGTCAATATGCTAAGGCTGCTGTAAGTAAAACATCCTGTAGTTATGAACAGTGTTGGGAGTAACGCGTTACAAAAGTAATTAATTACTGTAATGCATTGCTTTTTGCTGTAACGCGGTAATGTAAGGCATTACAGGGGGGGGGGGGGGGGGGAAGTAATATTTTACTCGGTACAAATGTCAGTAACGCGCGTTACAAGCATTGTTAGTTAACCTGGAATAAAGTGGTAGTTTTTTTTTCTTCATACAAATTCGCCAAAATCACTGCGAGATCAGCAGAGGAGAAACGTCCGCGCAAAATGTTTCACTTCCTGTACGTTAATCAGACAGAGCCGAGATGAGTGAGCCTGCAGCGGATAGTACATTCTCAACAGCGAGAGAGGGAGTTTCCTGCTTACCA
Organism: Vimba vimba; assembly: GCA_022828995.1. Taxonomy (NCBI): domain Eukaryota; kingdom Metazoa; phylum Chordata; class Actinopteri; order Cypriniformes; family Leuciscidae; genus Vimba; species Vimba vimba. The sequence continues at coordinate 34,326,212 of CM040831.1, read as the reverse complement.
GTCGCAGTGGTCCAGCGCCGTTTCCATGGCAACTCTGCGCCACGGCCGCTCCAGTGTTTGAAAGCGACATCAAAGAGTATAGAAGTAACTTCTATACTCTTTGGCGACATGAATGTTCAAAGTTCACGCACACGGCCATTGATTAAACCACGTCAAAATCATGCAGCATTTACAAACATCTAGAATTAGAACATTACTTAAATAAAAATCTCATTAATATTAAATTATACATTTAAAACTGATTTTGGAGATCTATGACTCGTTCATAGACCAAATGGCCTATGCCCACACTACTGCAGTCACTCACAATAATAATTAAAATAAAATAAAAATATTTGGCTTAGTTATTATTCATTAGTTATTTTTATTTTTGCTTAAAGGGACACTTCACCCATTTGCATTAAGCTTTCTATTGTTAGAAACCCAGTCATATATTATAATAAACGTGGATTTTTCATTAATTTTTCCCTGAGATGGGAGAAATAAGGATTTAAGTGTTTTACTTCCTGCTTATGACGTAAAAATCATCATTTTGCGTCATAATAAGCAGGAAGTCACATTTCATTGAAAAGTGTAGAGACTACAAACACTAGCTCCTCATTATTCCAGGGGGCGGGACCCGCTCACGCTATTGGCCTATTACAGATCAGTGGGTGGGACTTCACTTTCTGAAACTGAAAGCAATATCCTCCATCTTGTTTGAAGCTAAGCTAACAGGCGCTGTGGAGACAGATGTAAAGTTATGACAATAGCGGAGGAGAGTGCTCAATATGATATAGAGGAAGAGGATTTCGGAAGTCTGATGCTTGAATCAGGTGTTTGTGGCTACCTTTACAAGCCGCATTATAGCGAAGAGCAGCCGAGGCAGAAGACCTGCCTGCCGCGGACGAGGAGCCCGGACTGGCTCGAGTTAGGGCGGACTGGTGGCGCCGGTGATCTCACTATGCAACTACGAACACAGAGATAGAGTCCGTCTGCTGCAAAGGCGATGCCAATTTCTCCTGGACGAAATCTCTGAATCAGACGAGGACACGGACGTTTGTGTTGAGAACTATCCTAGTTTCGCACCGCATCTGACTGAACATCCCGGTAACGTTACCATGCAATAATTCACCACTTCGAAAGAAATACAAATGAGGAGTAATTCACTAATGAGTTCGCAAACTAACTAACGCTAGACATTTTGTGTGAAATGAATTTCAAGCTCCGGTGGTAGCTAGCCTTATAAGTTAGACGGATGAGTGATTCATATGCTGTTCTGGATTAGTGGGAGTGGCTTGCGCAGCTGTGCAATGTGGTGCATTGTGGGAGTTGTTGTCTTTCATAAAAATGCGTCCTGAAGTTACTTTCTTTCTTTCCTCGGTCAAGAAGGCACCGAATTCAAAATTTATTTTACATTTCGACTACATATATGACCCACTTTCAATAAAAATCAATGTTCCCATGGGTGAAATGCTCCTTTAAGTTTAAGCCTAAAGTTTACCCTGGGCTTAAAGTAAAAAGATGTCTGTACCATGCGTCCATGCAAAGTACCATGGTAATATTTGAGGTACCATGGTTATATCTGAGGTAGTATGTACCATGGTAATATGTACGGCAGAATGTACCATGGTTATATCTGAGGTACTAGGGCATGTACCATGGTAAATCTGAGGTACCATACTATGTACCATAGTAACATACTGTACAGTATAGTACTTCAGATATTATCATGGTACCATTATAATATCTGAAGTACTATAAAGTATGTACCATGGTTATATCTGAGGTACTATGGTATGTACCATAGTAACATCTACAGTACCATGCAATGTACCATGGTACCATGATAATATCTGAAGTACTATATAGTATGTACCATGGTTAGATTTAAGGTACCATGGTACTACCATGGTACTACTATGGTATACCATGGTATGTACTATAGTACATCATGGTAAAATTTCTTATGGGTCCAAGCTCAGTCGGATACCACATCACCTTCTACTGGATGTGTAATGAGCTAATTGAGAATCATACGCTACATTTAGATTGCCAAATCCATATTTGCAGTTATTTTGGTGAGAGTAACTTAAAAGTAATGCAATAGTAGCGTAATGCCTTACATTTTAAATACAGTAATATTGTAATGTAACGAATTACTTTGAAATGACAGTAACAAGTAATAAATAACGCATTACAGTTTCGAAGTAACTTGCCCAACACTGGTTATGAAACGCTACAGTTCGTTGCAAAAACTAAAACGGCCATTGTCTGAAGACTTTAGGACTTTGACCTGTCCGCTACGCATTGCCTACCTTTTTTTATTAACCTCGCCAAATTTGACAAGATTATTGAAAATTATTGTGTTACAGAGAAGATATACAGAAACCAGTTGAATTTAATACAGTGATTTATTACAAACTTATTGTGTTTACTTGCATAGCTACATAATTGCATATTACTTTAGGATTAATGTTTTAAATATAGCTTACAATTTGAATACAGCAACATCTCCATCAGCGATAGGTAACGTTGTTTCTAGAGTGCCGCTGTCCTGCAGAGTTTAGCGTCAACTCCGATTAAAAACCTCACCTGTCTTAAATATCCTAAAGACGATGATTAGCTGGTTCAGGTGTGTTTGATTAGGGTTGGAGGAGCTAAACTCTGCACCCAGGACCGACATTACCCATCCTTGTTATTGATTAAATTATATGAAAGTAAAACGGCCAGTAGGTGGTGGGAAGTTACTGCTCGGAGAAGATCGACGCTCGCGGTGCCAGGTCCAGTGCATTAGAGGCAGTGTTGGGCAAGTTACTTCGAAACTGTAATGCGTTATTTATTACTTGTTACTGTCATTTCAAAGTAATTCGTTACATTACAATATTACTGTATTTAAAATGTAAGGCATTACACTACTATTGCATTACTTTTAAGTTACTCTCACCAAAATAACTGCAAATATGGATTTGGCAATCTAAATGTAGCGTATGATTCTCAATTAGCTCATTACACATCCAGTAGAAGGTGATGTGGTATCCGACTGAGCTTGGACCCATAAGAAATTTTACCATGATGTACTATAGTACATACCATGGTATACCATAGTAGTACCATGGTAGTACCATGGTACCTTAAATCTAACCATGGTACATACTATATAGTACTTCAGATATTATCATGGTACCATGGTACATTGCATGGTACTGTAGATGTTACTATGGTACATACCATAGTACCTCAGATATAACCATGGTACATACTTTATAGTACTTCAGATATTATAATGGTACCATGATAATATCTGAAGTACTATACTGTACAGTATGTTACTATGGTACATAGTATGGTACCTCAGATTTACCATGGTACATGCCCTAGTACCTCAGATATAACCATGGTACATTCTGCCGTACATATTACCATGGTACATACTACCTCAGATATAACCATGGTACCTCAAATATTACCATGGTACTTTGCATGGACGCATGGTACAGACATCTTTTTACTTTAAGCCCAGGGTAAACTTTAGGCTTAAACTTAAAGGAGCATTTCACCCATGGGAACATTGATCTTTATTGAAAGTGGGTCATATATGTAGTCGAAATGTAAAATAAATTTTGAATTCGGTGCCTTCTTGACCGAGGAAAGAAAGAAAGTAACTTCAGGACGCATTTTTATGAAAGACAACAACTCCCACAATGCACCACATTGCACAGCTGCGCAAGCCACTCCCACTAATCCAGAACAGCATATGAATCACTCATCCGTCTAACTTATAAGGCTAGCTACCACTGGAGCTTGAAATTCATTTCACACAAAATGTCTAGCGTTAGTTAGTTTGCGAACTCATTAGTGAATTACTCCTCATTTGTATTTCTTTCGAAGTGGTGAATTATTGCATGGTAACGTTACCGGGATGTTCAGTCAGATGCGGTGCGAAACTAGGATAGTTCTCAACACAAACGTCCGTGTCCTCGTCTGATTCAGAGATTTCGTCCAGGAGAAATTGGCATCGCCTTTGCAGCAGACGGACTCTATCTCTGTGTTCGTAGTTGCATAGTGAGATCACCGGCGCCACCAGTCCGCCCTAACTCGAGCCAGTCCGGGCTCCTCGTCCGCGGCAGGCAGGTCTTCTGCCTCGGCTGCTCTTCGCTATAATGCGGCTTGTAAAGGTAGCCACAAACACCTGATTCAAGCATCAGACTTCCGAAATCCTCTTCCTCTATATCATATTGAGCACTCTCCTCCGCTATTGTCATAACTTTACATCTGTCTCCACAGCGCCTGTTAGCTTAGCTTCAAACAAGATGGAGGATATTGCTTTCAGTTTCAGAAAGTGAAGTCCCACCCACTGATCTGTAATAGGCCAATAGCGTGAGCGGGTCCCGCCCCCTGGAATAATGAGGAGCTAGTGTTTGTAGTCTCTACACTTTTCAATGAAATGTGACTTCCTGCTTATTATGACGCAAAATGATGATTTTTACGTCATAATAAGCAGGAAGTAAAACACTTAAATCCTTATTTCTCCCATCTCAGGGAAAAATTAATGAAAAATCCACGTTTATTATAATATATGACTGGGTTTCTAACAATAGAAAGCTTAATGCAAATGGGTGAAGTGTCCCTTTAAGCAAAAATAAAAATAACTAATGAATAATAACTAAGCCAAATATTTTTATTTTATTTTAATTATTATTGTGAGTGACTGCAGTAGTGTGGGCATAGGCCATTTGGTCTATGAACGAGTCATAGATCTCCAAAATCAGTTTTAAATGTATAATTTAATATTAATGAGATTTTTATTTAAGTAATGTTCTAATTCTAGATGTTTGTAAATGCTGCATGATTTTGACGTGGTTTAATCAATGGCCGTGCGCGTGAACTTTGAACATTCAGAGTTGCCATGGAAACGGCGCTGGACCACTGCGACTGGTAAGCAGGAAACTCCCTCTCTCGCTGTTGAGAATGTACTATCCGCTGCAGGCTCACTCATCTCGGCTCTGTCTGATTAAAACGTACAGGAAGTGAAACATTTTGCGCGGACGTTTCTCCTCTGCTGATCTCGCGGTGATTTTGGCGAATTTGTATGAAGAAAAAAAAACTACCACTTTATTCCAGGTTAACTAACAATGCTTGTAACGCGCGTTACTGACATTTGTACCGAGTAAAATATTACTTCCCCCCCCCCCCCCCTGTAATGCCTTACATTACCGCGTTACAGCAAAAAGCAATGCATTACAGTAATTAATTACTTTTGTAACGCGTTACTCCCAACACTGATTAGAGGTGAATGATGGATCATCAGACAGGCATAACTGTAACAGGTCGTCGTTAGGATGACGAATTTAACGATACCATATTGCCAGGTATACGTATATACCGGCAACAGGTTGAGTTGCAGGCACACATGCAGTTTAAAGGTGTCCTGCCACAGAAAAAAATTTGCCAACTGAGTTGATGGTCGTCTTCTCCTGTATAACAAGTAAGCATCAGTAGCCACGAGTCGCATTGGTGTGACGTCAACTCCCCTCTTCGATTGATTGGCTAGAGGAGTAGCTGTCAATCTAGAACTAGTGGACCAATGGTGACGCTTAAGCCCGCCCTAATTTACATGAAACTCGAACTGCAACATTTGGGAAAGCAAGCGCAGAACACAGAAAGAAGAGCGAAGAGAAAAACAGCACAAGCGTACAAAAGAGTAAAATATGAGCAGAAAATGCAAGAAAGCACAAAGTACACAGTAATAAAATCAAGGAAAACATACTTTTTAAGAAAGCATGACCATAAGTTTAAGTTTTGTGCAAAATAACTTTTAATGTGTTTAAAGTTTTTATTCATGCTTGTTATTTCTTGATTCACGCTTATTATATTTTGATCCGTGACCACGTTGTTTGCTATTCTGATCATTTAGCATTTTTTTTTTTCAGTTTGTGCAATATATTTTTACATGTGTTTTTAAATTTTTGATTCACGCTTATTATTTTTTTATACGTGACCGCTATATATTTGGCGGGAATTTGAGCCCATAGTAGTGCACTCACTGCAGTAAATGAAACACTCAAATAAATCAGTCAAATTGTTCGGCAATATCAACATTTTACTACAGTTGTTAGTGATGTTTTCTTCATATTTCGTTAAAATATAAAAATCAAATGAATTCTGAATGCTAATAACTTTCAGATTACTCACAGACTTAAGTAGACACTCTGTCTCTCCTCATGGTTATTTAGCAGGTAATTGTTTACCCATCATTCAGAATCACCCATTTAAAAAGTAGCCGTCTGCGTGCTGGTCTGTTGTGAGTGTTCACGTTGTTTTCGATTACTATTGTTAGTTGCTATGGTGTGTTGGACGCATTAATCGACCCTTTTTAGGGATTAATTGCACTTGACTCGACATTAATCATCACTTAACTTATAGGCAACATTTAAAACTGTTGCCTAAAGTATCTGCTGGTATGTTATAAACATCCCCAAACGTATGTCATTTTGTAGTCCTAAGAGGGGTAAACCATTAGCCTACTTTTTATAAACATTTAAATTGATACTACATCTAGAAATTCTAATTTAAATCTCATTTCCTTTTGAACAGCAAGTGGCGATAAAGTCTTGACATCTGATTAGTCACTCTCACTTTCTGTGTGATTACTGAATCCTATGTTACTGAAGTGATGTTGATGCAAAGTGACATTGGTGTTTTCCATTATTTTATTTATTTTTTATTCTGTGTGATCCTCATTCTTTAAATTCTTTGTAAATACAGTCATTGGCTACAGTCAGAAGAGGGAAAGATTTTAGTTTATCATTTACTTCCCTTTGCAGCTGTATTGGAAAACCGAGAAGTGTTTACTAGTATTTTGTGATTCAATGCCAGCCAGGGTGATATAACATAAGTATAGTGTTATAAATGTACATATACACCAATGATACAAAACTTTATGACCACCAGCCTAATATGCTGTTGGTCCTACACATACTGCCAAAACAGCACTGACCCGCAGAGGCATGGACTCTAAAGATCCCTGAAGGTGTCCTGTGGTTTCTGGCACAAAGATGTTAATGTTAATGCAAAGATGTTAATGCACAATGTTAATGTTAATGCAAAGATGTTAATGCACATCTTTGTGCAAAGCAGCAGTTCATGCAAGTCCTGTAGGTTACGAGGGGAAGCCATCGTAGATCAAACTTGTTGGTCCAGGGCAACACCTTGAACTCTTAGTCATGTTTCTCAAACCATTCTTGTACAATAGCCACTTTCCAACCGGAGGAACCTTTTCACAGTTCCTAGAACTATTGGCTAAAGTTCCCGGATGTCGGCGTGTTCGCACCGCAGGAACTAGGAACGATTTTAGTTCTAGGAACTCCATTTGTAGGAACTAATTTAGGTCCTACTTCAGAGTAGGGTCTAAACCAGCACTATAGGAACTACCCGTGACGTTAGTGTACGCTGATTGACCGAACGCACGCGGAGCACCAGCACCCACCATTTTTAAAACAGCTAGCTGCTATATGTAAACACACAGATTATAGCCTATATATTTACTCCAGAAACTAACTATACAAACATGGAAAACAGTGATAGATGGGTCTCTAAACCTTTATGCTGAAGAGAAAATCCAACGCATCTTTGAGGGGACCAAGCCAAACATGATTATGTTTATCTGCCCAGCTAGCAACACTGGACATCAACCACACGGCATAGGCTAATAACCTTTTTTTCATATACTGTCTACTTTCTATAACAGTTCTATCTAATAACATATTAAACAGTACTGTTAGACAGATCGCTAACTAATAAACACAGAGAATGCGAGCATTGTTTGCTCTGGTGTTCTCAGCGCCGCCAAAATAAAGGTCCGTCGCGCCGTCAAAATAAAAGTCACCGTGCTTGCGTCACTCCCTTACCCCTCTTACCAGTTCCTATGGGCACTTGGCCAGTGCGAACGCAAACAGCAAAACCGAGTTTGGGGGAGAGTAGTTCTTAGAACTGTTTAGAAGTAGTTCCTGTAACTACTTGGTCGGAAAGCGGCTAATGTGTGTCAGGGTGCATTATCCTGCTGAACACCATTGTCATGAAGGGGTGTACCTGGTCTGCATCAATGGTGGCACGTGTCAAATTTGTGTCCACATGAATGGCCGGACCCAGGGTTTCCCACCAGATTATTGCCCAGACCATCACAGCGGCTTGTTGTTCTCCCACAGTGCATCCTGATGCCATCACTTCCCCAGGTAAACGGCCCACACGTACACTGCTGACCACGTGATGTAAAAGAAAACAGGACTAGACGAACTTCTTCCACTGCTCATGGTCCAGTTCAGTCCCTTGTGTGCCCATAGGTGCGTTTGACGGTTGACGGGTCATCACAGGCACTCTGATTGGTCTAGCAGAAGAGTGTGATGCACTGTGTGTTCTGACTTCCATAACCATTATTAAAATTTTGTGTGACTTGTGCCACAGTAGACCTTCTGTTGGCTCAGACCAGACGGGATAGCCTTCATGCCCTCGTGCATCAATGAATCTTGGACGGCCAACACCCTGACACCGGTTTGTCCTTCCTCAGACCACTATTGGTAAACAGCATTGCCGTTTTAGAGATACTCTGTCCTGGTCGCCTTGCCAAAACAATTTGGTCCTTGTCACTCAGATCCTCATTCCTGCCCATTTCTCCTGCATCCAAAACGTTGATAATGAGAACTGATTGTTTGCTTACCATCTAATCTACCAAGACTTTAATATGTGGCCTTGTTAGGAGATGATTAACGATATTCACTTCACCTGTAATTGGTTATAATGTTTTGGCTCATCAGTGTAAAAAGAACTGGGGCATTAATTCCATGTGCATTTAATATTACTGAACTAATATTGGACAAATAAATTGATGACAGTACTACATTGCCATTGCTATTCTTTCTGAGCTCGGTCAAGAGATGTGTGCACAGACATTATCAGGGTGTGTGACAGACACTTGATGTGTAAACAATAAAAAAACCACAGTATGTTCCTGTACTGAATCATGTGCCATAGGAGTTTTTAGTTTCCAGTTTTATCGCTGGCTGTGTTCCAACAAAACATATTTTCTTCCATTCCAGGGCAGGTGTTCCCTGTAAACAGTGTCAGGACGTGTTTAAAATCAGTCAAACTTCCTCCTAACCCACCACAGGTGCAAGAGCAGCTTAGAAGAACGGTAAGTCAAATCTTTCTATTTAATGTAACTCTCCATAAACTATATTCTCTCACAATATGTCCTTATTTGTGTAATGAAATGAACTACAATACTAAATTATGATATTATAAGGATTTTGCTATACATGTAATAAACATAAAGCTATTAGATAATTAAGTAACTTAATGCGTTTATGATTTTATAAAACAGCAATATGTGTTCAATGAATATTCAACTTTAATATGTAATACTAATATGTAGTAATAATATAAGTAATTTGTTGTTAAAGATAAATATAAAGTGGGACCTTTTAGAATATTGGGTTTTTTCCAACTGCTTCAAAAGTTGCTCCTACAGACATATTTTAAAGTTGAAAATGTTTAATTTATAATAAGTTATTATTATGACTGCCGCTAGCGTAGCTAGCGAAAGCAGTCATATAGGGATTGTCAAAGGTTTTTTTTTTTTTTTTCGTCATCTACTGAATTTTTCGTCAACGATACCAGGGACACCGAAACACCGGGGAACATGAAATTTGGTGGGCATGTAGCCCCACTAGACTTTTACGGAAAAATTTTGTTTGGTCCCCGGGGGCCACTCCCCCCCCCCCCCGCACTGGGCCCCCCCCAAACCCAAAAAATGCAGTTTTTCCTAAATAACTACCTGAACCGTGGCACCGAGGATGAAGACATTTTTATGGTATGTTGCTCTTAAGGGCCCACATCAACCTAGCCCATAATCACTCATTTGTGATTTGCGCCCCTCCCATAAAAATGAAAATGCAATATTATTCTGCTTTAATCGCCCATATCTTCAGTTGAGATGTTCAGAACTGCACCATATTTCATGTGTATGATTAACTTGACATCATCTGGGGGTATGCTAAGTTTCGTAGAATTTCATCCATGGGGGGGTATAAAATAAATTCATTTATCTGCACATTTAGTGACTGTACACTCATCGGCCTGTAGATGGTGGTGTTGAGCGAAGGGTTGCTGGTTTAGGATGATACTGTCACACACACACATGCAGGAATACAAACAAACTCAAGCATGCACACACACTGACATCCACACGCACAGACACACACCCATACACACACATACAAATCCACATGCACAGACACACACACACAAACACACACTTGTTGTTAAAATTCAATCAACTCTGTGAATTATTAAACAAACTGCCGATGTAGCATGAAAAAGACTTGCTTGAACACAATAAGTGTGTTTTTGAAACTCATTTTTGTAATACATTATGTAGGGAAAACCACTGTTATGGATGTGACGTTTTCACATTATGGATGTTAAGTGTCTAAGCTAATGACTTTTGATATAAAACTTAAATAGTAATGGCAAATAATTACAAAACTCTAAATTATCCATGATCCACAGGAATACTCCAGACAGTCTTTTAAAATATACAACTTATATACATAAACACGCAATACAGCCAAATTGCTCCACGTAATTTATTTTTGTGGAAAGCCAGTGCAGGCCTGAGCGGCGGTCATATTTTGTACCGCCCTGCGGTACATCTAGTTTATATTCAAGATTAACATGGGTATAGTGAGAATAATAAATCTCCCCCTGATTGCAGAAGAAGGACTCCTACATGCTGGTTTCATCTCTGACTTCATCATCATGAGATTATTTCTGGATTCACAGCTTCTGCTGGTGTTCATATCAGTCCTGGCACTGAGTAAGGTTTAGTTTCTGTTTGATTATAAGTCTTATGTGGCAAAGACTATATAAATATACAATCTTGTGTTTCCGAATGTAATAATCTCTTTCTCTTTTACAGCCAGGGCACAAACAACAACTGAAACATCAACTGACACTCCAACAACTGAGACAACAACTGCACAACCAACTGAAATACGTAATATTTTTATGTAGTTTACAGACGTGTTTTTTTAATGTCTTTTTTTTTATTTAAAACATTACAACTTTACCAACACAAACAACAACACTGGCCAGTACTTATAGACTGTCTCTAAATGGTGTCAATTGAACAAACCCAATATGAACCCGAGAAATCAGTTTATCGGGAAAGAAAATGTACTGTACAAAAATATGTATTATCATATATGACTCAATATACATTTGTCCAATCTAATGCTTCTCTGACTATCAGTGGCAAGTAGAAAAATCATGGATCAATGCATATTTAAACTGGAATACAGTGAAAGAAAACTGTGCTCATCAAGTGAGTTCATGAGGTATTTTATTTGATTTTATTTTTTTCTTTCAGAAACCACCACAGTTCTACCAGGTAATAATGCTGTGATTGATAGATGACTCATCACACACCTATGCAATGTAAGATAGCACATAGATCCGACAGTTCAGGAGGCCAGGGCGGATCCGACAGTTCAGGAGGCCAGGGCAAATCGGCTTTGTGGTTTTGCCATGCAAGCTAGCCCACTATGGCTGGGGACATATAGCCACATAATTATGATTTCATGGTGACTTTAATGCTCTTTTTTAATTTAATATGCATTACAGAAAACACAAAAAACAACACCAACAACTGCCAACAAATTACCATGGACTGGTGATTACAGTCCTTTGAATTAATCATATACACTCGCGTCAGAATTACTGCAATTATGAGATTGTAACTTGTGATAAAACACTCAAACCTTTATCAATCTCTGAATTGGATAAAACTTCACAGTGCTAATAAGGTGCTTCTCTGCATGCTGCCTTTCTGTGTACGTCGAAGCCAGCTCCAGTGTTTTTTTCCAAAAGGCACAACAGGTGTGGCCAATGAGAATGCGTGTCAAATGGGAATGGGATCATGCTGTAGCATACATTGTACTGTATTTTTTATTTCATATGAAACATAGTCCCATAATACGTTCCAGTAATGTTTGGCAAACAGGTACTTGAGTTTGTAGTTTGATGACGGCAAAAGCTTTTTTTTTTTTTATGGCAACCCATAGAAGTTAACCCAACTAATATCTACAGTTGATTTAAACATCTCAATTATTTCCCTGATGGACATTTTAAACTGTTGAGTTATTTCCTTATAGCCATTTCCTTATTTGTGCAGTTCAACAGAATTTTGTCAAACATCATTACTGTATTCTCGGGGTTTTCCCATAATGATGTATGTCTATAGGAATTTACCTTGTATGACCTATCAACTCATAATAAGAGCCCAGTGACACCAGAAGTCATAACTTGAATTTAGTTCCTGATCACTCAGGTGAACTTAAAAACATACAGTATGATTGGGAATTTACTTCAGTTCGATTTTACTCTTAGAGGAATGTATAGAAATGAATTTACGTAGTCTTAAAAAGGTACACTATGGTGTATGCTGTCTAATCCTGAATCACTGCGTTGCACCTATAATAATGGCTCGTTTCCACCAAGCGGTACAGTACAGTCCAGTACGATTCGGGATGGTAAACCCTAATCCGGCTTGCATTTCCACCGCCAACAGGACCCTTAGTTGATAGGTGTTACAGTAACCTTAGTTGAAAGTAGCGTTCAACTTCATTCTCGCGCAAAGAAGAAAGCGACACAGTAAACAGCAATGGAGGACATACAGTAGATATTGTTATTGCTTCTCGGCATGTAGCTGTTTGTCACAAGAAGTTTTTTTTTTTATTGTGTTTCAACTGTACAGTAAAAGAATGGCACCTCTTGTGTTGTCATTCCCCTTGTAGCATGCGCAAGTGACGATTCTCTGTCAACCAATCAATGTTCTGCAGTGAGTTTAGCTCCACCCTTTAAGGACCAGACTACTGTGCTAGAAACCCCAACAGAAGGGTCCCAAAAAAGTGGTACGGTACAGTTTGGTATTTTTGTGTACCATTCACAACTTCTGACAATTGAAATTGAAATAATTATGTACCACACTGTACTGTACTGTACCGTACCATTCGGTGGAAATGAGCCATAAGTGTTTATGTACGGACTATTTTAGACTAAGTGGGACACAACCACTTCGGAGTAACCCAATACTTATTGTATCACTGTGCATCAAGTGCTGAGGAATATACAGAGCGGTTCTCACCATGAACATAGCCATAGTATACCAAGTAAATACAGGGCCAGTATCGCCGATATCGATACCAATACTTTTTCATTTTAAAAGCATGCACTTGAACTTGTATGCACTTTCCTGTGCTAGAGCAGTGTGTCATGAATTATGAGGTGAATGCATCATTAATATGCTAAATCTGAATACGTTTTCATGACTACTAGGCCTAAATATTTTGTGATTTGTGCTCTCAACTCGCCTGTAATTAGTCAGTGACTTTTACAAAACTACCCTAATTATAGTACTAGCCTACTACTAGCCTACTAGTACTAGCCTACTGTTCAAAAGTTTGGGGTCTGTAAGATTTTTAATTCTCTTCTGCATTTATTTGATCAAAAATACAGTAAAAACTGTAATATTACAATTTAACATAGGCATCTGTTTTCTTCTGCATTTATTTGATCAAAAATACAGTAAAAACTGTAATATTACAATTTAACATAGGCTATCTGTTTTCTATGCCATAGTAAACTGTAATTTATTCATGTGATCAAAGCTGAATTTTCGGCATCATTACTCCAGTCATGATGATAATTCATTTTAATATGCTGATTTGCTGCTCAGGAAACATTTCTTATTATTATCAATGTTGAAAACAGTTTCATATTTTTGTGGAAACCATGATACATTTTATGCAGAATTATTTGATGAACAAAGTTGAAAGAACAGCATTTATATGAAGTAGATTTTTTTTTAACAGTGTAAAACCCTTGACTGTCACTTTTGATCAATTTAATGCATCGATCCTTGTTGAATAAAAATATTAATTTCATTAAAAAAATCTTACTGACGTCAACATTTTGAACCGTTATGTACACTTTTGGTTAGTTTATTGCGAAATAACTCCCGATTGTTTCTGTGTCATCTAAGCAAGGCTTCGTTTCCCAAACGCACTGGGCCTGTGAGCTCAGCGAAGCACCAGCATCGAACGCTCTCTGTGATTGATTGGTTTCGTCTTGTATCCAGATGACTTGGAGAAAAAGTTCTATCCTACACAATTATCCGCTAACATTCGCTTATTTTTCCACTTAGAAGCTTATTTTACGCACTTAATTGCGTGATAAATTAATAAAAACTTACTGGTAAAAAAACACACATTTGGATCGATATATTTATGTGAGGATCGATCCTTTTCGATACCACGTCAGTATCGAAAGTATCGATACTTCAGGATTGATCCGCCCATCACTAATGTAGACATAACATAAGGCTTGTTCGACTTGAACCGGCGCTGCACAGACCGATCAGTTTATGACATCAAAGTACCGCAAGAGCGAATAGAGAGCAGACGGCTCCTTATGCTTTTGAATTGCTCTCGCGGTACTTTGATGTCATAAACCAATCGTCTGTGCAGCGCCGGTTCAAGTCGAGCAAGCCTATTATGTTGATATTCTTCTGCAAAGGCGGTCTTTCGCTGCCCTGTGACATCATAAGTCTTCACTTTTTAGATCCTGTCGTTTTCTAGCCTTGGTTTCAAGCAGTTTTTGGAATAACAAGGAAGTTTTGAGTTTTGAAACTTAGGGTATTTTTATAGTACAACGAACTCTTAACTGTCAAAATTAAAAAAAACGCGCAGTTGAAACTCATTGTTAACTGGTTTGAATCCTACCTGCATGATCGTACACAATCTGTACTAATTAACAACTGCAATTCTGAGTCTCTTAGGCTAACCACCGGGGTTCCTCAGGGCTCAATATTAGGGCCCCTCTTATTTAGCCTTTATGTCAATGACTTGCCTAATGTTTGCTCTGAAGTAGAATGTTTAATGTATGCAGATGACACCGTTCTATTTGTTCATGGTCGCTCTAAAGACATTGTTGCAGATAAACTCACTAAAGCAATGACTCGTGTTACATCCTGGCTGCAGGAGAACTGCCTGCAGCTAAATATTTCGAAAACTGTAGGTATGTTCTTCAGTAAAACCATTAGAACTTCATTTAATTCTGACATAATAGTTGCTGGAGAAAAATTATGAATCGTAAATCAATACAAATATCTTGGCTTAGTAATAGATTCACATCTCTCCTTTAAAGCCCATATTGAAAAATTATGTAAAAATAATCAAGTTTAATCTTGCAAATTTCCGCTCAGTTCGAAATGACATGTCAACCGAAGCTGCACTAATTTTTTTACATTCCATGATTTTCAGCCACCTCAATTACTGCTTAATAAGTTGGTCTCAAGCAAGTCAGAGCGCAAAAAGACCTTTGGAATCATTATACAAACAAGCCATTAAAATCATGGACAAAAAACCAAGGCACTATCATCATTGTGCAATTTTAAAAAAACACAGCCTTTTAAACTGGGACAGTATTCATACGTTTTTAGATCTGAGTCTCATATACAAAGTAACACATGATTTGGCCCCAGCTCCTCTGGCTGAGTTCATCAGCCAAGAGTTCAACAGCTCTGAGCGCGTCACTCGAGGCTCTGCCAGAGGGGACTGTGTCATCACTCTGTACAGGAGTGCTTTCAGTCGCTCGGCCTGGTCAGTGAGGGGCGCTGCTGAATGGAATTCTATACCTGAGGAGGTTAGACAGCTCAACACTTACAAGGCCTTTACAAAAAAATTGAAAATTTGGCTCATTAACAATTATGTCTGCCAACATTAAAAGCCGAGCATTTTGAGCTGTATTATATATTTGATTTATTATAGCCTTTCTGACAATATGTTTTTTGTGTGTCTTATTATTGTAACAGGTACAGTGTACCTTAAGTTATTTGACAGTGTCATTTATATTGTAGTCAATTTGCCATGGACTTGTAAATGTATTTTCTTGTTCGTATTTTAATGCTTTTTTACATCTTGGCCAGGGGACTACAGATGAAAAATAGCCTTTTGGCTAATTCTGGCTTTTTTAACCATGTTTGTTCATGTGTTTTATGAAATTGCACTGTCCCCTTTTAAATAAACCAATAAATCAATCAAATAAAAAAAAAAAACTAAAAAAAACAACAACTTTAAATTAAATGAAATGTGGAGGATGTTAACTGTGACAAGAAGAGTGACAGGTTAGTTTACGGTGACAAGATGCTTGTAACTAAGTGAAAGAGAGCAACCGTTAAAGATGCTATTTTATAACATGATATTATGTCCCAAAGCTTGTCTACTCTTCTGGTACACACTCAAACGTATGTAATTTTTCTACACAAAGAGTATATACTTTTAGGACATAGTATAATTAGGCGAATTGGGACACAGCACACATATACATGCCTAAATGCATTTAGGTGCTGCCATGCAATTGGCTGATTAGACATTTGTGCTAATGAGCAGTTGAACAGGTGTACCTAACAAATTGGCCAGTGCATATAACTTATTTTGTTTGGCTTTACTAGAAACCAACATACATGTACAACATTACACATTCAACAAATAATTAAACATGCTGTGTGTGTTTCCTTTTAGACAATGTCGTTGGGCTTCAAGTGAAACTTTCCTCAAGTTTAGACCTAATAGATAGTAGAAACATTGAGATGGTTTTACAGCAAGTAAGACACAAACACGACTATTTATTCAGAATATAGTGCTAATAGAAGACGTGAAAGTTTGATCTGTCTGTCCATCTTTTGTTTCAGATAAAACAGGTGCTGGTCAATAAGGGTCTGCCAAGCAACATAAAGCTGGAGTTAAGAAAACGGCAAAAGATAAAGCCGTAAATTAAGTCTCATTCAGGAAAAGGAATGAAAAGACCCCTGGTTTACATTATTGTGTTTGTTTTTTTTTTTTTTGAAGGATTAAGTTTAAAAAGGGACATAAAACACAATAAAAGTTGTCTTATAGTAGCTTTGTGTGAAGAACAGATTGAAATTTAAACCGAAAAGTTGTATAACGTACTGGCATCCACCCAAGATTTCCTTGTATGCTCATGAGAGTTCACTGATTTGACGATATCCATTTTAAAAGTTTTTTTTTTTTTAAATCTTTTCAGTGAATAATTTTCTATGGTTACAAACCTATTCTGAATGATTTAATCACAAATGGGACTGATCTGGTCCTCAAGTTCAGTTCACTGAATAAATTATCTTGTTATCAACCAGCTGAAGGCCAGGATTATGAGTGAATAACGGCTTCAAATTCAGTCTGTTCCTGCCTGAAGAATTGAAATATCATGCACAAGTTGTATGGCCTATTTTATGACACTTTTATGGTTTATATTATATTTACTTTATATTTTCTCACCCCTCAATTTTCAAACATACATATATATCAAAAAATCGACATAATGATACAGAAGAACTAATTGTGTTTGATCCAACTTATTTCTGTGTTAATTTAGCTTGAATAAAAGTAATTAATTCTCTTTTTTTCTCATCATGCTTTTGTATTATCAGATCTCTTGCAAAGTTGCAAGGGTTTAATAATCGAACTGATCTGAAGTATGTGAACAATGAAATTAAACCTGACCTTCCTCTTCAACTCAGTTTATTAGAATCACTAGAGCAAAGTGCCTGTGCAAAATCATTTTTTGTGTGTGTTTTTAGTAATTGTTGGTTCGGTGTGTTTGAGTGCTCATTGTTACAATTACACAGCAAAAGTTCAGTGACATTTTTATTTGTGCATGGTTGAAAGCAAATACTGATACTGACATAATGACATACAATAAATATGGAAAATTGAACTACACGATTGAGGGAGCAGGCTACACATTAAACTCTGAGAAAACGCAACGCTTGAGCAAACAGTTTGTGAATAGGCTACTACAAATGATGGCCGTGAAAGAGACTGTGAATGCATTGAATAGGATATGTTTAGTTGGTGAATAGCATAGGCTACTATTACACAGTAGCGATAACGTTAAGCGCACCAGAATAAAATATAATATTCAGAAATAAACAGTGTAGCTGACTTACAGATTCAGTTAACATCCACAAATGAATAAGCGCTTCAGGGAGCGATTCAGGGAGCAGGCTACACAGTGAACTCAGAGAAAACGCTACTTAAGCTCCGCTGCTTTCTTCAACCCTCTCTGTCTCTGGTCCTGCGCTGTGCTCACTCAATGTGCAGTGTGAGAGGGGGAGTGGCCTGCGCTGTGCTCACTCAATGTGCAGTGTGAGAGGGGGAGTGGCCTGCGCTGTGCTCACTCAGTGTAAGTGTGAGAGGGGGAGTGGTCTCTGGTCCAGCGCTGTGCTCATTCAGTGTCAGTGTGAGAGGGGGAGTGGTCTCTGGTCCAGCGCTGTGCTCACTCAGTGTCAGTGTGAGAGGGGGAGTGGCCTGTGCTGTGCTCACTCAGTGTAAGTGTGAGAGGGGGAGTGGCCTGCGCTGTGCTCACTCAGTGTCAGTGTGAGAGGGGGAGTGGCCTGTGCTGTGCTCACTCAGTGTCAGTGTGAGAGGGGGAGTGGCCTGCGCTGTGCTCACTCAGTGTAAGTGTGAGAGGGGGAGTGGTCTCTGGTCCAGCGCTGTGCTCACTCAGTGTAAGTGTGAGAGGGGGAGTGGTCTCTGGTCCAGCGCTGTGCTCACTCAATGTGCAGTGTGAGAGGGGGAGTGGCCTGCGCTGTGCTCACTCAGTGTAAGTGTGAGAGGGGGAGTGGTCTCTGGTCCAGCGCTGTGCTCACTCAGTGTAAGTGTGAGAGGGGGAGTGGTCTCTGGTCCAGCGCTGTGCTCACTCAGTGTAAGTGTGAGAGGGGGAGTGGTCTCTGGTCCAGCGCTGTGCTCACTCAGTGTCAGTGTGAGAGGGGGAGTGGTCTCTGGTCCAGCGCTGTGCTCACTCAGTGTCAGTGTGAGAGGGGGAGTGGTCTCTGGTCCAGCGCTGTGCTCACTCAGTGTCAGTGTGAGAGGGGGAGTGGTCTCTGGTCCAGCGCTGTGCTCACTCAGTGTCAGTGTGAGAGGGGGAGTGGTCTCTGGTCCAGCGCTGTGCTCACTCAGTGTCAGTGTGAGAGGGGGAGTGGTCTCTGGTCCAGCGCTGTGCTCACTCAGTGTAAGTGTGAGAGGGGGAGTGGTCTCTGGTCCAGCGCTGTGCTCACTCAGTGTAAGTGTGAGAGGGGGAGTGGTCTCTGGTCCAGCGCTGTGCTCACTCAGTGTCAGTGTGAGAGGGGGAGTGGTCTCTGGTCCAGCGCTGTGCTCACTCAGTGTCAGTGTGAGAGGGGGAGTGGTCTCTGGTCCAGCGCTGTGCTCACTCAGTGTCAGTGTGAGAGGGGGAGTGGTCTCTGGTCCAGCGCTGTGCTCACTCAGTGTCAGTGTGAGAGGGGGAGTGGTCTCTGGTCCAGCGCTGTGCTCACTCAGTGTTTGTGTGAGAGGGGGAGTGGTCTCTGGTCCAACGCTGTGCTCACTCAGTGTCAGTGTGAGAGGGGGAGTGGTCTCTGGTCCAGCGCTGTGCTCACTCAGTGTCAGTGTGAGAGGGGGAGTGGTCTCTGGTCCAGCGCTGTGCTCACTCAGTGTGCAGTGTGAGACGGGGTTTGGCCAGCAGCTAGAGTGGCAAAAGTCAATGTGTGCTTCTTTTAACGATATATTTAACAATATCTTTTGCATTTCTAATCCAAACAACGGCAAACTTGGCACTGCACTTCCTCGTGCCCATAGCAAGACACCTGTCAAGTTTGAAAGCCATCAGACTAACGGTTCGAGAGATATGCGAATATATTCAGAAGTAAACAGCGTAGCTGACTTACAGATTCAGTTAACATCCACAAATGAATAAGTGCGACAATTCAGGGAGCAAGCTATACGGTGAACTCCGAGAAAACGCTACGCTTGAGCAAACAGTTTGTGAATAGGCTACTACAAATGATGGCCGTGAATAAAATATAATATTCAGAAGTAAACAGTGTAGCTGACTTAATGTTTAGCTGACAGAGTGTTTATGTCAGAATGTGTATTTTTAAACCACAACCTTCTAAGTGCTTCTTTTACCAATATATTTTGCATTTCTAATCCAAACAACGTCAAACTTGGCACTGCACTTACTCTTGCCCGTAGCAAGACACCTGTCAAGTTTGAAATCCATCGGACTAACGGTTCGAGAGATATGTGAATAAAAGACAGACAGACAGACGTTTCTGTAATTTATAAATAGTTTGCATAAGAAGACAAATACTTGACCCAATTGTGAACTATTTTGCTATTTGCTTTCACTTTTAAACACTAAATAATTTCAGTGGTAAGAAACATTACTTTTATATTACAATATGTAAAATGTATGTAAAAAATGGTCCTTAAAAATAAATTAGGCTTGTTTAGACATTGGCAATATGTGTTTTTTATATATAATATAGGATGACATAAATGAATAAACAGGTTCATAGTATTTTAACACAATTATGCTATAACAAAATATATTAACATTAAAAAGGCAGCGTAAAGGCATCTGTTCTGATATACTAACCTTTGTAATCAGGTTATTTTGTTTTGATGGTCACCATCTCTGTCAAGGAACATCAAATAATCTATTTTAGGATATTACTAGTGAAAATGGTTAATTTTGTCTGGTTAGTTCACACATTAGCAAGTAAAAAAAATGGTTCATTTATTTGGCACAATAAATTATATTTTTATTATACGGAAATGCTGACATGTTATTTGATGGACTGAGAAACGAGCTTGTTTTAGGTCCTTTGCTCACCACGAGGGGGAGACAGCAGCAGTGCACTCACTGCAGTAAATGAAACACTCAAATAAATCAGTCAAATTGTTCGGCATTATCAACATTTTACTACAGTAGTTAGTGATGTTTTCTTCATATTTCGTTAAAATATAAAAATGAAATGAATTCGGAATGCTAATAACTTTCTCAGATTAACGTTACTCACAGATGGGTTCTCAAGTCTCACGCATTGGCCGTGAGACACACGCAATTCAACCAGTTCACACGCTCACGGACCACACCGTGTATTTCTCACGCTGAAAAGGCAATGCCAGCCAAGTTGTCCTGCAAGCTTTATATATAATTAACGTTGTATGCGAGGCGCAGGCACACAAAGTGAAGTTTCCTGCCGCCAGCACGTATCTTGGCCAGATTGCGTTCGTTACTAGGCAACATAGATGCGCGAACACACGGAAGTTGACGGAACATTCTCGGCCACCGTACGTTCGTTACTAGGTCGCGCGAACACACGTCGTGATGGAGAAGGTAATTTGGAAGAAAGCTCGTCTAACATTTTTAGGCTAGAACATTTAATATATAGCCCATCGTATACATTATTATTGATGCAGTCAAAAACTCTACAACTACTTTGCAACCAGGCCAGAAGCTTTGGCTCAGTTTGGCTAGCTTACGTTATCTGAAACTAAGGGAAATGTTAGTGGGTATGGGAAGGAATGAAGATGTATTTCTTCATTTTATTTTAAATTATATATTATACTGTAATAGTCTTTCTAGTTACATTAAGGCTACATGTATTAAAGCAGAGTGTTCTGGGGTAATATTTTATATCCTGCCAAAACATACATTAATCATTGCCATTGCATTTGTATTTTTCAAAGATGTCAGGGAAAAAGCAAAAAGATATTTTATCATTCTGGGCACCAAAGGGTAAGCCCAAGGTTGCCAGATTAGAGGAGGAGACAGTGGAAGAGGTGGTGGCAGAGACGGTGGAGAAGACACCAAGTGAGACAGTAGGAGAGAGCACACAGGAGACAGTGGAAGAGTCAGTGGACAGGACAGGGAAGAGAAAAGCTTGTGGAGCAGCCACTTATAGGTGTACATTCAAAAATGAGTGGACAACCAAATGGCCATTTATCACCAAAGGCACTAGCATCTATCAAGGTGTGACTGATGTCAACAGGCATGTTAAAAGCAAAGGGCATCAGTCCAAAGAACAGGCACTTCAGTCAGCAAGTGGAATTGCAAAGTTTTATGCTCCAGCTTCTGTTGGTGGCATAACAGAACAAGAGAGCAAGGTACATGGTACATATGAAAACCAAAAGACTGGCAGTAATGTTAGCTGAATTTTGTATCAAGGCATCAAAATGTGCAACAAACACTTACAACACAAAACACATTTCATAAGCTGGAGTGTGTACTCTTGTACACACACACACACACACACACACACACCTTAATACTCTAATGTCATTTGTTCACAATGTCCCACCACACAATAAATCATTATACCATTTCGACTAGACACATTCAAAATGCAAAAAGATTTGTTTTTCCAAACTGTTTGGAGCAATTTGTTATATTTTTGTATATTTGTACTTTTGAAATATAACATTAAAGAGTATATTTGATGTGATGAATTGCTCTGTCATTTATCAGATTTGCCAATTGTTATAATTTCAATTTGTGCTGGTTAATTATGAACAATGGGTAAAATTGGGGATGGGGCGGGGGCTCCATTAGGGCTCCTCCCCTAACCGCATGTGATCTCACTCCAAGCTTTTGATAAAACTTGAGAACCCTGGAATCACCAGGACCGTTCGTAACACTCCTTTCGAGCATTTCTCTCATTTCTCTTTAGGTGAGAATGTAGATATTTAGACCTCAAATATGCAACTTATATATTAACATAGCGCCTATTTGATCGTTTGTAAAAGAAGAAAAGAAAAAAAAGAGCGCCTTTCAGCGTTCATGTACCCGCAGAGAACAGCTTTATCTCGGCAAGTCCTTTGGGAATTTACCGCTGGCTCTTATGTAGGCTAGATAGTGTTTAAACATGAGGTATAATTCATTTTGGGTATATCAAACAAGTGGTAGCTAGCCTTATAAGTTAGACGGATGAGTGATTCATATGCTGTTCTGGATTAGTGGGAGTGGCTTGCGCAGCTGTGCAATGTGGTGCATTGTGGGAGTTGTTGTCTTTCATAAAAATGCGTCCTGAAGTTACTTTCTTTCTTTCCTCGGTCAAGAAGGCACCGAATTCAAAATTTATTTTACATTTCGACTACATATATGACCCACTTTCAATAAAGATCAATGTTCCCATGGGTGAAATGCTCCTTTAAGTTGTTTACCCATCATTCAGATTCACCCATTCAAAAAGTAGTGTGTTGTGAGTGTTCACGTTGTTTTCGATTACTATTGTTGGTTGCTATGGTGTTTTGGATGCATTAATCAAGCCTTTTTAGGGATTAATTGCACTTGACTCAACATTAAGCATCACAAACTATTTATAGGCTACATTTAAAACTGTTGCCTAAAGTATCTGCTGGTATGTTATAAACATCCCCAATCTTATGTCATTTTGTAGTCCTAAGAGGGGTAAACCATTACTTCTCATAAACTTTAAACTGTAATTCTATCTCTACATCTAGAAATTCTAGTTTAAATCTCATTTCATCCTTTTGAACAGCAGATGGCGATAAAGTCTTGACATCTGATTAGTTACTCTCACTCAGTGTCTGTATGATTACTGAACCCTATGTTACTGAAGTGATGTTGATACGAAGTGACATTGGTGTTTTCCTTTTTTTTTATTCAGTGTGATCCTCATTCTGTAGACCCTTCTGTTGGCTCAGACCAGACGGGATAGCCTTCATGCCCTCGTGCATCAATGAGTCTTGGGCGGCCAACACCCTGACGCCGGTTTGTCCTTCCTCAGACCACTGTTGGTAAACAGCATTGCCGTTTCAGAGATACTCTGTCCTGGTCGCCTTGCCAAAACAATTTGGTCCTTGTCGCTCAGATCCTCATTCCTGCCCATTTCTCCTGCATCCAAAACGTTGATTATGAGAACTGATTGTTTGCTTACCATCTAATCTACCAAGACTTTAATATGTGGCCTTGTTAGGATATGATTAACGATATTCACTTCACCTGTAACTGGTTATAATGTTTTGGCTCATCAGTGTAAAAAGAACTGGGGCATTAATTCCATGTGCATTTAATATTACTGAACTAATATTGGACAAATAAATTGATGACAGTACTACATTGCCATTGCTATTCTTTCTGAGCTCGGTCAAGAGATGTGTACACAGACATTATCAGGGTGTGTGACAGACACTTGATGTGTAAACAATAAAAAACCCACAGTATGTTCCTGTACTGAATCATGTGCCATAGGAGTTTTTGGTTTCCAGTTTTATCGTTGGCTGTGTTCCAACAAAACATTTGTTTTCCATTCCAGGGCAGGTGTTCCCTGTAAACAGTGTCAGGACGTGTTTAAAATCAGTCAAACTTCCTCCTAACCCACCACAGGTGCAAGAGCATCTTAGAAGAACGGTAAGTCAAATCTTTCCATTTAATGTAACTCTCCATAAACTATATTCTCTCACAATTTGTCATTATTTGTGTAATGAAATGAACTACAGTATTAAATTATGATATTATAAGGATTTTGCTATAAATATAATAAATAAATATAAAGCAATTAGATAATTAAGTAGCTTAATGTGTTTATGATTTTATAAAACAGCAATATGTGTTCAATGAATATTCGACTTTATTAATACTTAATACGTAATACTAATATGTGGTAATAATAGAAGTAATTTGTTGTTAAAGATAAATATAAAGTCTGACCTTTTAGAATATTGGGTTTTTTCCAACCGCTTCAAAAGTGGCTCCTACAGACATATTTTAAAGTTGAAAATATTTAATTTATAATAAGTTATTATTATTTATATTCAATTATAGTGAGAATAATAAATCTCCCCCTGATTACAGAAGAAGGACTCCTACATGCTGGTTTCATCTCTGACTTCATCATCATGAGATTATTTCTGGATTCACAGCTTCTGCTGGTGTTCATATCAGTCCTGGCACTGAGTAAGGTTTAGTTTCTGTTAGATTATCAGTCTTATGTGGAAAGACTATATAAATATACAATCTTGTGTTTCCGAATTTAATAATCTCTTTCTCTTTAACAGCCAGGGCACAAACAACAACTGAAACATCAACTGACACAGCAACAACTGAGACAACAACTGTACAACCAACTGAAATACGTAATATTTTTATGTAGTTTACAGAAATGTTTTTTTAATTTTTTTTTTTTAAAGCATTACAACTTTACCAGCACAAACAACAACACTGGCCAGTACTTATAGACTGTCGCTAAATGGTGTTGAACAATTGAGCAAACCCAATATGAACCTGAGAAATCAGTTTATCGGGAAAGAAAATGTACTGTCTTTCTTTTTTAGAAAAAGGACCAAAAATATGTATTATCATATGACTCAATATACATTTGTCCAATCTAATGCTTCTCTGACTATTAGTGGCAAGTAGAAAAATCATGGATCAATGCATATTTAAACTGGAATACAGTGAAAGAAAACTGTGCTCATCAAGTGATTTCTTGAGGTATTTTATTTGTTTCTTTCAGAAACCACCATCACAGTTTTTTACCAGGTAATAATGCTGTGATAGATAGGTGACTCATCACACGCCTATGCAATGTTTTTATGTAGTTTACAGAATACATAATAAGTAAGCCATAAAGTATGATGGGGCGTGCTGTATTGTGAACACAATCATGGCTGAAGGACATTATTAGGACAGACGCAAAGCCTTCAACCCCCTCAGTCGTGACTGCATTCACAACACTAGTAATTAGCCAAAAATATGTTTTGATATGTTACTTTTTTGCAGTCTTAAAAGGGTTTGTTCAAATGAAAATTCTGTCATTAATTACTCACCTTCATGTTGTTCCAAACCGATTAGACTTTCATTAATCTTCGGAAGACAAATTAATATCTTTTGATGAAATCGGAGAGATTTCTGGTCCTCCATTGACAGCTACGCAGCTTCGGACACTTTGAAGCTTCAAAAAGTTCATAAAGAGATCGTATGAATCAAGTGTTTTAGTCCAAATTTTCTGAAGAGACTAGAATGCTTAATATGATGAACCGATTTAATTTAGGCTTTTATTCACATATAAACATTGATTAGTGGACATAAACAGAAGCTCAACCAAACCTGCTTGAAGCGAGAGAATAAACCTTGAGCAAGCTCAAAGGTGATGCGTAACACAAGAATAAATCTCATTGGTTCTCGCATGTCAAGCAAGCATGTTTGTGTTTCCATTTATCACAAATGATGAGTGAGCTGATAAATGTTTATATGTGAAAAAAAGCCTAATTTCAATCTGTTCATCATATAAAGTGTCTATAAACCGTGTCTCTTCAGAAAAGGTATTTTGTTGCTTTTAGCTCAGGTCTGTTATTCTTGAGCTCATAATAAGCTTTTGTCTTAACTCATGCACTAATTTTACAGTATTTGTTAAGCTTATATTACACCTTCCACTGGACCACTTGAGATGGATTGACCCCACTTCTCTTCCAAGAAAATAAGACAAAAGATATTGATGACTCCTCATACATGACTCAAAGATAATTATTCGTCCAATTAAATTCTCTCTAGATCTGTCAGATCTGTCTGTCGTCCCGCTGCTTCGTTCACTGCCTCTGCGAGTCCCATGGCCCGGCCAGCGACATACTCTGGTGAGACAGAGAACTGCAGTGGGTTTCTTCTCCAAGTATTCTTGTATTTCTCAATGAATGAGCATCAATTCCGTAGTGATACTGCCCGTGTGGCTTTCATTATATCATTGTTATCTGGTCAAGCGCTTCAGTGGGCACAGTCTTTGTGGAATTCAGATTCTCCGGTGGTCAAATCCTTATCGAATTTCGTTCAACACTTCAAAGAGGTTTTTGGGCAAACTGTCTCCGAACTGTCCGTTCATGATCCACTTTATAACCTCCGTCAAGGAAATTCCTCAGTGATTTTATATGCCCTCCAGTTCCGCACTCTAGCCGCGTCTAGCAGCAGGAATGAAACCGCTCTGATCACAGCTTTTCGACATGGATTGAATCCCAACGTCCGCCACTTGGTGGTTGTGTATTCTTCATGGGGTTAGAGAATCTGATCCAGAAGACAATCCGGATTTCCCAGCGCCTCACCGCTTGTGATCTGTTTGCACCCACTGTAAGTTCTCCGCCCTCGGCTCCATCAGTCACTCCTCCAGCACCAGTTCCTATGGAAATAGACTCCACCCATCTTTCCGCTTCTGAACGCCAGCGCAGAATTCAACATCACCTCTGCTTATATTGTGCTTCAGACAAACATCTCCTCAGTTCCTGCCCTGTTCGACCTCCGCGCCTGGCGGTAAGTTCCATTCAACTCTCCCCGAAAATTGAGATTCTAACACGTACCAGTGTACATATCTTGACCTCCTGTGTGTGTCTCCCAGCGCAAGCCCTCATCGACTCCGTGTCTGCGGGGAACTTCATATCCACCCAGTGTCTCCAAAAGCTGAATATCCGTCGAAGCCGTTTTTCCCGAGATCTTCCCATCCAAACCATACAAGGCAAGCCACTGGGTCGAGGTTGAATTCACCATTATACACCCACTCTGACTCTTCGCATCGGCTGTTTACACTCTGAGGAAATCTCTCTTATGGTGCTGGAGGAGTCCACCGCGGATATCATCCTGGGACGCCCCTGGCTAGTACAACATCAGCCAATACTCCACTGGAAAACTGGGGAAATACTCCGTTGGGGTGAAGATTGCCATGTATCCTGCCTCAGTTCCATCAAGAAAATTCCTTCTTCATCTCGCTCCAAGTCATCTACGGGTGAATCCAGAGTTCCAGTCTGCTCCACTTTGGTGGAGAGCCCTGAAGTCCAGGTTCAAGTCGAAATTCCAGTGGAGTACCGGGCGTTCCAGGATGTATTCAGTAAGGTACTGGCAACTAAATTACCACCACACCGGCCATGGGACTGCGCCATCGACTTGCTACCCGGAGCCACCCTTCCTAAAGGTCGCATTTACCCTCTGTCCATCCCGGAACAGAAGGCCATGGAGGAGTATGTGGAAGAAGCTTTACATCAGCAGTTTATTCAACCATCTACCTCCCCTGCCGCTTCGAGCTTCTTTTTTGTGGCCAAAAAGGGCCGTGTATCGACTACCGTCATCTTAACTCACAGACTATTAAATTCAGCTATCCCCTTCCTCTGGTCCCAGCCGCCCTGGAACAGCTGCGTGGAGCACGCATATTCTCCAAACTGGACCTTAGAAGTGCGTATAACCTGATCCGAATCTGGCACGGTGACGAGTGGAAGACAGCCTTCGTGACCCCCTCAGGCCACTACGAATATCAGGTTATGCCTTTCGGATTATCCAACGCTCCTGCCATCTTTCAAGGTTATATGAATGAAGTCCTTCGAGAATTCCTCAACGTTTCGTAATAATCTACATTGATGATATACTCATCTACTCGTCTTCGATGTCTGAGCACCGTCAACATGTCATCCAGGTCCTCGAAAAACTGAGAGAACACAGGTTATATCTGAAACTGGAGAAATGCGAAGTTCATACCACCACCATTCAATTCCTGGGTTACATCATCAACCAACAGGGCATCCAAATGGACCAGAGGAAGGTGGAAACCATCCAGAACTGTCCACAACCCTCTTCCGTAAAAGAACTGCAACGTTTCCTTGGTTTTGCAAACTTCTATAGACGATTCATCCGGAACTACAGTCAGATCAGTGCTCCCCTCACATCATCCCTCAAAGGCCGGCCCAAGTCTCTGTCCTTGTCTCCCACCGCAATCCAAGCCTTCCAGCGCTTAAAAGAAGCATTCACCACTGCTCCCATCCTCGTCCATCCCAACCTGGACCTTCCGTTTGTGGTATAGGTGGATGCCTCTTCCACTGGAGTGGGAGCAGTTCTCTCTCAGCGGCAGGGTGAGCCACCCAAACTCCTTCCATGCGCCTTCTTCTCCAAGAAGTTAGCCCCGGCGGAGCGGAACTATGACATCGGCAACCGGGAGCTGCTGGCCATCAAACTGGCCCTCGAGGAGTGGAGGCATTGGCTAGAGGGAGCCAACCATCAATTTGAGGTGATAACAGATCATCGCAACCTAGAGTACCTAAGAGAGGCTAAAAGACTGAACCCTCGACAGGCCCGCTGGGCTCTCTTTTTCACATGCTTCGACTTTGTGGTATCGTACCGACCTGGGAGTAAGAACTGCAAGGCAGACGCTCTATCACAACTTCATGCCTCAGTTGAAGACCTTCATCCAGAGCCTATCCTCCCTCCAGCTGCAATCCTCAGTCCTATCCTCTGGAAACTCGACCAACAGATCACCCAGGAACTTGCACGCCAACCCGCTCCTCCGGGCTCTGGACATCCGGGTAGCAAGCGTTACCTCTCGCTCCTCAGTCAACGGTACTGGTGGCCGTCCATCTCCGAGGATGTTTCCAGGTTCGTCCGCGAATGCTCAGTCTGTGCCATAACCAACACCCCGAGGAGGCTGCCTGAAGGCAAGCTCATGCCATTACCTCTTCCCCGACGACCGTGGTCACATATCGGGATCAATTTCATGACCGATCTACCCAAATCAGGAGGCTTTACCTGTGTATTCGTCGTTGTGGACCGGTTTTCCAAGGGCTGCAAGCTGATTCCCTTACCTGGTCTTCCCACAGCTTTTGAAGCAGCAGAAGCTCTCTTCCACAACGTCTTCAGGAATTTCGGCATCCCAGAGGACATTGTTTCGGACAGGGGACCCCAGTTTATCTCCCGGGTATGGCACGCCTTTTTCAAGCTCCTCTGGGTCACCGTCATCTTCTCCTCTGGTTACCATCCGCAGACGAACGGCCAGACTGAGCGGAAGATCCAGGAGATAGGACGTTACCTGCGAACATACTGCCATCAGTACCAGGACAGCTGGAGCCGCTACCTCCCCTGGGCAGAATATGCCCAGAACTCCCTTCGGCAGAACACCACCGGGCTCACCCCCTTCCAGTGTATTCTAGGATATCAACCTCCACTCTTTCCTTGGTCGGGTGAGCCCTCGGAGGTACCAGCTGTCGACTTCTGGTTCCATCAGAGCGAGGGGGTATGGGACTCATGTGCATCTCCAACAGGCAGTACGGAGGCACAAGGAACTAGCGGACCGTCGTCGACTCGATCCCCCTCAGTATTGGCCAGGACAAAAGGTGTGGCTGTCGACCATCTCCACCTCCACCACGTTCATCATCACCTCCCACTCATTCTCTCTCTCCGCCCACTCAGCCTTTCTCCCGTTCATTATCCCCGGACTACTAATCACCGTCACCTGTATCCCATCACCAGCACTCCCTATATAATGTGCACTCTCCCTGCAGTCACTTTTCTGGTCTCGTCATTTCATGACTCACCGACTCCCTGAACACTTACCTGTTCACTTACCTGAGACGCGATCGTCTTCCATCCGCCTGCCAACCATCTTCACCGATCTTCCATCATCATCATCTGCAAGAAAGAGAGAAAGAAAGACTTTTACTATTCAGCTAAGCATCTCTGATTATCTGTGTTGTTGTTACTCACCATTTGTCTCCGACTCCAACCTTTGAACATTGTCAGGTACTTATAGACCTTTTGAGTAGAGCCAGATCTGTTTATAAAATGTTGTCACTGGTGTCAGTAAAACAAACCCAATATGAACCTGAGAAGTCAGTGAGCATCTTCATTTGAAAAGAAAATTGTTCTTGTCAAGTGAGTTCATGAGGTATTTAATGGTGTTTGTATTTGTGTTAATTTTTTCAGAAACCACCGCTGAAACCACCACTGAAACCACTGCTGAAACCACCACTGAAACCACTGCTGAAACCACCACTGAAACCACTGCTAAAAACACCACTGAAACCACTGCTGAAACCACCACTGAAACCACTGCTGAACCCACCACTGAACCCACCACTGCTGAAACCACCACTGAAACCACTGCTGAAACCACCACTGAACCCACCACTGCTGAAACCACCACTGAAACCACTGCTGAAACCACCACTGAAACCACCACAGTCCTACCAGGTAATGAGCTTATCTTTATGTTAGTGTAAGACATAATAAATGTTTAGCTGATACACATATTTCAAATGTTTGTCTTTGTCTTCTCAGAAAAATGACCAATAATACTGTATATAGTCCTTATACATGACTCAATATTAAATTTTTGTCCAATCAAATTCTCTCTAGAATATGAATGTCCCTCCTCCTATAAAGCACCTCTGACTAACAATAGCAAGCATAGATCAGTGCATTATTCTATTGTTTTTTTTTTTTATATCCCAATTTCCGGTTTCAATAGAAAATACATAAACAGAAAAAGAAAGCTGTACTCGTCAATTAAGTTCATGAGGTATTTAATGATGTTTCTAACTGTTTTCATGCGTTCAGAAACCACCATAGTCCAGCTAATGAGCTTATCTTTGTTAGTGTGAGAGTGAAGACCAAATAAATGTTTACCTGATATACATTACACATTTCAAATGTTAAGAATTTCTCTTCCAAGAAAAAGGACCAAAAATACTGTACTCAATATTTTTTTTAATATTTCTAGAATAATGTCCCTCCTCCTAAAAACACCTGCCTCTGACTAGCAATAGCAAGTAGCAAACCATAGATCAGTGCATTATTCAATTGTTATTGTTTTTTTTTATACATCCCAATTTCCTGTTTTTATATCCCAATAGAAAATACATAAACCGAAAAAAGAAAGCTGCACTCATCAAGTGAATTCATGAGGTATGAAAAATGAACCTAGGGGTAATTAACACATGGTTACCGAGTCTCAAAAAGTGCTCACAATAGCCTCACACTAACACGGTAGCATAATGAGGGTCCCTACATGCAAACCGAAGCATTGTGAACTTTGTAAGAGTACAGACAGTTTAATAAGAAGATACTTTATAAAGACAGTACATCACACGTATACAGGCAGGAGCCATCTTGGAAAACAGTCTCGACTAGTCGAGCCACGAACGCCGTGCTAAGTGAGATGAACTGTGACTTGGAATCTCATATGGTCCGTTGTTTCCGGAAGAAAGCACTGAACGCAGAAAATAAATAAATTAGATTTCACAAACGTAATTCTTATCGACCAGCTCACTTAGCACGGCGTTCGTGACTCGACTAGTCGAGACTGTTTTCCAAGATGGCTCTTTACATTCGATTATCATGAAAACGCATCCCAGAGAACGATCGACTCGGTAACCATGTGTTAATTACCCCTAGGTTCATTTTTCACCGGAATTGACCTTTAATGGTATTTGTATTTGTGTTCATTTTTTTCAGAAACCACCACCACTGAAACCACCACAGTCCTAACACCAGGTAATTAGTCATGAGTTTATCAGTCTTTGGCTGCATTTACACTGCAAGGTTTAATGCACTGATCTGATCTTGTGACCATAATATCCAATTTGTTTTGCCTCTTTACATACACTTGTATCCAATATCTGTTTACAATAATCCTCGCCCAAAATGATTCTGTTAGTGATCACTTTACTATGCAACACTGGTTGACCCTTAGGTTTTGAATGGCCAAGCTATTGAAATTGTTGGTAACACTTTGTTTAAAGCCTTTATGCCTTGTAATGCACCTTATAATGCATTGAATGGTCTCATGAATAATTGTAACCACAGTTATAATAGATTATAATTCTTACTTATCTATTCGTTGAACACACCTTTAGAAAGTATGTAATGCATTAAAACACATGACAAACAACCAATTTCAGAATCTGCTAATATTATAATTCATTTTGACTTTGGGTACAATTATTTATGAAAATATATAATTAATTATTACATACATTTATAAATACCTTTATAATGAATTATACATACTGGCTTTAAGTAAAGTGTTACCAAATTATTTATATAATTCCCGCCGGGTGGTACCATGATTACTTGCCGGCATTGAAAAGTTAAAAGCTGTCATGAATGTTTGCAGTGGCAATTTTAGTTTTTTCTTTTATCGACGGTTTGTTAGATCTGAATTCTTCAGTGAAATAAAGTAGAGTGGTATGATTATTTAAATTATTCGAATGAATTAACGAGAGAGAGAGACTGAGAGTGTGAATTACCTGCGTCTGTACAGCGTCTCTATGTAATAGTGAAGCTGCGAGTTTAATTACAAAAACAGCAAAGTTATCACCTTGTTGCTTGTTGAAACACATTTCATTTCATGGAATCATGACAGCCCTAGATGAGTCGACAATATTTTTTTGTCCTTTTTCTTAGAAGTGAAAGGCTGTTTACACTGGCACAAAAAAAAGCTTTTTTTTTTTTTTTTTTACCTGCAACTGACACAGATCAGAATTTTTTGCACACGTGTAAACAATTTTTCCCCCCGCATCCATTCTGAGCCCCTTCCAAATGTGGTTTTAAGTCAGATACATATCCAATATTTAGACATCTGACCTACGTCTAAACACCCAAATTACTACAATTTTTACTTGAATAGAAATGAATACGGAAAATAGAAATATAGAAACTATAATATTATATTAA
This sequence comes from Vimba vimba, assembly GCA_022828995.1. NCBI lineage: Eukaryota > Metazoa > Chordata > Actinopteri > Cypriniformes > Leuciscidae > Vimba > Vimba vimba. Next base: position 34,292,840 of record CM040831.1, on the reverse strand, counting down.
TGATAGTAAAATAACTGCTGTTTACTGATTTGGCCAGTAAACCCATTGCTTTTAATGGAAACCTTGAACGTCTTGGGCAGTTTTGTGCTTGTAAAGCTAGCTTCTTAAAATATCTTGACATTTTTGCCAGCTAAAACATGTCCGGGCTTGTGTTTATTTCTAAAGTATGGGGCGCCTCACGCTCAGAAAAAAAGTTACAAAAGCTGTCACTGGGACAGTACCCTTCAAAAGGGTTCTAATATGTACCATTTAGGTAGTAATATGTACACTTTTGGTACCAATATGTACCTTTGAGGGACTAAAATGCACTTTTTAGGTACAAATGTGTACCTTTTGAAAAGGTACCGCCACAGTGACAGCTTTTGTACCTTTTTTTCTGAGAGTGCTGAAGAGTGAGAATGAGTTGAGTTGCAAGACAAATATCATACACCCATGCAACATTTTTACATAAAGTGTTTTATAATTTAATGTTCTTCATTTTTTTTGACGCACATTTATCACAGTAGAACCTACAACAACACCACTGACAGGTAAAATAACTTTGAATTACAATCAAATGTAACAACTTCACGTTTTCATAGGAAATACATCAACACAGGAAATAAAATGGCCCTCAGTAAATGGTGTTTGTATTTGTGTTAATTCTTTCAGAAACCACCACTAAAACCACCACAGTCCTACCAGGTAATAAGGCTGCGAGTCATGGATAACTCATTATTGTTCACCACTATGTTATACATAGGAAACACATTTACAATTTTTAAGTGAGTTCATGAGGTATTTAATGGTATTTGTGTTCATTCTTTCAGCAACCACCACAGCAACCACTACAGTCTCAACAAGTAATAATACTGCGACTGTTAGACGACTCATCATATGACTGTGCAATGCATTTTTCAATGTACTTTACAGAAGTGTTTAATAATTGAATACTCTTTTTCTTTGACAGCCATTCCAACAACAACTGCATGGACAGGTATTAATTGACTTTTGAATGAATGGTTTGTTCATGTCAGAATCGCCATAATTATGAGATTCTAACTTGTAAACATTGCTCACATCTTCATTTGTATTTTTTGTGTTGATTCTATTTGCAGCACCGGCGATATTCTATCCATTCGGCTCAGCGGCAGGAGACACAGAACAGCTTGAAAATGGTAGTGAAACCTACAGAGATGTTAACTTCTCCACTCCATTTACATTCTTTGGCCGCAAGTACAACTATACATATGTGAGAATCTAGTTCCATTGGCAGTCCGATATGAATGCAAATAAGCCAGTTCATACTTTACTGGTGGATTTGAACTGATTTTTCTTATTTCAGGTTAATAATAACGGACTCCTTACATTCAGCCAACCTTTACCAGAAGCTCACCCTTACCAATTTCCCACACATGGAACTGAAGATTTCATTGCTCCGCTCTGGACTGAGCTCGATGACTTTGGTTTAGGCAGATACTCGTATCAGCAGTACACTAATGGAAGTGTGCTCACTCGCGCCACTCAGGATATAAACCAGTATTTCCCTCATAAGGGCTTTTCTGCTTCTTGGGTCTTTGTTGCAACATGGGACTATGTTCAAACATGGGATATGAATGTATTAAATCTTCACTCAGGACCGGTAAATAGTTTTTCTTTTTCAGACACAAGGTCACAGACTGTTTAGAGTATGAATTATGATATTGTTTCTTTTCTTTTCAGGCAATCACCTTTCAAGTGGTTTTAATTTCAGGAGGTGATTTTTCTTTCATTCTGATGAATTATGGTGACTGTGCTGGGATACAATTTCCAGTGGAGGTAAAACAAACATCACAGGATTGAAATAATATTATATACTGACTCTGTATCTAGACATAACATAAATTTTTCATGGTTTCAATAGGCTGGATATGACACAATAAACTCTACTGACTACCATGTCATTCATTATGATGCATCTAGTGGCTACTCCATCCCAAACCTCAAGAACATGAGTAACGTAAATGTTCCGGGTCGTCGGGCCTTTCTTGTAAACAACGGAACAGGTAGGAGTTTTTTTTTTAAATAATGTGTTAGTATTATCAGTTTGTTTATATATATATATATATATATATATATATATATATATATATATATATATATATATATATATATATATATGGGTGTGGGGGGGTGTGTTATGTCTCATTATGTGTGTGTTTCCTTTTAGAAAATGTCATAGGAGTTCAAATAAAACTACGGTCATTTTTAGACCTGAGACAGAGTGGAAACTTTGAGGTTGTTTTGCAGAAAGTAAGTCACACTTTCATTCAAAAGTTGTTGAATGGAAGCACATTTCCACCTCGGAGTAAAAAAAGCAAAACCTTTATATCTCTAATCGTATATCTCTGACTTTATATCTGACAGTTGTGGCTTTATTTATTATTTTAAACTCTTACATTTTTTTTACAGACTTCCAAAACCAATAGAGTACAATGGAAATAAAATACATTGTCCATCTTTGTTTCAGATAAAACAAGAGCTGGTTAGTCGTGGAGTGCCAAGTTTCGTTGAGATGAAGTTAAGAGATGTCAAAAAGACACAGCCGTAATACAAGACTCAAAAAGCTTAAAATGGTGACCTTGAAGATGAAGAAACTGATTAAAGAGAAAAATGTCACTCCGCAGGAAGGGAACCTTTATATTTTCTCACCCTTCAATTTCTTAATCTCACATACTCATATATAACACGCATATCATCCAAACACAAACATAAATGAGCATATATAATGAAATATGATGAAAAAATTACAATGTGAATATGATACATTAGATAATTAAATAATGCATTACATTAATCACATATGTTCCAACCTAATTTAGCTTGAAAAATAATCATTAATCCTCTTCTTTTTTTTTTTCTCTGTCTTTTCATGCTTTGTTTTATCAGATATCTTTAACAAGTATCAGGGGTTTAAACTTTGGACTGTAGCATGTGAACAATGCTAATAAACCTGTTCTTTGTCTACAACTCCAGTTACCAGAAGCATCACTCATCCATATCGAAAATGTGCATGTATCGTTCTCATGGAAATTACTGTGTAATATATTTTTGACCGGACCTGAGGACCTTTTTCGAAGTTTATTCAAAACTTGTTTATTTGATTGTGCATTTAATTTATTATTAGTAGTAGTTTTTAGAACATTGCGTGTTTGTGGTCAAACGGTTGGTGTAACAGTTGTTGTTGCAAATAAAAATATTTGACTTAAACTGCACAGCTGAAGAAACCTGATTTCAGGTTTCTTCAGCTGTGCAGTTTAAGTCAAATATTTTTTGGTGTGCCATAACAAATGAAGTTTTAAAAAAGTAGAAGAAAAAGAAGAGATCTCCATCTGAAATGTTAAACTTGTCCAGTAGATGGGGCTAAAGTCTGCCAGAATTAAGGAGACATAACATCTGAATACGCCCTGTGCACGAACGCTGCTGACATATTTCTTGTAGAATCTCAGCCAGCGTCTTTACTTCTGCATAGTGCATTCTATAGACCTTATGTAGCCCCGCAACTTTTCAGCACTGCGCTTGTCTTGTCTTCCGGTCTGTATTTTCACAGCGATCTTGCGTATTTATGAATGAACGGCTCGTTTTAAAATCTTCCTGGTCTACTGACATTTGTTAAGACATCTGCTTTAAACATTACAATCCTCATGATAACTTCCGTTAACTTTACATTAAGTAAATCCACTTCACCAGCTAATTACTCCTGGACAGCAATGCCATAGAAATATACAGAGCGACCACAAAAACGGAAGTTCAAAGACAATATTCTAAAGATGGCTGCACCCTCGTTTCTCTGGCACATAAGGTCTATAGCGTAGACCTACTAGCGGCAAAACTTTAATAAAATTAATTTGATAGCGATTTATAATTTAAGTATTAAATGTATGTAGTATTATATAGTTAAGCATTGTAGTGATGGCTTCCAGAAAGTTTAAATATCAATGGCGGGAAGACAGTAGTTCGGCTGAACATTGTTGTGTCCCGTTATGTGAGGCCTCCTCAAAGTTTAACTCTATACTGAGTTTCCACACTTTTCCTGTGGACGAAGAAACACACAGAGAGTGGATTCACAACATTCGATGTGAGAGATTTAACATCACATCTCATAAAAGGGTCTGCAGTTGTCACTTTAAAAGTGATGATCTGATTGAGCCATCGACCCCTAAAGGGCGTTGCTTGCTGCGAAAGGGAGCTGTAACTTACCAACCTTATTCCAGTGGAACGGCTACTCCGTTGCTGAACCAAGATGCACCAGGGTATGGCAATGAAGGGAGGTTTACACTCAAGTGGATGCCAATGGATGCCCATTATCTGGAACATGATTATTGTTCAGTTCCAGAACCTGCGGAAGTTGATAATGCACTGGATCAGACCGAAGATCTCCATAAAAAGGTGGAGCGACTAATGAGACAGGTGGAGGCGTTGTCAGTCTGTCAAATTTTGTCTTAGGCGAATTGCTGCTTCCGACGATGATGTAAGGTTCTACACTATAGGTAAGTTTTAAAATGTCTGTGTGTGTGTATATGTATGGATGTGTGTATATATATGTGTGTGTGTGTGTATATATGTATATAAACATGTCTTGCATCTCATTTAGATTCATGACTTACAGGCATTTAATGACTTTCTGGAAACTCATTGACACTCATCCACAACATGATTCATGTGACCAGAGCAAGAGCATCTACAATGAGGAGTGAAGCAGGAACAAGAGGAAGTGCATGGGTAAATAAAGAAATAGAAAAACAAAACTTAATTTTACATTTTCAGTGAAAGCTCAGCCTACACATTATATGTACATAATTGCAAGCCTTGTTATTTTTATAGGGTCAGTCCCTAAAGCCCATTGATGAGTTCTTCCTCTTCATGATCCACCTCTCATTTGGTCTAACACGGCGGGATCTGGCCCACAGATTCAACATTCATCAGTCTACAGTTAGCCGAAATATTACAACCTGGGCCAATTTTTTGTACACCGTTCTTGGCTCTGTCCGCATATGGATGTCTGAGGAGGAAGTCAAGGCTCATCTACCCAATGAGTTCCAGGACTACCCAGACACTCAAGTGGTGAACGACTGCACGGAAGTGCGTTGCCAAACTCAATCCTCTCTCCTGCATCAAAGTGAAGTCTTCTCCAATTACAAGTTCCACTGCACCTTCAAGGGGTTAATTGGCATGGCACCACATGGTGTGGTCACCTTTGTGTCATCCCTGTATGCAGAATCTGTCAGCGACAAGGAGCTTTTTAAGCAGTCTGGGATTGTGTCTCTGTTGAAACCTGGAGTGGCAATAATGATCGACAAAGGTTTTCTTGTTGATGACTGTGTGCCATGCAACAGATGACGGCTGATGAGGTGAGGAAGACACAGTCCATTGCTCGGCTGAGGCTCCACGTCTTAATCTATGGGGCTTCTCTGACTTCCTCATCGACCTGAAACATGTCGCCCTCACACTAATCTCTCCTGAGAACTGATCTTTACTGGAAACTGAGAAATTACTCTTAGTCAGTAACAATCACATTTCACCATTTGTATGTACATTGCACAAACGAGCACTTTTCAATTTTATGTAAAACTATGTGTTTAACTAAATAGATCAAATAATACAAAGACCGGTATGAACTGGTCAGAAACGGAGACAACGATTTTAGAAACCGTTTCGCTAGTCGGATTTCGCATGATATGAGAGAATACTCACCCTCAAAGTTGTCGATGTAGCTCAAAATATGTAATTTAAAGCCCTTCTCTTTCTTACTCTTAGGTGTGACAGCTAACTGCCTCACAATATTGTTAACATCATTCACGTTAACCGCAGGAAGTTCTTGTAAACAGCGAGTGTAATTTGCCATTATCTTCACCGAATGCAAAAACGGCTTCTGGCGCAGCACCGGATGTAACTGGGCAGGCTGAGACAAAACGTGGACACGATCGTGCATAGAGCCTATTGCTACACACTGCTTAAGCCTGTCTAGAGATCTGAGGCCGATACCATGAAGGCAGTTTAGGTGGATAGCCAGGTAAGGCTGTGTCCGAAATCGCCTACTATACCCTTAAATAGGGCACTATTTGAGGGGACAGCCATTTGTAGTGGTGTCCAAAACCATAGTGGACGTTATTGAGTGCACTCATTCAATCCCACAATGCACTGCAATAACGTGTGTACAACTGATGTTCGCTCAACCATAGACATAATAACTACATGGACGCCCTATTGGCCGCTGGATCGTATGTCAACGGCGCCGCCATTTTGCGGAGGGCAACTTTCCCATAACTCTCATTACGGGAGAATGCCTGCCTCGTGTACTGCTTGGGGCTGTACAAATCGCAGCACAATTGAAAACAGGTCTCGGGGAATTACCTTTCACAAGCAAGACTGAACATTTGTTTCTGGTTGTATTTGGTCATTACATAATTAGTAATAGTAACGTTAGTTGGCCACCGGAGTCAGACTTAAAGAGCTAGCGATGTCGCTAGTTAAAGCTGTGAAAATTGAGACATGAGTTGACATGATTTATATTATAGTTTTAGCTTAAATGTTATATTTTATATTATAAAGTAAATTTCCTGAAATCTAAATATTCATCTATATTATTTTCTTAAAACCGACTTTTATGACAAGTACTCATTACGGGTAGGTACTAGTCACTATTTCATTTACTATTTTTATTATTGTCTATGCAATTGATATTACATTGTATTTGCTATTATTATTATTATTATTATTATTTTATTATAGCACTTGTGATTATCAATCTATTATAGTTATGCTGTTAAATTATTGTACTATTTACTAGTCACTATTTAACTTATTATTTTTTATTGTCTATATTCTGTCATTGATATTTCATATTCTATTGCTATTATTATAGTATTGTACATAAACTATAGGCCGATGCTATTATCAATATATTATTATTAGCCTATGTTATTGTACTTATGATATTATATAATTATACTATTCATTACTATTTTATTTGCTGTATACTGTTTTGTTTTTGTTTTTGATTGACTAAACTATTTACTATTACTTATCACTTTATCTTATGTTTACTATTTGCATTGCACTGTAGTTGTACCATATCGTATTACCATAAAGTTACCATACCATCAGTTATCTTTGTTATTGTATATTTAGAGTATCTATCTGTAAATATCTATCATTTTAGTGCTATAAAAATAAAGAAAGCACCCTGCCGGTGTGATTTGTATTTGCCGATTTGTTTCATTTTCTCAATGGTGGTCAATTCTAAGCACAAGAAAAGCTAAAATCGGGTTAAAGACAGAAAATGCCTTTTCCACAATAAGAAAACTTTATTTCATTTAATGTGAAAATGTAATTATATCTCAGTATGGGGGTCTTCAAAAAAAGCCAAATATGATAAGCCTGAGCTTTGACAATTCCTTATTAAAAAAACATTTTATAAGTGTAACTATTGAGATTTTAAATAACTAGAGATGGAATTGTTTGTACACCACGTACAAACCACTGAAATCGGATGATAAATGTAATTGTTATTTTTGTTTTATCCAGAAAAACCGCAGCTCACCCGTTTACTTGTATTTGTTTACAGCGCAGTCTTGCCCTCGGCAATATGTCGGTGTTGACGTATCGCAGCAACGTTCCAACGCGGCCAATAGGGCGTCTATGTATTTATCATGTCTATGGTTGACGCCACAGGTTTCCCATTGAAAGCAACGGAGTTCCAAATTCGTCCACAGACTGACGCCGAGGGGCGCTTGACCATGCTTCAGTTTTTGACGCCTTGGGAGTGAGAATGGGTTGTAATATCATAAAATGTAACTCATACAAGAAAAAAAGTTCAGCTGGTTCATTAATATCATACATCAAATATCCTTGCCATTAAAACATCCCTCATTCAGGCAACATAATCAGCAAATCAAGTCATTGAGAATGGAAATGCAGTTGCATAACATTTCCCATCAGCTTTGACATTTGTTTCAATTTTGACTTGAGAGCAAATGATTCACAGAGGAATGTCACTCTTCAAGAAGGTGAATTCTTGTATGTCCTCTCACATTCAATGAGGTATGACGGGTTTAATCTAGATCTGCAGTGTCAATAGTGAAAGTAAACCTGTTATTCCTCTATGGCTCCACTTGCCATACTGTTTTACTCCAGTGAATTAGTTAATATAATGCTATTATTTCTATGTATTGCTCAGTCAACTAAACAAACAATGAGCTTTTTTGACAACATGCCTCAATAGTCTTCCTCATTGGTAATGTGGTTGAAGTAGCCTATCGAATGCACAATAAATCCACATAATGTACAAATCCAAATAATCATACAAAAAAACTACATTAATTCTGTTTGATCCAACTTTTTTCTGTTCATTTTGTTTGAATAATAATAATTCATTCTATTTTTTCCATTTTCTCATCATGCTTTTGTATTATCAGATCTCCTGCAAGGTTGCAAGGGTTTAAAACTAAACTGATCTGAAGCATGTGAACAATGAAATTAAACCTGACCTTCCTCTTTAACTCGGTTTACTAGAAGCATACTTGCATAAGAAGACATATATTGACCCAATTGTGAACTTTTTGCTTTCCCTTTTAAACACTAAATAACCTCAGTGGTGAGAAAGGTCACTTTCATATTTGTCCTTAAAAATAAATTAGGCTTGTTTACAAAGACATTTGGCTTAATAAGTTGATAAAAATAGTGTAAAGTTTATAGCAAAGTCCCTTTAAGACATTAGCTAGCTGATGTGCGATTACCCGATACCGCTGCTTGCTATAGTGGACTTGGAAATAGGCCTACTAGACTTACTTTTTTTGCTTAGGTTACTGTTTTGCTTTATTATTAGGCTACTATTTTAACAACGGCTACATTTAAATTACTGTCATGTTAATGATACATTTTATATATTATTTTGAATTATATAGTTTTCAATTAGGTAACACAAAAAGAGAAAAGAGCATCACATAGGCAACACAATTGTCACTGATTAAAAGTTATTGAAAACAGATGTGTTTTGAGTTGTCCATTAAAACCCTGTACAGAAGCAGTGTCTCTAATATGGTTAGGCAAACTAAAAGTATACTAGTATGCGGTTCAGAATTCAGCAATGGACCCTTTTCACTGACTGTGGTTTAACGGTGATCAACATTTTTTTATGTAGGCCTATGTATATTTCTTAACCTATACTTTGTGTTATATTACCTTTGCTTCAAATTAGTTGGGTAAACTTCTAAAGCGGTGAATGAGAGACTACATTAAATATATTTTTTGTGTTCCCCTTTGCTCAAATAGCAAATGAAAAAATCCACAACAGTGTTTTCACAACTTTCAAAAAGAGGAAAAAAATAGAGAGAGATTGATAACGGCAGTCAGAAGAGAGAAATATGGCAATTATATCGTCACTCTCTCTAGTATTTTTCTAATTGGATGCAAAGGTAGCCTACTATAAAACAAAGTATTGTGTTATAAACGTACATACTTTTAAAAATTGCATCATCACAGTCAGTGAAAAGGGTCACGAATTTAGGTCACGACTGTCAGTTATTTGTGAACTAAATCAGCTGTGAAGTGTTTGCTGTGTTTACCAATGTAAGCACTGTGGCAGTAGTAATGCAATATTTAAAAAATTTACTCTTGTACTCTTGATACTCAAGTACTTTTAAAAACAAGTACTTTAGTACTTTTACTTAAGTAGACATCTGACTGTAGTACTTTTACTTGTACTTGAGTAAAATTTAGCAAGGGGTATCTGTACTTTTACTCAAGTAATGAAGCTGTTTACTCTGTCCGCCTCTGCTGGCTACTTGACAAGTCATAATAATAATTCATAATCATGTCAGACCCAGCAACCCCCCTCCCCCAGGTATTTTTAACCAATAGGATTATATAAAATATATAATCTAAAATTATTAAATATAAAATATACAAGTCTAAATGACAAAGTAAACATTAATCGATCAGTACTTTTTACTTTTAATGTATCTGCACTTTTACTCAAGTACTATATATTTTGTAAAAGGAGCTTGGGCATTAAATCCATGTGCATTAAATATTACATAGTACTACATTGTCATTGTTATTTTTTCTGAGCTCTCTTCCTGCGCAGACATTGTCAGGGTGTGTGTGTCAGGTTTCTGCCCTGGCAGCTTTGTCTGTGTTGTCTTTGTTTCATGTCTCTATGTTTGTGTTGTGCTTGAACATATCTTTTGCTGCCATTCTGTGTCTACCCTCCCGCCTACTGTCATCCTGGGCTGGATTCAGCGGTCGCTCCCTCAGCCTGCCTGTCTTTGTGCCTCATCCCTGCCTACTGTTTGGACTGTTCACCTTCTCTCCTCACAATATTCCTGTCTTGTCTGCTGTCTTTCAAATAAACCCCTGATCACTCATTTCTGCATTTTAGTCCTTCCTCATAGATCCGTAACAGTGTGATAGACACTTGATGTGTAACCATAAAAAAACCACTGTAAATAGTACTGTGGTGATACCATTGTGCAGGGGAATGGTATATTTTTGATACAGTATGTTGCAGGCACTGAATTGTGTACCATTGTAGTTTTTAGTTGTTGTTTTTTTAGGTAATAAAGATATGAAGAGTATCCAGGCCTATATAAAGTAGTGTTATTATTTCCGAAGGAATTTTGTTTTTCTAAGAGTTGCTGGCTGTGTTCCAAAAAAGGAAAAAGAAAAAACATTCTTCCATGCCAGGATTTTTTTTTCTCTGTAGGCAGTGCTGGTAAATAAATAACTCAAACTTCAAATAACTCAAAACTCAAATAAGTCAAACTTCCTTCTTACCCACCACAGGTGCAAAAGCATCTTAGAAGAACGGTAAGTCCAATCTTTCTATTTAATGTTACTCTCCATAAGCTATATTCTCTCACAATTTGTCCTTACTTGTATAATGGATTAAACTAATTATAATAATATAATAATGGGTATATTTTACTATAAATATAATAAATAAATGTAAAGCAATTAGCAAATCAAGTAGCTTAATGTGTTTCTGATTTTTTTAAACAGCAAAATGTGTTCAATAAATATTTACCATTATTTATTAGTAATAAAAAATAAAAATATTTTTTGGTTTGTTAAAGATAAATATAAAGTGCGACCTTTAGAATATTGGATTTTTCCAACCGCTTCTAAAGTGGCTCCTACAATCATATTTCAAAGTTGAAAATATTTAAAAAAGTTATTATCACTTACCTTATTCAAGGTTAAAATCAATATAATGAGAATAATAAATCTCCCCCTGATTACAGAAGAAAGACTCCTACATGCTGGTTTTACCTCTGACTTCATCATCATGAGATTATCTCTGGTTTCACAGCTTCTGCTGGTGTTCATATCAGTCCTGGCACTGAGTAAGGTTTAGTTTCTGTTAGATTATCAGTCTTACGCCCGTTTCACACATAGGCCTACTCCGTGTTGCGGTGCGTATGCGGTGCAGGAGCAGCACGCGCTATAGTGCTTTCACATATGCTGCGTTTGCAGTGAATAACTGATCCGCGGCTGTACCACAAACACATACTTACTATTTTTTATTTCAAATCCAGAAGTTATGCTGCAACTTTTATTTAAAAAAAAGTTTTGTCAGCATTGCGATTCTCTTTGTACACATATACACTCTTTAATGGACGTATGCACGTTTAAACACAATTTAAACAATGTAAGGCTATTATTCCATGCATTATTTCTACTTATATTAAGTTGCTCAAGCAAGTGGTCAAATATTTAACCATGTACTTATATTAAAATCGCAAACATTTTAAAGGAACACTCCACCGTTTTTTGAAATAGGGCTTATTCACCTTCTTTCCTACATTTAGATAGGTGGGTAAATGCATTTTTGTCTCAGTGCATGCATTGTTTTAGTTTGACAGGGTCGGCGCTAGCTTAGCTTAGCATAATGAATGGAATCCTTTGTTGCCAGCTAGCATGTCCTGAGTAAAAGTGATATAAAAAATAAAAAACTCCACCTAATTACTTCTTGTGGCCTGCGTATTCACAACGAGTACAAATAGCGATGCAGATTAACACTAGGCGATTTCCTAGGCAGATATTGACTTATATATTAAGGACTATATTAGGGGGAAGCACAGGCGAAGCACTGCTACATGGGTGTGATATCTCTGCGCCCAAGTAGCAGTGCTTCGCCTGTGCTTCCCCCAAATATAGTCCCAAGTCAATATCTGCCTAGGAAATCGCCTAGTGTTAATCTGCATCACTATTTGTACTTGTTCTCAATATGCAGGCCACAAGAAGTAATTAGGTGTGTTTTTTTTTATTATTTTTTTTATGTCACTTTTACTCAGGGCATGCTAGCTGGCAACAAAGGATTCCATTCATTATGCTAAGCTAAGCTAGCGCCGACCCTGTCAAACTAAAACAATGCATGCACTGAGATAAAAATGCATTTGCCTACCTATCTAAATGTAGAAAAGAAGGTGAATAAGCCCTATTTCAAAAAACGGTGGAGTGTTCCTTTAAAACTTAAAATTGACAAAAACACCCGACTCTCATGCCTTTTCTTTTGCATTTAAATTTTAATACAATAGATCTTGCATGTCACAAAGAACTTGTTTTTCCACTTCCACGAATGAGACAAGTTATGTTCATTAAATATTTGACCACTTGCTTGAGCAACTTAATATAAGTAGAATAATGCATGGAATAATAGCCTTATGTTGTTTAAATTGTGTTTAAGCGTGCATACGTCCAGTGTACAGTATGTGTACAAAGAGAATCGCAATGCTGACAAAACTTTTTTTAAATAAAAGTTGCAGCATAACTTCTGGATTTGAAATAAAAAAAATAGTAAGTATGTGTTTGTGTTACAGCCGCGGATCAGTTATTCACTGCAAACGCAGCATATGTGAAAGCACTATAGCGCGTGCTGCTCCTGCACCGCAACACGCACCGCATACGCACTGCACACGGAGTATGTGTGAAACGGGCGTGAAACGGGCGTTATGTGGCAAAGACTATATACAATTTTGTGTTTCTAATCAATTTAATAATCTCTTTCTTTTTAACAGCCAGGGCACAAACAACAAATGAAACAACAACAACAATACATGCAATAGGTAATATAGACCTTTGAATTCGTTAGATCGGATGGATCTCCACTTCAAAAATATCAGATATGTTAGATCCGACCCCGGACACTGATCCCTGCCAGAAGAAATCAGTCTTCTATTAGCCTGAGAGTTTGACTGAGAAAGCCAGAAAAGAGCAGAAGCAGGAGATGAAGTGATGATAGTAAAAAGTGTTTATTGAATAATCTTAGTTGCGTATGTTTCAATGCTCAGACTTCATCTGATCAGTACAAATCCAACAAGTGCTATTATAGCAATGCACAAACAATGGAAAATTACTGCTTCACAACATCGTCCTGTATACTCTCACTCATGAAGACAAACATCCCATAAAACCTTGCAATCATAAGATTAAACAACAATAGCAAGCATTGCAAGAGCAAGGAAATAAATATAAGTAATATGAAATATAAAAACATAAAATGACAAATAAATAATAATAATACAAAAAATGATGAATTGATGTAAATCAAATAATATGAATAAAGGATTAAATGATAAATCAATTGACAATTACATAAATTACTAATGATTATAAATGATTCTAAAATTGAATCATATAAAAACAAAGTAAATAAAACACAACACAGATATTTTGTTCTCTCAAAGTAAGACACTAACAGGTTGCTATTGAGAATCCTTAGATCCAGTTTTTCTAAAAACGTCACCTATGTTGTTAAGGTTGAACAGTGTTGTGAGTGATGGATGATACGTACAATTTTTATATACTTTACATAAGTGTTTGTTTCACTTTATTTTACTGTACGTGCACTTACATGTACGTACAGTACAGTGTACTATAAGTACTGGCCAATATAGGGTAAATACATGGGTTAGGTTTAAGGGTATGTTCAGGGTTAGTACTACCCAGTTATTGTAATTACTATAATAAGTACATAGTATGTACATGGGGAACAGGACTGTAAAATAATTATTTTTGGTATCACTTTATTTTACAGTGTCCTTGTTACATATGTTACATGTACTTACCATAGTAATAACAGTAAATTATGCATAATTACATGAAACTAACCCTCAACCAAATCCTAATCCTACCCTAACCCTATAGTAAGTACATGTAGTTGCTTAATATTACTCAGTACTTAAATATATAATTACACGTTAACAATGACACCTTCAAATAAAGTGTAACCTTTTTTTTTTTTTTTTTTACAAAAAGCATAACAACAATACCTGCAAAATAACAACACTGGCCAGTACTTATAGACTGACCAAATGGTGTCAATTGAACAAACCCAAAATGAAATCAGTTTAGCAGGAAAAAAAACGGCATTCGTGAATTGAGTTCATGAGGTTTTTTATGGCGTTTATATTTGTTTTCCTTCTTTCAGAAACCACCACAGAAACCACAGCAACCATACCAGGTAACTAGTCATGAGCCTAGCCAATAAAATGTCTTTCTTTCAGAAACCACCACCACAGTTCTACCAGGTAATAATGCTATGATTGATAGATGACTCATCACATTCCTATGCAATGCTTTAATGTACTTTACAGAATAGATAAGTTAGCAATAAGGTATGAGGGGCCGTGCTGTATTGTGAACACAGTCATGGCTGAAGGACATTATTAGGACAGACGCAAAGCCTTCAACCCCTTCAGTCGTGACTGCATTCACAACACTATTTATATAGACAAAAATATATATGTAGGCTATTGATATGTTACTTTTTTTGCAGTCATTAATCATTAGATGCCATGCTTAAAATAGTCCCTGCCAGTGACAGTAAATGGCAGGAGAATGTTCCTAAATGTAACACCTCATCTGATGGAGCTCAAATAAAAACAGAGACAAGGAACTGTTCCTGTTTTTTATAACATAACGCCAGAATGTGAGACTTGTACTTCATTAAATAAATAATAAATAATTAACTAAGGCTGAAACACTTCTTCTCTTCCAAGAACAAAGACCAAAAATACACATTTCAAATGTAGTCTTTGTCTTCTCAGAAAAGGGACCAATAATACTGTATATATTCCTTATACATGAATCAATATACAATTTTGTGCACAATTAAATTCTCTCTAGAATATGAATGTCCCTCCTCCTAAAAACACCTCTGACTAACAAGAGCAAGTAGCAAACCATAGACAAGTGCATTTTTTTTGGGTAACACTTTACAGTAAGGGGCCCTATTTTAACGATCTAAGTGCATGGTCTAAAGCTCACAGCGCAAGTGCACTTAGGACGTGTCTGAATCCACTTTTAGCGACGGGAAAAATGGTCGGCGTGCCCCGTGCATGGTCTAAAAGGGTTGTGCCTATTCTCTTAATGAGAGTCTCATCTCCCATTCCCTTTAAAAGCCAGTTGTGCTTGCAGCATTGCGGATTGCTATTTACATGGTGGAATTTGGAAGAGGAAAGACTGAACACGTCTCCAGAGAGCATCTGGTCTGCTCGTGCGCGAGGTTAAAGCGTGCAAGCAGACCATCAACGGGACAAGCCGGATTCCACCATATCTTTATGTACACAATAATAATCTTTTATATTGTAATACTTTTATTCTTAATATTTGACATGTTTGTGTGCTGCTGTGCGTCCCTGTGTGTGTGTAATAAGCAGAATGTACGCACGTTGTGCACCCCCCTACAGGCGCATATTACTAACACGCTTTTTAAAGAACAAAAAAAATTACGCCATTGACTTTAGACCAGGTTTCGCAGCCTATTTCAGTTGCCTCAAAATAGCAATGCGCCACCAATGCGCCCGAACACACCTCGTTTTCAGACCAGCAGCCCATGAGCGAACAGATGGGTACAAATGCATTTGCTATTTAAACAACGTGGCGCAGGATGTGAAAATGATAACTGCGTCAGGCTGAAACTGGCAAAAAACACTTGCGTCGCACCTGCCACCGCATTGCGCCAGGTGTATGATAGAGCCCAAGGTCTCATGTGTTAACTTTAGTTAAAGTGTCCCTATTATGGTTTTTCGAATATTCCCTCTCATGCAGTGTGTAAAATAGCTGTTTATGAATGTAAACGTTCTGCAAAGTTGTAAAGTCGAAAGTGCTAAGTTCTGGCATGAAACTCTAGTGCAGTAGCCTGACAAGCCAGACCCACATCAAGATATTGGGTCTGGGAACACACTATTGGCAGGGACGGGATAAATGGTTGTCTTTCAAATTCCCTCTGCACTCAATAGGGTAGTGCTACAACCAACCAGAGCGTTTTCCCACCACCGGAGCTAGTTGATAGATTAAACTTATGCCGGATCCGGTCGGCAAAACTCAGAACACATCTTCCTTTTTTTCAAGAATGACTTCAGTGCCGTTCTTTGTTCTTTTCTCAAAGAAAAGCTTAACTCCAAGTCTTCCAGAGTAGTGGCCAAAGCCGTTTCGAAAGACCGCTGATCACTAGCAGCAGCAGCCATTCTTTGTTTTCAAATAGCAGGGAACCGTCACAACTCTGCCGTCATTATGTTAAGCCCGCCCACCGACTCCATACACAATGTGATTGGCCTGACTAGAGTTTGGTTTATCCAGCTCGCAAGCCAACGGAGAGTTGCTAGACGACACTGGCTGCAAAATAAAATTTGCTGCAGCTATAGGGTGCGTCTAGATTTCTAGGCTACTAGTGCAGGCTAATAGGTCCTTTTACTCACCTGTTCATAATCACATCGTTATCTATAGGCAGCTGATTGGTTCCTGCCGTATCAGTAGCCAATTAGCCCGCTGCTCAACCTTCAAATACTTGGGTAGCATTTGCCTCAGCAATGCAGCGCACATTCAGAAACCCTCCACCTTCCCCAGCTCCACCTGTATAGATCTGCTACGGGTTATTCATGTACGCTATATTGTACAGCAGCAGCATGTCTTACTTGCTCACAGCAGCATGTTGTGTATGTATTGGCAGTAGCAAGTCCCAAAACACGTCATTTTTACTGACGACTGCTTATCAAATCTCGGGAGTTCAACGCGGGATTCGTAAATGCTTGCTCTAGAAAGATGAGTCAGTACCCAGTTTATTTGGAACGACTTGCTCCTCAGAATTACAACCTGGAAGTCTGAATAATTATTGATGTATATATTTTCTACTGGGTATTCAAAATACTTAGTTTTCTGGGTTTTTTGTGCAAGTTTCAAGCTAACTGAAATACACACTGAAATACTTCTGCTAATCAGCTGTGGGCCACTATTACCTAAAACTGTGTCTATTAATGCAGATTGTCTCACTACTCACTAAGCCTCACTAAGCCTTTTCTCACTACTTTGAGTAAATAAAGGATGGAGCCATATTTGTTACTCAAACTTTAATGTTACATCAGTCATTCATGTTAGTGCTGGGCGAACATATGCACTGTTATTGATACAGTTCCCGCCTGTGCACTGCAATAAATTAGAAATATACACATCGGTTTGTTGATGGACATACACTTGTTAAAGCTGAGGGTGAGGAATTACAGATGCAACATCTCATAATGTACCTCAAACTGAGCAGCGTATCACTGAGAAACTTCCTGCTTGAGTTGTCCTTGCAATGTTTCATCATCAGACTTGCGCTCGGATTGATGTGGTAAAATCGACGGCATTGTTACTGTTTTTTACAGTGTGTACAATCGCTGAGCTTTAGGAAGCATCCTGAGTTGAAGTTCAGTTATGGTAATGGGCGTGTAGCTTCCGACAGGCACTGTACGTTGTAGACCAATCACAGACTGAGCTGTCTGGCCAATCAGAGCAGAGTTAAAGCTTGTGGAAAGGAGATACTGATTCACTGAGTCGTTTGAGAA
Organism: Vimba vimba; assembly: GCA_022828995.1. Classification (NCBI taxonomy): domain Eukaryota; kingdom Metazoa; phylum Chordata; class Actinopteri; order Cypriniformes; family Leuciscidae; genus Vimba; species Vimba vimba. The sequence continues at coordinate 34,274,994 of CM040831.1, read as the reverse complement.
TCATTGAAACATGTGTTGATGTGCAAAGTGTATTATGAGAAAATGAAAGTGTTTTTTGACATTTGATGCTTGTAAACCTGTTGTAGAAGACTTCCAAAACAAAATTAGGAGACTTTAAAATAGTGGCATAGTAGGGGCACTTTAATGTATTTTCTACATGAACTAACAATGAGCAATACATTTGTTACAGTATTTATTAATCTTTGTTAATGTTAGTTAATAAAAATACAGTTGTTCATTGTGTTCATTTTAGTTCACAGTGCACAGTTAACATTAGTTAACAAATACAACTTTTGATTTTAACAATGTATTAGTAAATGTTGAAATTAATTGTTCAGTTGAAAAGTATTGTTCAGTCTTTGTTCATGTTAACTAAATTTGTTAACTAATGAAACTTTATTGTAAAGTGTTACCGTTTTTAATACACTTGTCCCAACTTCCTGTTTCAATAGAAAATACATAAACAGAAAATAGTTGCACTCGTCAAGTGAGTTCATGAGGTATTTAATAGTGTTTGTAATTGTTTTTCTCATGATCTCATCAAGTAATAATGCTGTAACTGATATCATATAATATGCAATGTGTTTTTAATGTATTTTACAGAAGTGTTTAATAATTGAATACTTAATTATTCTTTAACAGTCATTCCAACAACAGCTCCATGGACAGGTATTAATTGACTTTTGAAATAACTGTTCGTTCACGTCAGAATCACCATAATTATAAGATTCTGACTTGTAAACCCTCACATCTTCATTTGTATATTTGTGTTCATTCTCTCAGCAGCACCAGCGATATTCTATCCATTTGGCTCAGCGGCAGGAGACACAGAACAGCTTGAAAGTGGTGGTGAAACCTACAGAGATGTTAACTTCTCCACTCCATTTATGTTTTTTGGCCGCATGTACAACAACATATACATGAGAATTCAGTTCCATTGCCAGTCTGATATGAATGCAAATGTTGTAATTAGCCAGCTCACACTTTACTGGTGGATTTGAACTGATTTTTCTTATTTCAGGTTAATAATAACGGACTCCTTACATTCAGCCAACCTTTACCAGAAGCTTCCCCTTATCCATTTCCCACAAATGGAACTGAAGATTTCATTGCTCCGCTCTGGACTGAGCTCGATGACTTTGGCTTAGGCAGATACTCGTATCAGCAGTACACTAATGGAAGTGTGCTCACTCGCGCCACTCAGGATATAAACCAGTATTTCCCTCATAAGGGCTTTTCTGCTTCTTGGGTTTTTGTTGCAACATGGGACTATGTTCAAACATGGGATATGAATGTATTAAATCTTCACTCAGCACCGGTAAATAGTTTTTCTTTTTCAGGCACAAGTTCACAGACTGTGTAGACTATGAATCGTGATATTGTTTCTTTTCTTTTCAGGCAATCACCTTTCAAGTGGTTTTAATTTCAGGAGGAGGTTTTTCTTTCATTCTGATGAATTATGGTGACTGTGCTGGGATACAATTTCCAGTGGAGGTAAAACAAACATCACAGGATTTAAATAATATTTTATATTGGCTCTGTATCTATACATAACATTCTTTTTTTCATGGTTTCAATAGGCTGGATATGACACAATAAACTCCACTGACTACCATGTCATTCATTATGATGCATCTAGTGGCTACTCCATCCCAAACCTCAAGAACACGAGTAACGTAAATGTTCCGGGTCGTTGGGCCTTTCTTGTGAACAACGGAACAGGTAGGACTTTAATCAAATGATGTGATACTATTAACAGTTTGTTTGTTTGTTTGTTTGTTTGTGTGTGTGTGTGTGTGTGTGTGTGTGTGTGTGTGTGTGTGTACACTGTGTATATATAGGCCTAAGAACAATGAAAACACAGGAACTTATATACTGACAATAATAAGGTGAACATACAGTAGCTGAACAGAATGACAAATCATATTCGTAACCCAGACGACAAACGAGTGGTTGGAACAGAACAAAGGAAAGCAGGAAACAAGGAATACTAACACAAAGTCTGTGAAAGTAAAACTAAGACGACACAGACCGACTAAGTGTGACAGCATATATATATATATATATATATATATATATATATATATATATATATATATATATATATATACAACACTTCGTTCTGGTTCACGATTCTGATTGGCTGAGAGCATTTTTCAGTATGCGATGTTCTACCAGTATCACCAGGACCGTTCGTAACACTCCTTTCGAGCATTTCTCTCATTTCTCTTTAGGTGAGAATATAGATATTTAGACCTCAAATATGCAACTTATATATTAACATAGCACCTATTTGATCATTTGTAAAAGAAGAAAAGAAAAAAAAGAGCGCCTTTCAGCGTTCATGTACCTGCAGAGAACAGCTTTATCTCGGCAAGTCCTTTGGGAATTTACCGCTGGCTCTTATGTAGGCTAGATAGTGTTTAAACATGAGGTATAATTCATTTTGGGTATATCAAACAAGCCATCTTTGATCATATTAATCTACTTGTTCCAGAGCAAATCGATTTGGCTATGGGCAAAGTTAAGCTTCATAACTTTATATTTTTATTTAACTGAAATCCTTTTTAAATACATATTCTTTTACATCAATAACATGCTGTATTTGGTATTGAGAAAGGGTCCGTTAGTGATTGTGATTTCGACTTCAGTGAAAGTTAACTACATTATTACACTATTAGGCAGCAAAGACTGTCTTTATGAGTGAGTCAGTAGCAAATGCTTTTATATTGAAAAGGACTGAAAAAAGGTTGTAAACAATAAGACTCAATTTACAAATGCACTGACTAGAGCTGTCATGGGAAATCCCCTTAACTGTTGAAAGGAAAAAGTCTCAGCGGACATTCAAACTGATTTTGTGATTATGGAAATAAGATTGGCCAGAAGAACATCAGCTAGATGCAGGTAATGCACTCGCTTAGTCAATCTTTCTCTCTCATTATACTCTACTATACATAAATCAATAAGCTTCAATGAAGCAACTCAGCGTTCCTTCGTTACTTGTTATAAAGTGACGTTTTAGAATTAGTAATGGAGGCTTGGGATCCGCTGTCAACTTGAGATTTAAATCCATGGCGGAAGGAAGTTGTTCCGCACAAAAGTGTGTTTTTAAAGACACACTGTTGTTGTTTCTTATTAATTTACACACTTGTGTCGTCGAACTGTTGTATAAACGCAATGTCACACAAGTAGCCATGCGATATGGCTCCATATGGCTGTTATTCGGCCTTATCGTGGACTATCGGTCTCTCTCTCTATATATATATAGCCTACTGTATTTGTGTGTGTGTGTGTTTGTTATTATGCTGTATTATTATGCCTATGTGTGTTTCCTTTTAGAAAATGTCATAGGAGTTCAATTGAAAATTAGGTCATTTTTAGACCTGACACAGCGTGGAAACGTTGAGGATGTTTTGCAGCAAGTAAGTCACAATTTTCACACAAAAGCACATTTCTGCCTGAGTGAAAAAAAACAAAAAAAAAACGGTCTCTTATCTTATATTTCTGACTTTATATCTGACAATGGTGACTTTATTAACAAATAGTACAATAGAGTACAATGGAAATACATTTTGATCTATCTGCCCATCTTTGTTTCAGATAAAACAAGAGCTGGTCAATTATTATGGAGTGCCAAGTGTCTTTGAGATAAAGTTAAGAAACTTCAAAAAGACACAGCCGTAATACATGGAAGGGACTTAAAAAGTTGCAAATGGTGACCTTGAAGATGTAGAAACTGATAAAGAGAAGAATGTCGCAGGAAGGGAACCTTTATATTTTCTCACCCTTCAACTTATTACTATCTCACATAATAATAAATGAGCATATATATACATATGATGAAAAAAATGACAATGTGAATATGATAAAATTAGATAATGAAACAATTCATTACATTAATCACATATGTTCCAACTTAATTTATCTTGAATAATAGTCATTAATTTTTTTTAATTTTTTTTATATAATGCTTTGTGTTATCAGATATCTTTAACAAGTATCAGGGGTTTAAACTTTGGACTGTAGCATGTGAACAATGCTAATAAACCTGTTCTTTGTCTACAACTCCAGTTACCAGAAGCATCACTCATCTATATCGAAAATATGTGCATGTATCGTTCTCATGTAAATTACTGTGTAATATATTTTTGACCGGACCTGAGGACAGCAGCTTTCAGCTGGTTTCTGGGCATCAATTGGCAGCATAACAAAGTGCCAACCCCTCATATTAAACATAGTCTGGGTCACAATTTCACAGTTTTGGTTTTTGACAATGAGGGCATGTCATGTTTATGTTGGCAATCTGACTTGCTTCTAGATTTTGTGCCAAAATACCAGTCTGATTTACACAAGCTTTGACGTCAACCACAAAAAAATAAGGGAAGCAGCACTTTTTTTATATAACATTTATCTCTGTGTTTGTGTGTATAAACAAGAAGTCGAGAACACGCAGAAACAGTTGGTGGAACAGTTGTTGTTGGCAAATAAAATATTTTACTTGGCCCACTTTTGTTTAAGGCACAGCTGAGGAAACCTGATTTGGTGTGCCATAACAAATGAAGTTTAAAAAAGTAGAAGAAAAAGAAGAATCTCCATCTGACATGTTAAACTCATCCAGTAGGTGGGGCTAAAGTCTGCCAGAATTAAGGACATAACATCTGAATTGCAACACACTCATTAAGCCTGTCTAGAGATCCGAGGCCTTTACCATGAAGGCGGTGTAGGTGGATAGCCAGGAATGTTTTAGTTTAGTTTTTGCCAACCATGGGTTTTAGGCACCATGAAAGTGACTTAGCTTTCAGCGGTGTTCATACGCATAGTAACTTTCACTCCACGGCAGGTTATGTTCTTTGTAAGAGATCTCAAAACGAAATTGGACCAATCAGCTGTGAGCAAAATAACATGTGTCTGTCGCAATAAAGTCACTCCCTCCATCAGTATCTCTTGATTTTCACGTAAAGCGTGTTGTGGGACTGTTTCATACATCAGCATAATTAAATTATGCAAGAATGCATTATATCCCGTTTTTCTTTGCAAATTACACCATGACCTTTTTGATTTCTTTATCTAATCTGGCACATGGAAATAGCCCAGACACAATTTCAAGGGATGAACTTTTGAAGAAAACAAGTGTTTGCCTTGTCATCTAAAGTGAAGTCAAGCAGTTCTTTCACTTTTATTGTTAGTTGTTTAGTGAGAATTTCAGTCCTTGTGGTTATTCAGAATGCAGTGACAGACACTGACTGTCAGACACTGAACTCGTCACTCCCCTCAGCGCTATGATAATTAGGGCCCGATCTGAACCTTTCAGAAGGTGCTTCTCACATATTCCATGAAGCCGTCTGAGGTAAACATCAAACTTTTTTGTCTATAGCGTTGTTTGTTTTAACAACTTATTCTGTGATGCTATGTCTATGTATATCTGTATAGTTAAAGTATAACAGAAAATTATTATAAAATCAAAAATGATACAAGTATTAATATTGCTTTGCTCTGTTGTGATTTTTCTAGTTACTCTGTGAAATTGTAGCAGTGACATTCTGGTATCTTTGACCTCATCCAAATATTTATCATGGGATTGTCTCCAGTTTCACAATATCTGCTGATGTTCATATCAGTCCTTTCGCTGAGTGAGTTTTACCATGAATAATATCCTTCATGGAATGACAAAGAAATAGATAATATTCAAATTTATTTGTATTTTTTTTCAGCAGGCAGGGTGACAAAAGCACAGACAGGTAATGATTGACTTTAGAACTAGAACATATAAAACATGAACTGAGATTATCGTCATCAGAGTTTGAACTTTAGTTTGTCTTGCAGCGCCGGTTGCATTCTATCCGTTCGGCTCAGTGGCGGGAGACACTGTTGGTATTGCTGTTGAAGATGTAAACTCCACTCTTGTCGACCTGTGGACACCTTTTGTGTTCTTTGGCCGCACATACAACAAGACATATGTGAGAATTCAGTTCTGTTTTGCTAATGCAAATGGTGAATGAGAAAAAATGTGACATGCATGACTAAAATCTTTTATTACCCAGGTTAATAGTAACGGGTACCTTACATTCAACCAGTCTTCACCAGAGTATTACCCAAAGTACTTTCCCATCAATGGAAGTGAAGACATCATTGCTCCGCTCTGGACAGATGTTGACGTCAGTTTGAATGGCAGCATCTCCTATCAGCAGTACTCAAATGGAAGTGTGCTCACTCAAGCCACTCGGGATATAAACCAGTATTTCCCGGATCTGAACTTCACGGCTGCTTGGGTCCTTGTTGCAACTTGGGACAGAGTTCAATACCAACATTACTATAACACAGTAAGTTAGTTTGTTAAAACTCCTTCAGGCTCAAGGTTATTATCAGAGCTGCTGTGACATTCACTGTTCCCAAACTTTGCAGGAAGCATCGTTTCAAGTGGTGTTAATTTCGGGCGGTGATTTGTCTTTCATTCTCATGAATTATGGTGACTGCACTATGACATTTAATGGGGTGCAGGTAAAACATGCCTTATACATCAATAGAACAAAATACGCCTATCTCTTCTTGATGTTCTGTCTCAATAATAAGTAATTTCCTTGTTGGTGCAGGCTGGTTATGACACAGTTAACTCCACGGCCTTCTCTGTGATTCCTGGATCAGTCAATGGGAGTTTAATTCCAAACCTTGTGAACTCCAGTAATGTAAATGTTCCAGGTCGATGGGCCTTCAGGGTGGACAGAATAAATCAAAATAATCTACAAGGTACATAATTGCCATCATGTTTAGAATCTTTAGTATTATTAGTTTGTTTTTATGTGGCATCATATGATGTTTTGGCAATGTCAAAGTCATGAGTTTGATTCAATCACATTCAAAATCTTTAATAGAATATATCTAAAATTGGATAAAAGCATCTGCCAAATGCTGAAATTGAAATGTTCCTGCAAACTAACAAGTTGTTTTCAAGGCAGTGTTGTGAAATTCTTAATTATTCAAGTCAAATATTATATTCCAATTTGACCTCTTCAATATGTTCAGTATAAAGTATGCATGAAAATGTAAACACTTTTTAACATTAATTATTAATCATGTGCTTTGTTTCCCTCAGAAAATATCATAGGAGTTCAACTGAGAGTTACTTCATTTTCAGACTTAACAAAGAGTGAAAACATTGAGAATGTTTTAGAGAAAGTAAGTTGCACTTACTAATGGACCGAATATATATATATAATTTTTTTTTTTTTTTTTAATTATGGTGCTAATAGACGATTCAATAAATTTTGATCTATCAGTCAATCTTTATTTCAGCTACAACAGGAGCTGGTCAAGTCTGGTCTGCCGAGCAGCGTGAAGCTGAACTTCAGAAGAATCCAAAAGACACGACCATAATATCATAAAATGTAACTCATACAAGGAAAGAAGTTCAGCTGGTTCATTTATATCTTAAATCAAATATCCCTGCCATTAAAATATCCCTCATTCTGGAAAGTTAATCAGCAAATCTAGTCATTGAGGATGGAAATGCTGTTGCATAACATTTGCCATCAGCTTTGACATTTGTTTCAAGTTTGACTTGAGTTTAATTATGGCTTCAATTTTGACTTGAAATGATTCACAGAGGAATGTCACTCTTCAAGAAGGTGAATGCTTGTATGTCCTCTCACATTCAATTAGGTATGAGGGGTTTAATCTACAGTAGATCTGCAGTGTCAATCGTGAAAGTAAACCTGTTATTCCTCTATGGCTCCACTTGCTGGAAAAACAACTTTTTACTGATCCATATCGTGATTGTCCTTTAGGGAGACCAAAGCTATAGCTGTCACATATTTTACTCCAGTGAATTTTAATATAATGCTATTATTTCTACCTTGCTTACTCAGGAAAAAATATGTATTCAACTTAATAAACATTGAGCTTTTTTGACAACATTGCTTATTAGATAGTCAAAAATTCTGAAAAAGTTGTGTTGGGTAAAAAAAATAAAATGTTTATCTTTCCCCACTATTGTACGTTTGATATCAAACTAAACATGCATAAATGGTCCTGCTTAATTGGTATGGCATAAAAATGAATGCATGTTTAGATAACACAGCAATAAGCCTATTTGCTCATTTATAAAGATATTATTTATTGAAGTATTTTATTTAGCTTTAGCTTTGCTTTGCATTTTTTCATCAAAAAAGGTTGATGTTATATTGTTAGGTGTGTGAAAATTGTAACAGTAAATTAAAAATCTCTATAATGTGAATTAAATCACATGTTCCCTGACTCACCACGAGGGGGAGACAGACGCTTAGAGAGTTAGTGAGATTCCAGCATGCTTCATGAAATGCTAAAACTTTGCATTGCTAACAAACTGTTTGTGATTTTATTAGATTAAGAAAGGAGGAAATGTTGTGTTATTTATTAAAACAAATACACCCACATTTATAAGTTGCATTGTAGCCTACATAACCATGAAGAAGCATTTTATATCGATGCACATGTCAAGATTTTATGTTGGTGTTGATATTTGAGTTCTTGCATCTCCACAGTAACAGAGAAAGCGTGTCATTGGGCCTGTCTAAATACACACACTTGACCACTTGTCTACTTACATGACGTACAGTATGTCCGAAGTATTCAAGTGGGCGTAAAGACCGCAAGTTTTCAAAGATTTTTGTTTACTTACTTAATTACAAACTGCGTATAATCTCTGCACCAGTAAAATGAGCAACACTTTGTTTTACAAACAAGTACGTAACATCTTGCACTGTAAAGTTTAACTAGACATGACGAGAAAACGTGCATGTTAGTTCCTGAAAGTGATGAATGATGGGAGAATCAAAGTAAGAGAAAGGCTGCATCAGCATCTGACATGGCATTCATCCCTACTACTGTACATTAGTAGGCAAAAAACAGTGTGTGACAAAAGAAGTATGTCTGAATACTTTTGGCTACACTTTTATGACTGTGAATTCTGACATACTTCTATTGTCACATAATGTTTTTCACCTACTATATACGGAAGTATCACAGTGAGTTCTCAGTATCAGAGATCATGATGAAGTCACGTCTCCATCTGCTGGTCAGACTTTACAAAGAATATAGGCCTAATTAAAATACAATTCATGGGTGTAGCTACTGTCTGTTATGATAGGCATATATGTATTCTTACCCTATGTTTCATGCATTCTTTTTTTGCTTTTTTAAGCATATTTTTACTATTTATTTAGCCTACCATTTTGGATCAAAATACATAGTCTCCACAATGTTTCTATTATTTTTAATATACATTTTATACCTGCATGTACATATACATACAGTATTACCTGCATGTACATTACTACACTTCTTTTTCCATTATATTTTGCCCCAAAAACGCAAATTAGATGCCATGTATAGAATGGCACTACCCATTTATGGCCATTTTACCCACATTGCATTAAGTAAAATAGTATATAAATTAATTCCATTATATTACATAACATTACATAGTTGAGCATCATCTTTATTCAAAGTTTGGTTAAAAAAAAAATCCTGAAACCTAAAAACTGGTGAATGAAAAAGATAAGAAAAATTCACAATGTCTTTTTTTTTTTGTTTTGTTTTTTTTTACAATTGAGTCCTGGTGTCCACTACAGAGGATATAGAATAACATGAATACAATATATATATTTTTAAATGTAAAAAATAAAATAAATAAAAAAAACATTTGTTTCTTAGTCTAATTAATGTAATGGCATGAAAAAAATGTCTGGGTTTCGGGAGGATAGGCTATAGCAGTGGTTCTCAACTCCAGTCCTCGGGACCCGCTGCTCTGCACATTTTGTATGTCTCCCTTATTTAACACACCTGAACCAGATCATCAGCTCGTTAGGAGAGACTCCATGAACTGAACTGAGTGTGTCAGATAAGAGAGACATACAAAATGTGCAGAGCAGCGGGTCCCGAGGACTGGAGTTGAGAACCACTGGGCTATAGTATATGTGTTTCACTGGATGTATTTATTCAGCTAATGATCTTTGTCTTTACGGACTGTTATTTGTAATATCATCTATATCATCAGATATTTATCCTGAAAGGGAATCATTAATAAACAGGCCTTAAAGTCCCCCTGTAGTCAATAATTTTATCCCTTAAAACTCATTATATAACAATTACATATTTAAACCTCATTTTCCTTGAAAAAACTTTTTTATTCATGCCTTAAAATAGCTTGAATGCGGTTCTATGAATATGCAAATGAGCCCCACCTCCACTCACTCACAGCAGCTCAGAGATCCACTCGTTGACGATCACACATTGATCTGATTGATCACAAGGTAGTTTGTGACGTCAGAAACACCAGCGATTTCAAACCGTGTTTGAGACTGTCTTTGGTTCACTGCAGTTTTAAAGAGAAAATACTCAGCAATGGTGTCGACTAATGAATTTGCACATGGTTTGTCTTAAAGCATTAAAACACCACATAGACACATAAACAACATTAAAAACTTGATGCTCACCACAGGGGGACTTTAAAACATCTCAAGGCTGAAGACGAGAGTTTATCAGAGTGATGGGACAGCGAAGTTCTCGAGTTAGTGATGGCGAGGTGTATGATCACCAACACAGAGCAACATTTTCATCCGTGCGATGGTGTGATTCTGGTGGTGAGGGAGAGACAGAGGAGGTAGGTGTGGGAGAGGAGGAGAGAAGAAGAAGAAGAAGAAGAAGAGGAGGGAAAAAGAGGTTCTGGAGACTGACTTCTTTCCTCAGAGCTGCCAGAAAGCATCTCGAGATGATTCTTGTCAGACTGAGGTGCAGATCATTGAGACACCATCATCAAACAGCAGCACTGATGCTAACTGATTGCATGTGAGCAACAAAAAAAAATCACATTTTCACCTAGATATAATTATCCATCAATGGCATAATTTATTATTCATATTTCATATTGAAGGGTGGATTGGAATCCACTGCTGCTTCAATGTATATGTAAAGAGTGATTATAATCATGGTATTAATCAATATTTTTCCTTCTAAATATTGTATGAGTTAAATGACTTCTCTGGAGATTTTACTTTGTTAAAGAAGTTACCAGTGTGATCACTGAAATGTTATTTTCATGTATTCTTTGTAATGTCTGTATTTGATATTTGAATGCAGTAACATTGCTTGCCTATTTATCCCGGCTTCCAGAAATGAAATAGGAACTGGTTTTGTGTTTGAGTTCAAACAAATAGGGGTCATTGAAGTCTATAGTTTAAGGGACCATTTCTCAGTTAAAGCCTATATTTTCCATTTAGACTAAAGTGTCCTATCCTGAGAGAAAGACCTTGTTATCTTGATGGTTTGAGAGGACTCTCCTGTTTATAGTTAGAGCCTGGCCAAATCCAACCTTGGAAAAGCTGTGTGTTGGTGTGTTAGTCTTCGTGCTTACAGGTTAAGGAACCACTGGCATTGTTGGAGTTGTTGTTCGAGACATGCTGGCACCCAGAAACCCAAATCTGCGACCTGGAAGGTCACGACGTGCCTAACTTCAGGGTCCGAGTGTCAGCTGCATAATCTATGGAGATATGCTTCAGTCTATCTGTATATGTGTGGAAAATTACTATGTTTATCTATTTCTTACCAATGAGAATCATTCAACCTGTAAGCAATGACGTAGCTTAGACCTTGGAAATGGTATAACTGCTGTGATCTTTGTTACTGTAAGCGGGGTGGCCTACGAACTCCTGTGTGAGTCTTGAAGCTGACTTCTGCTGATGAAACTGCAAACTATCTTCAGTAAAACTTTTCTTCAATTTATTATAATTCTGACTCCGGGTCTTCTTTCAAACATCTGGTCCTTGGGTCCTAAACTGTTAACCCCTAACAATATATGTATATGTTTTATATATAATTTACTGTCATATATAGGATGCTTTCAAATAAAAAACATATGGTTTTAAGATATGAAAAGAGCATTAAACTTATTTTAATTAAGTCTCTAATGTTATTTCCTGATATTGTAAGATGTTGATTTTCTATTTTGGGCTTTCCGTATATAAATAATTGTGTAAAATGTGTAAACTGCAATTATTTCTCTTTTAACAGATGACATTATGTGCCGCTGCGAGCTTGGTGATCGTCTGGGGGTAGATGCTGGTGTCGTTCATGAAGAAAGTTGTGTAGAGCATGTCCTTAAAGGGTTAGTTCACCCAAGAATGAAAATTAGTCCATGGTTTACTGACCCTCAAGTCATCCTAGGAGCATATGACATTCTTCTTTCAGATGAATACAAGAGTTATATTAAAAAATGTCCTGGCTCTTCCAAGCTTTATAATGGCAGTGAATGGCAGTTTATGTTTGGAAGTCCATCAAAGTGCATCCATCCATCATAAAAGTGCTCCACACGGCTCTGCGGGGGTTAATAAAGGCCTTCTGAAGTGAATCGATGTGTTTGTGTGAGAAATATATCTAAAACTTTATCGACTAAAATAACTAGCTTCCGGCAGACAGCCGTTAAAGTTTTAAATATAGATATTTTTCCTACACAAACAAATCGATTCTCAAAAGTGGCTTCACAATATAACAAATTCAAATTCTCCTGAAAAGCAGCTCAAGCCAATAGTGGCATTATTCAGCCCAAGTCAGTTCAGTGTGGATTCAGTTCAGTTCAATAACTGTAAGGTTGATCAGTTATACATACATTCTGTATATACAGTGTATACATCTACTGCACACTGAAGAAGCAAAAGACATAATATAGCAGTGTTTTACATTTTACACATATGTGTGTAGTTTGGCATAGTTATGGCTAATCATTTGATGGTTTGTGTGTAAAGTTACTATGCAAAAACAACACTTTGAGAAGAGTTAGTTATGAAGTGTTTGCTTTTGCAAGGGATGTGTGACGTTGTGTGGTTTGTGTGTAGAGTTTTGAGAAATGGAGCCATATAGTTTCAGTACTTGTGTGTAAGCAATAAAAAAAAAAAAAAGAAATTAAATAAGTTCTAAAATTTCTCAATTTGTTCTTTAAAACAAATTCTTTTTTCATTATTTGTTTTTATCTGGTGTTTATTTCAACCTGAATTTACTATATTTTTTTCAGTTCACTTCATAAGACATGGTCCCAGTGCTCCCTTTCTTGGCTGCCCCGGGACCGTCATGGAAGTGTTGCAAATTAAAAATAATAATTAATTAAATAGATAAAGATTTTTAATAGAATGTATATTTGGTAAGTCGGTAAGTGCCTTTGTGTCTGTGATTTGTAGAGTGGTTTTCAGCAGGTTTATGAAGGTTTTGAAGGTCTCAGCGATTAGATGCAGATAGAGTGTTATATAGGTAACTTTGTACCTCAGTCTTTACTATAGTAATAGATATAACCCTGGAGGATGCCATGGGACATAACATCAGGTAACAAAGTTGAATTCCTTTAAATGTATCCATTGCATACAACTTTCAATATATATGATAAGATGACAATGAAAAATAGTTTAGTAGTTTTTTATTTGCCCAAATTATATGCCAGAAACAATGGCAAATTTTAAATTGAAATTGTATCAGACTTTATGTAAATTAAGTGAATGTATGGACATTTTAGCAAACATTTGGGTTATAGTTTTTAGTTTGTTTATTTACTTATGATACACTGTAATATGTTATGTTCAATTAAGACCTCAATTAACATCTGTTAAACACTTTTTCTGGTGTCAAAAAGGAAGACAAAAGCTTACATTTTTAAACTGGAGAAAGACTGAACATTTTAAAAGCTGACAAAGGGCGTTTTAGGGTTTACTGGTCATTGTGTGTCAGTCTTCTGTCATTTTGTCATCGAGTCATTTGCTACATCTTATGAGCATTTCGTATTGTGACTGCAATGTTCTTCTGTGAATACAGCTGAAATGTTCATGTTCTGCAAATGGACAGAAGGTGGCGATAGAGAAACATATTCGCCTTCACTGCATGGTCTAAAGACCTCTAGTTTAATCACCATGTGAATAATGATGTAAAGCGTAAAATACTATCGCCATCATTTCTTTCAGGATAGTTTATTTTCACGCTTCCTCACCTTTTAAAGATTAGGCTATATGTTAGTTTATTCTTGAACTATAGTTTACAAATAACTTAATTATATAAATAAACGCTAAAAGACCCTAATAAAATTATATTCAACAGATTATAATCATAAACATGTATTTGTTTCACTATAAATGTTATAATTTAATAATAGTCATATATATACTATTATTAAATTATAACATTTATAGTGAAACAAATATTTCCAGTGTAGACCATATAGATAGTTTATAATTTGCATTAACTTCTTTTCTCTTTTTCAGATGTTCTCGTAAGATGAATGTACTGTGCATTTTCAAACATTTAAAACAGACAGAAAAGTAACAGTAAGTTTAGCAGTAAGTTTAATATAGTAGCCTAATGCAAAAGCTGAATAACAGAACACTTTCCCAAAAACAACACATTTCTGTTCATTTTGATTGTTCTGTCGTATCCATTTGTAAATTCAAGCGAAACTTCATTGAGTTCGGGTGATAGATGTACTGTACATTTGCATAGTGTGTGGGGGGCGTTTCATCAATTGGACTAATTTCATGTTAAGTGTTCATTAACTTCTGTCTAAACTAAACATCTCATTTTATTGATTTGTACCTTATTTTCCTCCCAAAATATTTAGATGTTCATTCATAGGGTTAGTTGTTATCAATGAGATTTTGAGTCAAAAGTTCAGTTGCACAAATTATTATTTTTCCTCTAGGAGCTGTTTTGTGTGTTGGTTTCAGTTCAGTTCAGTCGTTTTAAATCAGAATAATGCTGTGATCCAAATTAAAATTCCAGCATCACCATATTTTTTGCAATGGATTAACCAGAGAACACAATAAAAACCACACTAACAGGATAAGTTGTCACGTGTATTTTAAAATGCTTGCAATTTATTATTTACAATATTTTTGGACCAAAATTTGGCATTTTGTTATTTTATTTTTACTGTTTACAACCGGTTATGCTATTTCAGCGACAGGGTCCTGTGTAAAAAATAAAATAAAAAATAGCTCAATGACAACATGCCCCACAATTTTTTTTTTAAGGAAAATGTTATACAGCTTTGTTTATTTAGTCAATGCGTTAAGGCTTGTATAAACTGACATATACTGAGAATATTCTATATGGAGTTAAAAGTGTGACAACCAGCATCTCCTCTACATTCTGATTGAATTTTATTTAGCCTACTTTGTTATATATATATATATATATATATATATATATATATATATATATATATATATATATATATATATGTGTATGTATGTATGTATGTATGTATGTATGTGGCATGCATGTATGTATATAGGGCTAGATATGTTCTTTAGATAAATAATTTAGTTTTTTTTTTTTTTAGTTTTTTTTGTATTTAAACAGACTTTGTGTTCAGCCGCCTTGAATCCCAAATGCTTATCACATGAATGATCTCTACGCATATTGGATGAAGTTAATTGAGGAGAAGTGTGACAGTGGGAGGGGTTGCCAACCAGCAGTTCATTCACTGCACAGGTTAAATAACCCTCCCCTGATGCCTACTCGGGCACTCTAGGGTAAACCCTCAGATACGAGCACATTCAGCAGGTTTGATCGGCGAAACTCAGCTCGCTTCATGTTTCTAGAGGGAGAACGGATTATGAACGCGTTTGGGCAGCAGCCGTCGAGCCAGCAGACCAGTCCCCTCCAGCACCACAACGCGCAGGACATCCTGGACATGACCGTGTACTGCGACACCAACTTCAGCATGTACCAGCAGAACCTCCACCATCACCACCACCACGCGCAAAGGCCACCTGCGCATCCTTCCAGCTACGCACTCGGCGAGTACACCTCGCCCACAACCAACCCTTACCTGTGGATGAACAGCCCAGGTATCAGCTCTTCCCCGTATCTCTCAGGCCCGAACGGAGGGTCTTACATTCAGTCAGGATTTGGGTCGAACCAGCGGCAGTTTCTGCCTCCGCCCACCGGCTTCGGAAGCGCAGATCTCGGGTGGCTTTCCATTTCAAGTCAGCAAGAACTTTTCAAGATGGTTAGACCGCCGTACTCATATTCAGCGCTGATTGCGATGGCTATTCAGAACACTCAGGATAAGAAACTGACCCTCAGTCAGATTTATCAGTATGTGGCCGACAACTTTCCTTTTTATAAGAAAAGCAAAGCCGGATGGCAGAACTCCATAAGACACAATCTGTCCTTGAATGATTGCTTCAAGAAAGTTGCGCGGGATGAGGACGACCCTGGTAAGTTTGAACGTTCTTTTCTCATAGACATAGATCATAGAAGTTAGTGTTAAATTGTAGCCTATGTGGAATTGGTTTCGCGTGCATAGTTACGCTTTGCGCACTAACATTTTTTTAATCTTTTTTTTTTTTTTAAGGCAAAGGAAATTACTGGACTTTGGATCCCAATTGCGAGAAAATGTTCGATAACGGCAACTTCAGAAGGAAGAGAAAAAGAAGAGCTGATGGAAACGCCAGTGGCCTGTCTGTAAAATCCGAGGACGCGCTCAAATTGGCGGACACGGCGAGTCTGATGAGCGCGTCCCCGCAGAGTCTCCAAAACTCCCCGACCCCCAGCGAGCCCAAATCATCCCCCTCACCGTCCGCAGAGCACAGCCCGTGTTTTAACAACTTTATCGGTAACATGAACTCGGTAATGGCGGGAAACAGCAACGGGATCAGAAGCAGAGACGTCAGCTCTGGACACTTGGGGGATTTTACGCACGGCATGTCTGGACATGAACTCGCCCCTCCATCAGAACCCGGTCATCTCAACACCAACAGACTCAACTACTACTCAACATCCCATAATAACAGTGGCTTGATCAACTCGCTCTCCAACCATTTCAGTGTCAATAATCTCATATACAACAGGGATGGAACCGAAGTTTAGGGACGCTCAAGTTCATCGAACCTCTAATGTGCTCTGTGAGTACATGGTCAAACTGTTCTTACAATAGACTTGATTTCTATACACTTTCACCTCAGTTGCACAGCTTGAAGATCATTTCAGTGGGGCCTGTCTGGTGTTTTTGGATGCATCAGCAAGTGCTTAGCGTGGGTTTGCATCATTTACATGTATTCTGCCTTGGCTAAATGATAATTCTGCACCAAACTGTGATACTTTACATGTCCACACATGTCTGTTTCCTAGGCCACTATAACAAGTGCCTTCTGAGATGCAGTTTTTTGTAGAAGAAATGTTGATATATTTTATTTAATTGGAATGTTTCTGATTTGTAAATAAAATGTGCATATATCTGACATGTCTGTAGCTTCTGTTTCTGTTTATTTGCTCTATGATGAGCAAAACATCATATGCATGAACACAAACACTAGTGCATCTCAGTGTGTTCCCACGCGATCAGCGGGTGGCTGTAGAGATGCACAAAACCATAACAGCAATTAACATGTTTGCATGTTTATGTAGTTTGTTTACAGTTGCGTGCAATTATATATAGTTTGTTTGCAGATGGCTGCAATCAAACTGGCAGTTTAAAGACAACTTTTAATTAGCTTTTGCACTAAAGTACTGTTCAGTTTTAAACAGAAGCACTGAAATTTCAAATTGCACTTTTGAGGCAAATAGTACAGTGAAAAAGTTGTTCTGAAACCCTAAATTTTAAAGTCATGCAGCCCCCATATTTTTTCCCATAACAGAACAGATCAACCCCAGCAAACATATTGAGTTGACAATTATTTATCAAAAGAATTTCAGGTTTAATCGAGCGTTTGAATTAATCCGTGCCCCTGCTGGGTGTTCTCCTAATTGCTTTCTGCAAAAAGCCAGACACATTTAACTCTTCGTTGTCCTCATTATCTCAGGGGAGTTTTTCAGCAGCATGCAGGGCCTGTTTATTTACTGTACAACCTCTGGTGCTGAGTGGCACAGACTCAACTGGGTGATGGAGTAAATAGGCTTATACCATCTGCCGCTTTATCCAGAGATTCAACTTCCCCTTCTACCATTAACTCAAGTCCAGTCTGAGCTGCACGAAAGCAGAAGGTGAGACTGAGACATTTTCCGCCTGCCACTTTGAATGCAGGCAATCGACCATAATCAAAGTCATTCATCACAGCTTCATATCTGGAGAGTTCAAAAGTTCAACTGTTTGTCAGGAAGCTTTTATTTATACTCTGCTTATTTGAGTGAGTTTCACATCATCCCCACTCTTTAAAAAAGTACAGGTTATCCAGTGGTTCTTTGGAGATTAACAAAGTGCAGCATTTTAAGTTCTTCAAACATCATGGAGATGTTTCTAGGTTCTTTAAAGCACTTTAAATCACCTTTCTAACAAAAAGGTTCTCCTAGCATCAGGCTGTAAAACTCCTTATTATTAATCTTCAGTTTTAGGAGAGAAGTTCTCTTTAGATGGTTACAAACCTAGACTTTTGCTGTGCAATCGGGTATTTTATATTCTTTTGGGGGGCCTGTTCACTCTGCTCTTATTTCAAAGTCAATCCACTGCATGCCCCGCAAAGAAAGAAAATGAAAATAAACTCAAATACAACTCAATTGGCTCTGTTGTCTGGGATAAAGCAGAACTGACAGGAGATTCGTGTCAACAGTGCTGGAACACGAACGGTTTTGGCATCACCAGAGACACCCTGCTGCTCTCTAGTGAAAACACAGAGATCTGGGAACAAATGAAAGCACTCGGAGCGAATTTCCCTCCGTGTGTCTTTATTCTAACAAAGGACATTGTTGTTCCACTATATTGCAGGATGGATTCTCATAGTCTGAATGAGAAGGCCTACATAATTGAAATGGACACAAATAATATGTACAGACACCTACATGCAGTCAATTTTATTCACTTAGCTATAAAACAAAGGGTTAATGATAAATAAGACTAAGGTGATAAAAAGGAAATAGCCTATTTAAAAATAAAAAATAAATACTTTAGTTCAGTTTACATGTGCTGTAAGTTCTTCTTTGCATTACATTTCTTACAACTGTCGTTCATTTTTGTAGACAAAAAATGTCTACACAAATTTATTTAATGACTGGTGTAATGTGAGGCACAGCATCATTATTGTCATGTTGACTGACACAGTTGTGACCAAAAACCACAAAAATAAATAGGCCTAATTAGAACGTCCCGGTATAGAATGACTGGACGCTTCTTTTTTTATTAAACGGATAAGCACAACTGTACAATTGCAATTACAATAAAATAAATTAGATGTGCATTTGGTTTAATTCATCCTGGGATTCGATCGTTTCTGTCCATTTGCATGAATTATTGTGCAAACTGACGCGTCCAATGAGACGCGATCGCGCGCGCTCGCATTCTGTTTCAGGTTGATACCGAGCATCGATACTTCACTAATTGCTGACGCTAAAAAAAGGAATAATATGAATTAGCCCATACTAATGTGACGTGAAGAAACTTTGTGCTGCATGTTCGTACACTACGGGTAATTAGGCTTAACTTGGTTCACTTACCTCAGATTCTGCCTGATTTCAGTTAGCTTATACTAGCTATTAGCTAAATGACCAAATCAATACACCCTGGTGTAAAACAACAATTGTATGTTGTAAACAGTCTTAAATTGTGATTTGTTTTGCTGGCAAGTGGCCATAGTTGCAACTAGGCTTTGCCATTTTATTGGAGAAAGTTGTCACATGCTTTTTAAATTATATAATTTTATGTAGTTTCTTAATTACATTATTTGTTGGCCAAAAATGTTTTGACATGTTTCTTATCCTTTAAAAGTTTTTCTTATTTCTCACTGATTTAGTAATTACAGTTCTGTGTTCAATGAATTGTTTTTTCCTGGGCAAATAACATCTGAGTAGTTTCAAATTGACTTGGAAATAAACCCTAAAAAAGAGTCACTTCGGGCAAGGAGTGTGTGAAATGTAATTTTTCTAATTACTAGATAACTGAATATATGAAATTCATGGAAACATTCAACAATTTATTATTTTAATCATTATTGTGTGGTCTCTTTCTATTCTTGCATTTATAAAATTATTTATTCTTAAAAAAGCCACCACTTTTTTTTTTTATTTGCCCCACAGATGGACAGTGACTTGTCACCTTGCTGACCGTGGGGCCCCTGGGGGCCCTCACACTTCACCTTTCCCATCTCTCAGGTGCCAGGCCCCTGTATGTAAGGTGAGGATGCCCTGGGGCAGGGATTGGCCTGCATGCTTGTCTCTGGGAGTCTCAAAGGGTGCTGATGTTCTTCTAGTCCCCCTCCTATGAGGAAAGACCATAATCAGAGGTTTAAACTCTTTGGTCACCCATCACTCTAAAGCTTCATCTTAGAGACTTCAACTTTGAGACTTCAGTGCAGGAGGTTTGACCAAGATTATTCTAATCTAATCCAATCTGATAATCTGATCTAATCTAATCTAATCCTGTTTTCCCATAGCAGGAAGAGGAAATATCACTTTCTACTGACATCTGACCCTTGCACGGAAATGCCGGGAAAACAAGGACAATATATAAGGTGAGGAGTTTGTGGCAATAGAAATCATGCATTAGTTTATTAAAATCAAGGCATTTGAGTAATGCTGTGCAGATGTGGACACAAGTTTGTGTGGGTTTGTGCTTTTCAATTCCCAAATAGTTCACAAATCAGGTACTAAGCGCTCGATCAGTGGGTTTGTAAAGATAAACAGAGTTTGGTGTGGAGATCTGCCGCTCTTGAGGAATCGTGTTACCGTCAGTGCTGATAAGACCCGGCCTGGGGAAGTGCAGTCACTCAGCGACTCAGAGATTGAGACCGAACTGATGAGTTACTGGAGGATAGTGTTGCACTCTGGGATGTGTGAAACACCACCGCCATTAGCCGAACAGATGCTTTTACCTGTTAGGGACACAGGGACACAGAAAAGTGTACCCTAGGTCAAGACTTTGAGGTTCATCAGTTATTCTAGACTAAACCTGTTAACTTAGAAAGTCAATTGATTAAATGCACACTACAGGTCAGATGTTTAAATGCACCTACTCATTCTTACACGATTTCCTATATTTCAGAATAACATTTGTTTGTTCAATCAATCAATCAATGGGGGAAAAAAAGGTGCAGACATGTGAACTTCTTTCAGTATTATTTAAAAAGTATATTAAAAAGTTTGAGAATGATTTATAGTTATTATAGTTATAGACTTCATTATAAAACTTTGTAAATTATGTTTTAATTATTTTACACACACACACACACACACACACACACACACACACACACACACACACACACACACACACACACACACACACACACACACACACACACACACACACTTATATATATGTATATATATAATGATGTTATATATCAAATATTAATGCAGTACATTTTTACATTTTTAAAATATTTTTTATATAAATATAATAAATAAGTTGCTTAATAAAATAATTAAAAAATGTTTCTTAGTGAAATTCATAGTTTATATTTGTCCACAAACCTAATCTGAAACATTTAAGCTTAAGGCTTAAGATCTAAGAACATACATTCAGTCAAGTGTGTCTAAACCTTTGTCTTGTACTGTATATCAGAGACAAATCACCAGATATATTAGACTAAACCTGTTCAGTTGCATTAATAGTCTCTCTGAAGTCAATCAGTTTGATGTAATGATCAATTATTGATAAAACATTAATAGAACTAGACTTTATAAAGAATCAAGTCTGTGCGATGACCACATTGGAAAGACCTGACTTGACCGTTTTATCTCCTGAAGGATCCATTTGATGCATGAACATGATACTATTACAGTCAGGTCTATCAAAACAGACCCATAACTTACAGTAGTGATGGTTCAGTCATCCTACGGTCTGTTCATCATTGTCAAACCCATAATACAGTAAATGTTGTGTCTAGATCCTGTGCAATGTGTCCAGCCTCGTAACTGAGCTTTATCGCCAAACCGTCTGACCTGAAGAACATGATAGTTTCAACCTGACGTTCAACATCTGTTTGTACCAGTCAGCAGGAATTAGGGAGCTAATATCTCATATCGCCGCGAGATCTCTTGAGGAAGTTAAATATTTAAGGGCGCAACATGCTGACGTTCCCGACTGTGGCTGGGCTCCTCGCAGCTCTGTAAAAAACATGTAGCATACATTTGATATCTGAGGATAATGCTGGCATGACTGGCAGGACTCTGGTATGGTTTCATCAGACTCCTTACTGGGCCCATAAAAGAGGTAATGTATGGGCTGATAATGGCATGAGATCCAGAGATCCATATGGATGCGTTTATATAGAGCCAAACCCATATAAGCTCTCTGAACTGTCACCACTTGACATGCAAAATGATTTAGGGAGGTTTCAGCCACTGTGTTGGGTATATTGGTGTGTGATAGGACTGATATATGGCTACTGGGAAATACTGTGTGCATCAGTGATCAAAAAATGGCTGTGGAACACGGCGTCAGTTTTAAGGTATTTTCACACCCTCATGCTGAGCTCTTTGGGTTTATTTTGTTTGATGGATTGCAATGAGTTTTAAGTTTGAATGGACTTTTCTAGAGTTGTGACAACCATCTTAACCACATAGAGAACTTCTTAGCATCATGGTGGTGAGTTTGCTACATATTTCCTTCAGAAAATGTACAAAAGTTGACTGACGGTGTGACTGTGTTTATAGCAATTTTTTGTGTGTGTGTGCAGACCTGGCGACCCTGCTTGAGACATCCATCATTTTTAGATTAATAGTGCTGTAAATGTTGCTGTATTGAGGGCAAATCTCATGAAACCTGTCAACATTAATTGGTCTTATAAAAACAAACGAGAAATTAAGCATTACCTTAATTTTAAGAATTTAAAATTTTACCGTAATTCTAAATTTACTTAAATTTAGATTTTTTATTGTTTTGGATGTATGATTTAAATGTCAAAATGGTAAATTTAAATGTTAAAAATGATTATTTCCTAGTATTTATTTAAAAAAAAAAAAATTGAATCATCATATTTATCTAATGAGAATTGAAGTTAGGGATTTAATATGTAAATGTTAATGTAAATGAAAAATAAATATCTCATTAGCCCTAAAATAGGATTTATTTTATTTATTTGATATATAGTTATCACATTTAACCCTATATTACCTATATACAGTATGTTATACATGTTTTTGTGAGATTCACTTATGATTTATATTGTTGCTGTTTTTTTGCATAAGTTATTCTCTAAAAAAGTATGCGTAGGTTAAATAAATATGATTATATATTTTGTAGACTATGTTCTAGGCAGTGGATCTTTTAGGCTGATGTGTCAGTGATAATATAGTCATGACTGAAAATATGCAACATTTTTCTTTTCAAATATTAAACATGCACACACAACCATACATGTTTACTTCTAAATGGAGACATTGCATAGACTTATTATTTTACAGCTAGGTATAATTACTGTAATCTAACCCTAACTCACACCCTAACCTTTTTGCATTTTTACAAACTATTTACTTTATTTTTATACTACTTTTACAAATAAGGATGTCCCCAAAAGGAGGTTTTGGGGGATTTTGTCAGGTTTAGTTCACTTCTGGGTACAAATTTGTCCCCAAAATATGGTTTGGTAGATACACAGACACACACATAAATGCCATGTTTTCATTGTTTTAACTGCATTCCAGTGGTCTTCCATTAGGTTAAATCAGAATCCCAATGCCAATCCTTTCCCTTAACTCCATGAAACAGTGCCAGAGTGTTGTGTCCTCTGCCGGCCTGTGTAAGCCCTCAGATGATCCATTGCTGAAGGGACTAAGTGATACCCTTTCAAGAGAGGCCAGACATGCCTCGACCACACCACACCCTTTGTGTTCTGGACTAATCCAGCATGCACTTCAAGGCTGGGCTGGACTTCAGAGGAATCTGCTATCAATCTAAAGAAGAGAAGAAAGAGCCTTAAATGAGTAAGTGAACTCCTCCCCCCCACTATCTCAATGAATTACTGTGATAAGGTGCTCATCCTCATAACAGTCATTATTATATATTGGTGAAGACCCTTCTGTGGTAAGACATCAAAAGGTTCCCTGAATTTGAGGATGAACAAAAACCTGCTGATACTGATTTTGGAAACCGAAAATGGACTACAATGTGAAAAAGAGTGCAGTGCTGTTTGCATTTACAATGTGTTTGGCTGAAAAAGTGACTTCAAAAATATATACTTGAAGTCACACTACCTTTCAAAAGATTTTCAGCATCATTACTGCAGTCTTCAGTGTCACATGATCCTTCAGAAATCATTCTAATGCTGATTTACTGCTCAAGAAACATTTTTTATTGTTATGTTGAAAACAGTCCTGCTTAATATTTTTGTTAAAACATTTTTTTTTTGCAAGATTTTTTGATTAATAGAAAGTTCAAAAGAACAGCATTTATTTGAGATAGAAATCTTTTGTAACATTATAAACGTTTTTACTTTCACTTTTGATCAAATTAATGCAATCCTTACTGGATAAAAGTATTAATAATAATAATAAAAAAATCTTAATAACCTTAAAAAGGTTATATATATATATATATTTTATAGTATAATAATATAATATTACAATATAAATACAACAATGTTTCTATTATTATTACATAATTATTATTATTATTATTATAATATTGAAAATCTTATTATTGCACATTGTTATAATTATTTATTTATTTTTTGTAATTTTTGATATACTTAAAAAAAAAGGAATATGCATTTCATCTCTTCTGTATCAATGTGTGTCATGGCAACCGGCAATGGCCAAAAAATATGACTTTAAGTATAGCATCTTATACTGTAAAGTGTACGGCATAGTTTTTGGTCCTCATGAGCAAAACAGCTTATAAACCATACTAAACTATGTTTTTTGAAAATATAAAAATGCAGAAAGTTTTATGTGAGGGTTGTGTTTAGGGGTAGGGGACATAATATACAGTTTGTACAGTATAAAGAATCATTATGTCTATAGACAGTCCCCATAAAACGTGTGTGTATGCGTGTGACACTGTTGCGTGTGTTGTAAAAGTTGTCAGGTACACAAAACAGCATAATTTCCTGTCATTCTGGCCAAGATGTTGTCATGTGACCACATTCCATTCCCATGACATCATATGGGCTGAGTGAGTGAGCCATGAGCGAGAGACGGATGATGTTTTGCATGCCCTCACCTCAAATGGGCCACGGTCAGCTTTGATGAGCCTGTATTTAGCAGCCCAGAAAGAATCGTTACGCACTGGGTGACACTCAGATCACAGGCTGGAGTAAAAGCAATGTGTGTGAAGGTTTACCATCCACGAGGAAGAGACAAACATAGAGAGGGACGTATAATGAGCAAGAGAGATAGAGAGCAGCATTCTCAGCTGTCGTCTTAGAAAACTAACTGGTGTTAGATTACCATAATACGACTCCTCATAAACCGTCGTCAGACGTCTCAATCAAAACTAAAGAGACATCTGGATCTGCAGCTACTCATAAAGGGACCTATAATCGTTTACTAGTGTTTTGCAAAGAAGCACTTGTTTCTAATAAACTAAGATAAGGTTACACTTTCCTTCCAAGCCTGTACATCCCTGCTAATAACAGTATGAATATCTAAATAATCATTATTTGCTTCGTTGGCTTGCTGTCAGATTGTACTGTGTCAGAATGTTCTACGCAGCGTTAATTTAGTATTGTTTATATTATAGTATCATTAATATTTTTCAGTTTTTTAGTTTAAGTTTTAGTCAATTTGTAATTTGCTTTTGTCATTTTATTACTTTTTTATTTCTATTTAGCTTTAATTTCTAATTATTTCAGTTGTAGTGCAGTAATTGTAGTACTTCAGCTTAAAATTACTTGAAGTTGCCATTCTTGCCAAGGCAACATTTCTAATTTTTAGTGTATTTCTTTTTTCATGTAATATTATTTTATTTAATTTTATTACTATTATAATAAATAATAGTAAGTTTAGCTTTAAATTACTTGAAGTAAATGGCCAACATTTAATATTCTATGTAATATGTTTATTTTATTTTATTGTATTTAAAGAAAACAATCTATAATAGTTTTAGTTTTAGTTTACAGTAACATATATACTTTGAAAAATATAATTAAATGGAGTACTATCTCTGGTAAAGTAGTATTTTAGGTAATTATTAAAATATCTATAAATATTATCTATATATTTTTGCTATTGAATGAAATGTATTTATGAGAAACATTTATCTTGCGTTGTCCACCATCTTGAATGGATTTTTTCACACCACTCTCTGAAGTGCATTTTAAAATGCTGCAAGAGAATTGGGCCAAAACAGGGTCTCTTACGAGGCATCAAAATTATGCAGCTTTTGACAGCATGTGCACCTTACATAGACAGCTCGTGGATTTTGGAGCAGAACACATCAATAGCTAGTAACATTTCTCCATACATTAGTGAGTGTGTTTGTGTCATTCAGGCCCCACACTGCTGTCGTCCTCTTTAAGGCTGACATGGGAGAGATCTTTTAAGGCCTTGTAGTTGTTTTAACCCCTGCTGCCTCTCAGCAGGTTAAGCCTACCCAAACATCCATCCTGTGGGTCAGCGACAGCAATGACAACACGCTTTAGCCTTTCACACAGCTCATCCCCACTGTGAGCTACCTGACAGGAACGGCCACTGTCAGCTGGAAGCTTTAGGACCAACCACTGACCAATTAGACAACAGAGCACACATGTATGGATTGACACTGACCAAAATCAACACAAGTCTACAAAAAAAAAAAAAAAAAGTATATATATATATATATATATATATATATATATATATATATATATATATATATATATATATATATATATATATATATAATGATTTTATTTTTACTGAAACTTTGTATTGCTGCAATTCTGATTTAACTGTCTCTGATTTATGATTTGTCTGGTTATATTTCTCATCCTTTAGTTACTTTGGAAATCTGATGAATAATTGAAATAATTGTAAAATATAAATACAAGTGAAAAATATAAATCAGAATTAATATATTGACTGACTGACAGAATGGTCAGTGGTTTTGGATAGAAATGAATCCAAAATAATTTTAGTGAATGCATAACCGTAATGTTTGGTGAAACTTATGGGTGCATATAAATGTAAAATCATAATAAAATTAATAAATCATAAATAAATAAATGCCACCTCAATGGTAATGTTAGTTTAGTATCATTGTCATACTATTTTTATAAATAGTTTTAACTTTTTTAGATTTTCAATCTTTTATTTAAATTTTTGTAAAATTTTGTCATATGGTGTGAATAGTTTTTTATATGTCTATATAATTTTTTTTATAAATTTCAGATTTAATTTGAATTATTTTAGAACATCAAGTTAAACTAAATTAAAATGAGAACTGTTTTAGTTTTAAAAAATATTCTAATTAATTTCAAGTCACAATTTTTAATGGCTTTAGTTTTAGTTAACTAGAATATTCCCTGGATGGTAATATGTCTCTGTAATGGTACAGTATGGCATTAGTAACACTGAGGTCATGGGTTCAATTCCCAGGAAACGTATCTTCGGATAAAACATACATCGAATGCATTTCTGCCATGTAAAATCGACCTAATCAGTGCAATAACCAACATTTAAAAATGTTTTTGTAAATGCATTATTTTACAGCGTATATGGAGCCTGATTTAATGTTGCATGCTGACGGAATCTAACAGCTCTGTATTCTTAAGCGGTGTCTCTGCCCCTCCTTCACTAAATGGAGTAATTATTAGCTGTCATTACCCTGCCCTCTGCCCTGATACAACTCAAAGAGAGGCGTCACTATCTGATCACTATGTAAATGCGGTTAGCTGCCTGCAGTAATGGATCAATGGAGCGCTGTGGGGGAGGACAGAGACTGTCGGCACTGCCTGTCTGTCTGTTCCCAGCAGGTCCACTGTCCCGTGCGTCTCCGAGGGAGGTGGGACAGGGCACGTCTACCAGCCCGGAGACTCGGGAAGAAAAAGCTTGGGGGGTTCAGGCCCGGGCTTGTCTTGGAGGTCTTGGATTGCCGGGGCCTCTAGCCCCAAATTTGAATATAAAATGAATGCAAATCTACAATGATTCAGGTCGATTCGGTTGAATCCACATACTTTGAAATGAGGGTCTACAACCCTTATGATTGCATTTCATTTTGTGACATTTATTTCATTATCTCAAATGCTGCAGTCATTTAACTGAAGCTAAAAAAATAAAAACAGGCTAATTGCATTTCAAACAAAGCTAGAGTTCGCCCGGTGTGGAACATTGCATAAATTTGGCTCATTTCGGGACAGACTCGGTGTCTCTGTGGTTGTTGGACTGCAGAAGGTTGGTTGTGTACATGTCAACAGTAGCAGAAGTGTGTCTGTGATTAACATGCTCTTTCTGGAGTGTGCAATACACAGTTGTTTAGCCACATTAGCTTTATCTAACACCATCAAAAGGCACATTATCTTCATGTTGTCATTGTAGTTGAGTGAAGTACATGTAGATTAGAATGCTTCATTGACTCATTAAAGTGGATCTGCTTCATTTACTCTAGATGGGAAAGAGAGAACGATGCATCAATGTTGTTCAGTACTGATGAAACATTCGAGCCCCATCTAATAGAGTTGTTCAGTCATGACGTCAGTTTGTAGGTTAAACTGGTGTGTCAAAGTGTAGTCTTTATGTAGCTACATAACTTGCTATTGAAAAGCACACAATGGTTTCAAAATTCACATTTGAGGCATGTGCAATTCATGTTGTAGAATCAAATATATTTTCAAATAATGTTAAGCACAGACCGTACAAAATTTCAATTAAAAATCACAATTTTTAAAAGTCTATGGAAATTATAGGTTCAAAAATGCTTAGCTTTAAGTCTCTTCTAGGTTTCTGGACAATAAACTGAACAACTCTATTAAAGTTAAATAAATGTATTTAATGGTGCATTCACACGTTGGAATCATATATGTAGCCCTATTGTATAAATATTTATATGAAAACTATATATATATATTGTGGGTTTTACACCGGGATGCTTTGCGCTGAAATCGCTGGATGACACAGCTGGGGCAAGTGTGCATGGTATGAAGTGTTTCGGCCAGCGCAACATCAATCAGTTTCTAGATTCAATAAATATAATGGGTCTGAATCAGTGGTTGAGCACTTTTAATGGCTCATAATAGTAGGAGGTCTGACATCGTAATGGCTCAATCTCTTCAGCTCTTTTATTAGGCCAATGCTAGAGGGCTGCATGTTCCCTATCACACACACACACACACACACACACACACACACACACACACACACACACACACACACACACACACACACACACACACACACACACACACACACACACACACACACACACAGCAATCATCTACATCACATATTGCTGACCCCAGCAGTGAATGGCAGTCACCTTTAATAAACAGAGCAATCGTTGAGCAATTACACCTAATGAAACGGCAGCTGAGAGGATGGTCTCATGTATAACACTATTATCTTTCATGCTGGTCCAGTTCTGCTCACTTAAAATGGAAAAATTTAAGGGCTGGAAAGGTGAAATGTGTGTCCCTTGGTTCTATCAAATTGTTGAGGTTTTAAAAGAAAATGTGTGTGTGTGTGTGTGTGTGTGTGTGTGTGTGTGTGTGTGTGTGTGTGTGTGTGTGTGTGTGTGTGTGTGTGTGTGTGTGTGTTGTCTCAGATGTTTCTAGTAAAATGAGATCTGTGGCATTTTTTGACATTCAGTATAGGGATATAACACTAAGTGGGAGATCATTACTAAGATCATTTGGAAGAACGTGTCGAGAAATATCTGAGTTCATAGTGAGATCTCTGACTTTTTATTGCAGACTTTGGTGTCTTGGAAAATTTGAGCACAGTTTGAGACATTGTTGAGATGTCTTTTGAATAAATGCTGTTAACGTTTTACTCATCAATGAATCCTAAAAAAAGTATTGCAAAAAAAATATATTAAACAGCACAACTGTTTCCATCATTGATAATAACTGAGTATCAAATCATCATATTAGAATGATTTCTGAAGGATCATAAGACACCAAAGACTGGAGTACTTGCTGATGAAAATTCAGCTTTGCATCACAAAAATAAATTACATTTTAAAGTATATTAAAAAAGAGAACCATTATTTTAAATTGTAATAATATTTCATAATATTACTGTTTTTTTTTGTTTTTGTTTTTTTTTTAACTCCAGGCTTGATGAGCATAAGAGACTTCTTTCAAAAACATTAAAAATAGTAATGTTTCCAAACTTTTGACTGGTACTGTATATTGGAAAATATATGCATCTTTCTTAAGATATGGAAACAAATCAGAATGTGGGTTTCACTTTTAGCCCAGAAATGATCATCCATGCACACAGACTATGAAAGATGTTTGTTTTTTCCCTCAAAAGTAGGAGGAAATCCCTAAAATAAAGCGGTGATTGTGCTAAGGTTACGTCTCTTCTAGCGTGGATCTTCTTTGTTGTTTCTGATGCTATGCCAAGTTTACGCCTGCCCGTGGCACCGAAAGCTTTGTGAGAGGTAAGGTAACCTGCTCGGTAAGACAATACCTCGTTTACCCCGACGCCTTTGCACAGGCCAGATCGAATAACTAGAAATTTGAGGGACAAAGCCATCGATAAGCTGAACCAAAGAGAACGGCCACTTAGCTGCTTGAGCGAGACCAAGAGATGCCAGAGAAATCTGAAGCTGGAGCTGGTGGGACAGGCCTGCAGATCAACAGGGACCCGTGAAGCCTGACTGACAGCACACTGATGTTTCATGTGTGAAGAATCGCTCACTGCTAAGACAAAGGCTCTTTATGAACTACTGTACCTCAGACTGGGGAAAAATGATCAGAGCCGGTTTACAGACGCAGAGGAACATCTCAGAATTAGTATTAATGTCAGTTTATTCCTGGTTTCACTTGTTTACAGTCAGTGGGTCCAAACGTCAGTGACCACCAGTGGAAATGCCCATGTTGGTGTTCGTTTTGATTATAAATTCTAACAATAATAAATAAAATAAAAATTGAGTGAAAATTTGGCCTGTGATTAGTAAAAATAATTTTCTCCCCAAATTTCCCTTATATTTGATTATTGACTGGGCAGGATCTTATATAAGCCTGCTATATGCTCATCTTACTATTTTAATATTAATAATAATAATATATACTTTTTCATTTACATCTGTAAATTGAGTTAATATATATATATATATATATGAACTCAATTTACAGATGTAAATGAAAAAGTATATATTATTATTATTAATATTAAAATAGTAAGATGAGCATAAGTGAAGTGAAATCACTTTGAAAGTGATTTCACTTTGGATTTTTTAGACACTACTACTGATTATTATATTGCTATGATTTGGCAAGATTTATTACTGTTGTTTTTTATTTTATTGTTCATGAAGCTGAGATATGCAAGACATACTGGTACTACCTGCTTAAAACAGCTCTCTAACAATCTATTTTACTTTCATAATTTGGCATATCTTTCATATTAAACCAATAAATATCAAACCAATTTGACAGTGAAAAGTGTTAATATATCAAATGTAAGGCAGATGTCAAATGTAAACTTTTTTTTTTTTTTTTTTTTTGTGTACTCTTATATAACAACTTACAGTCTAATGTCACATAGACCAGTAAGAGGATTGTTTCTAGAAAGTCCTGGAGCCGAGGAAAAAGCTTTTAGTTCTTCTGAGTTAGATGTGAATTGACAGCTAGACTGTGTTCCCCGCGGTCGGCCCTCAGCCACGCCGAAGAGCCATTCCAACCTCAAGTGCTCATGTCAATCTAACAGGATTAACCATTACAAGAAATAATGTTTGGAATCACCCACTGGACTCATTTAATCTCGAGGCTAAGAGGCCCTCTAAGACTCTCGTGAAGCACAACAAATAAACATGCAAGAGGTTGTTTTTTTTTCACATTTCCTGTGCATAGAGAATATTGTTACTATTAGTGTTATTATTGCAGGGCTCTAAGCAAAACGTCCCATCCAATGTTTCAGCTGATTCATAACTCATGACATTTGCTCCTCTCATATCCTGAATATGTAGTTATATTGTTATTTATTTGTAAATAATGTAGTCAGTACTCTTTTCGTCTGTCTGGTTACTTGGTTACATTTTAGATCATGCAGGTACAGGATTAAAATCCAATTTAAATTTTGCAAGAGCGAGGGGAAAAGTTGTGTTTTGGTTAGTTTGACGTCTTGCTGTGTTCGTCTGTTGAGATAAATCACCTTTAGGCCCTGAGAGATGATAGTTCCCATAGCTCTCCAGTTTTATAGTGTTTTGAATTTTGCTGCCCTACTGTTACAGTCATGCTTTATCACACATAGCGACGCGGAGCTCAACAGGGACCTCTGCTGGCATTTTACAGCACTGATCCGCCTTCAACCATAGCATGTTGTTGTTGGCGGGTTTTTTTTTCTTCAAAAGTGTCTTATTATAATTTTAGATCTCTCAAAAGACAGTTTACAAAAAGACAGAATTGTGTTCTTTTGGAGAAATCTCTTTGTAAGTCTGCAAGATGGATAGAAAAGAAGTGCATGTGTTGTTCATTACAAAGAGGTACAGTCAGTGCAAATGCTGAGCAATTAAAATGATGACATAATTCAGAGGCTCATCTACTTCAGACACTGTCCTGTGGCACAGCTGCCCGTCACTCAGGAGAGCATGAATGAACACCACAGGAGGGAATGTTTGCATCCTCAGGCACAACATTCTTTCATGTCTCCTTATTCACTATCTCCTCTTTTTATTCATTACCATTTATTTATTTAGAAAATGCATAGACAAAGCTATGCACATGTAGTATTTGTGGAGTTAGGCAGACTTTAAAATAATAATGATGATGATGATGATGATGATGATTAAAAAAAATAAAAACATGCTTTTTGTCCTATACTTTGTTGAAGATGACTTTATAGGGTAAAATCTGGCAAATTGGGCAACTTTTTGACAGTCATCAGGTGGCCAATGAGCCTGAATTCGTCCTATTCTGTTGATGGATGCAAAGTTTACACAAGAGCGAAGAATTTGCATAAATTTTACACAAGAGGGAAGAATTTGCATAACTGTTATCTTGAATTACTCAGACAAAAGAGTTGTTATATTTTCAAATATTTGAATAATTTGAATATTTGACATATCTTTTGATTTATTTCCCCCCATGGTTCAGGAATAAAATAAAATAAAATAAAATAAAATAAAATAAAATAAAATAAAATAAAATAAAATAAATAAAATAAAATAAAATAAAATAAAATAAATAAAATAAAATAAAAAATAATAAATAAAAATAAAAATAAAAAATAATAATAAATGAAATGAAATGAAATAAAGTGAAATGAAATTAAACAAAAATTATAAAATTAAATTATAAAATTAAATTAAATTAAGTGAAATACAAAATTTTAAAATAAAATAATAAATAAGTGAAATAACATTCTAAAGACATATTACTTTGAAATAAAATATATACAATAAAATAATCATTTCATTTGCACAAAGATATATCACATAAAAATTCTCATGTTTTTATTTAAAATTCATGGGAAAAAAAAATCTTCATACTAAAAACCCCAAAGCTTTGAAATGCACTTCATGGTCTTTGGTGTGATTAATCTCAGTTGGAGTGATTGGCATGTTTGCAGTGTACACCAGTGGCCCCTATAGAGCTCTGAGGGCCCGTGAGGAGCAGGAATGTCTCTGTATCTCTCCATCCCTCCTGCAGCTCAGGTTACAGTGTTCATAGATCACGCTGACACTGCAGGATGGCTGTCGTGGCCCAGTCCTGCCCGGAGAGGAGTCCGCGGGGCCTGGCAGGGCTGTCCACAGTTTACACCCACATCTATGGGACAGACACATGTTAAAGATGCAGCATCTGGGTGCGCAAAACACACAGATTGTTTTGTCTCAGAACTCCCCCTCATCTATTATTCAATACACAAAAAGCTCCTCATCAAATAAATGGCAGGTGCTATTTTCTACAATGTTTGCCACGTATACTTTTGAGAACCTTTTTCTTTAGCACTTTTTAGACAATCGTCTGTTTATTTACTGGTGCTTCAGAGAGCCCTGAAGTGGTTTAGTTTGATATGAATATGCTAGTACACATCACTGAACAGAGTTTTCTCTATTATTTATAGGCATTTGAAATAATTCTTCAGATAAGAGTTTTAAGCCTCTATGAATCGCAACATGACAAATTAGAAAAACAGAGAAAGAAACAAGAAGACTGTGTACTTAAATTTTTTTAAATTTGTGTAAATTAACTGCTCATTTTAAGAAGAATTAAGAGTGTTGTACAATACAAATGTAAACAATATACACAATTAACTACAAGTTATTGACTCGAACTATAAATTACCATATGGTATTGAAGTCTACTGTAAAATATATATATAAAAAAACATTACTATTTTTAGTGTTTTTTGAAAGTCTCTTATACGCATCAAGCCTGCATTTGATACTCATTATTTATTTGAAAATACAGAAAAAACAGTAATATAAAACAATTCAGCTTTGCATCACAGAAATAAATTATATTTTAAAGTATATTAAAATAGAAGACCATTATTTTAAATTGTAATTATGTTTCACAATATTAGTTTTTTTCTGTTTTTATTTATTAAATAAAAGTATTTTTTTGTATATTCTGTATATAATGTATAATTATTATGTATTATTTACATTGATTATATATAGTTTATATTACATATTTTCTCACAATATTTTATTTGTATTATTTATTTTATTAATTCTTTTTTATGTTGTCTCCCGTCAAAAATGGTTCTTGATAAGAATTTTATTTGCTCTATCTGTACCTTTTTACCCATTTTTTAAAATCAAAATATTAATGAGGTCAGAAAAATACATTATTAAACATGGCAACTGTTGACAGATTTGTCCATTTCAGTTTCCTGAAGATGAATTGGAGGCCTTCCAGATGGGGGTGAGATGGGAAGACATGGATACTCAGGTGAGCTCTGGGACCGATCTCCTCACCCTGCTCTTACTCATGAGGGTCTTTTACCGGGCGCAGTCAAGTAGAGAGAGAGGAATGCTGAGGAAGTGATTGCGCTCCAGGCCAATATCTGAGCGTGGGGCTGAGAGACAGACAGATAGAGGGATAGAGGGATGACAAAAGACGAGAGCTGAGAGTGGCCCCGGGGCCGAGCCGACACGCCCACCTGTTGACTGCAGTCCGGGCGCTAAGTGCACTGTGAATGGACTCTTACAATGGCCGGGGCAAGATGATCCGCTCTGTCTTTCTTTAGCAGCTTCTCTCTGATCGCCTCTTCCTCTCGGTGTTGACACCGATCAACAGGTGATAGATCGACACAAACCATGAGAAACAGTCTTGGGAGATCTTGTGCTCATTCTTTACCATCTGCCTTAAATTCTTCTTAAAACCTTCGAGCAGTGTTTTAAACTTCAGCGGGTGTGTGTATACACGGGTTTCTGCTCCTGGCATTGTGTGGGTAAAGTCTGGAGGTTAACTGTTTCACACTCAAACAAACTGTTCAATCATCAGTCAGACTTTTGGCAGACGTTATGGTCAATATATGCAAACAATGAGAGATTTGTTCGGGAGACATAATGGAGATCTTAGTTGTTTCAGAGAAATATCAACTGATGACTGAGAAAATGTAAGAGACAAATTGTTGATTATAGAGGTTTAGCAAAATAGAAGAATTCGATGAGAATTGCTTCAAATTGACATCTCTGACTTTTGACATTTGTATCTTGGCAAATCTGAGCACATTATTGGTATATACAGTAGTCAACATTTGAAGTGGATCAAAACCTTTCATCATAGATATACATGGATTTTGAACAATACCCGTTCTTGTCTTAGGACAACTTTGATGAACTTTTTTGATCCACTTCAAATTTTGACTACTGTATATTCTAAATAAATTCAGCAATGGTGCATTCAATTGATCAAAAGTGAAAGCAAAGGTGTTTTAAAAACAGATTTGTATTTCATATAGATGATGTTATTTTTAACTTTCTATTCGTCAAAAAAAAGTGACTCGGTTTCCATAAAATTATGAAGCAGCACAACTGTTTTCAACATTGCTAATAATAATAATAATAAATGTTTCTTGAGCAGCAAATCAACATATTAGAATGATTTCTGAAGGATCATGTGACACTGAAGACTGGAGTAATGATGCTGAACATTCAGCTTTGATCACAGGAATAAATTACATTTTAACATCTAAATAGCAGACAGTTGTGTGTGTGTGTGTGTGTGTGTGTGTGTGTATATATATATATATATATTGCAGACTTTTTCTCATGGTCAGAAGTTTCTCATACCGTCATTGCATCACTCATCACATCATCCTTGCATACATGTTGGTGCAATTTAGCCACAAAAGCCACCGGTGTTCAGAGCTTCCTCTGGTGACTTCATCGCACCTTTTTCAGCACGTACATAATACAAACCTGCAATTATCCACAGACAACACGACAAATTACAGCGCCATCCAAAAACCACCTCACGCTAACCCGGAGGGACACACAAGGAACCCGATACAGCTTTTCCTAAACCTCTCAGCCTATGGATCTCAGACGTCAATGCGTGAGGTCAGGGCAGATTTCAGCTCTTTCTTGAGTTGGGACAAACCTCTTTTTACATTTATAAGCGATTGAACTTTTTTGTTGTAAAAACACCTAAGAAGGAACCACCTTGAAAACATCTAAAAATATCATTATCATCATGAAATGAAATATTAAATGTAGTGTAATATATAAACATAATAATATCATGGTATTTAGCTTGTGCTCACACTGAACAGATCTTTGCACCCAAGCTCCTCCAGGATGAAGAACACATTGTTCTTTTATTCGTCTGCTGTAAGAGAATCCTGAGAGCTGTCACAGTCCATCAAACCCGACACATCACATAGAGACGTCAAACAGTGCTGATGTGTTTTATGGATTTTATAGACCGGAGATGTAGCATGACGAAGCAGAGCGTTCGGTACACCAACAGTATTTCACCAAACTGACACCTGTGCTGAGTGTGAAGAGATGCCTGCTGGTGGAACTGTTGAAATGAATTTGAAATGGACCCCATGATATCGCTGTGAGATGGTGTAATATGTGTGTGGATCGTCTGAGATTTGGGAGAGGGAGATCTTGCGTGTTACGGCCGTGTGGAGGAGAGAACAGCTCGCTCTCAGTTTCACCGTCAGGACTGTGATCCCTGAAAGAGCGTTTCGCTCCACTGACGGCCTCGGCTTTCATCTTAAACGCCAACCCATCACCTACGGCTTCGGTTACCCCTGTAGTGACAGCTTCAGATGAGTCAAGATGTGCTTCTCCACATACAAAGATGTTTTTTGAGTGGGAAATGAGGGCAGTTTTCACAGAAAGCTGGAGGATCAATGTCAGCTTAAGTGTGAGCATAATGCCTGAAAACCACACCGATTTCACCCAGTCATTACAGCCTGGGAAAATATGAAGTTTATTTAGAGCTGATTGGAAATGCACATATATGCCAAAAATTAAATGTAAGATTATGTAATTGTCTAAAAGTACACTGGGATTTCGTGTCATACACAATTGAATTTAGTATGCTTTTTAATACATTTTTTAAATTGAATTTGAATCGAGGCAGCAAACAGGACGCTGAATTGCAACCAAAATTTTAATGCAAGGAAGTAGAATTAAAATGAATTGAAATTTAAAGAAATTACTGTAAATGTAAAGAAAAGACTGTAATGTGTATCTAGAAAAGTAAATCCTTGTTAGTTTTGAAGTTTTGAAAAATGTTTAGATAGATGGATGGATGGACGGACGGACGGACAGACAGACAGAGAGATGGATGGATGGATGGATGGATGGATGGATGGATGGATGGACGGACGGACAGACAGAGAGATGGATGGATGGATGGATGGATGGATGGATGGATGGATGGATGGATGGATGGATGGATGGATGGATGGACGGACGGACGGACGGACGGACAGACAGAGATGGATGGATGGATGGATGGATGGATGGATGGATGGATGGATGGACGGACGGATAGACAGATAGATAGATAGATAGACAGATAGATAGACAGATAGATAGATAGATAGACAGATAGATAGACAGACAGACAGACAGACAGACAGACAGACAGATAGATAGATAGATAGATAGATAGATAGATAGATAGATAGATAGATAGACAGACAGACAGACAGACAGACAGACAGACAGACAGATATATAGATAGATAGATAGATAGATAGATAGATAGATAGATAGATAGATAGATAGATAGATAGATAGATAGATAGATAGATAGATTGTCACTCATGCACGATAGTCACAATGATTGTTTTGTGGTTGCTAAGGTGTTAGTGTGTTGCTATGCAGTCTAAGGGTTTGGATGAGAAATATTAAATATTCATTTTTTACCCAACCAGCAAGTTGAATGGTTAAAGAAAATCAATGTGATTTTACAAAAGTGGGTCTTGTAGCAACAAACAGAAGTAAAGTCATCTTACATAATTGCCTGTGTTTATCTTCTTGACAGTTTTATGACTGTCTTGTTAGTGTTCATTTGTAGACCTGCTGGCTCTCATTAGCAGTCCCTCAGGCTGTGTGCAAATGCAATTATAAACGGAACACCCTCTATGAACTGCACCACTGGAGGGCAGTGTAATGTCCTGTCTCTGAGGAATATCATGTCATGGGACTTTTTTGTCTTGTGCAATAAGAGTCTTATCCATCAAATGGTCAGACAGAGAGCACAGCTCAGAGAAAGTGTCTCAGACTCACTTAATCAATCACAGAGGCTGTCAATGTGGCGTCCTCTCCACTCGCTGGCCTGCCGAAGGGGACAACAGTGTCTTAACTGCGACAGGTTAACCTGTGGGTCCGACATACCGTGCCTCAAGACGCTGATCTGGGGTCAGATGTGCACTTAATCATGCTGAATTGTAAAATAATCACTGGGGAAGATAAGCTCAGATGTGGAGATTGGTGAATAGCTGGAGTCTGACAGGTTAACTTCCAGCTCCTCGAGTCGTGAGCTCTTTTTCAGATTGTCAGTGTGAGAAACAGGCTTTGTTCCAAACCCTAGTGAGCTGCCTATCTAGGCAGCATTTAAAGACATCATAAGTGCGCTCATGTGAATGCCGCATTTTCTTCGCATCTATTTTTCACTGAAAAGACAATGCTGGATTGCAGCAAGCACATTAAAAAAGTGAAGAGAAATGTGCATGTTGACATGATATATGATAAGCAAATAATTATTTTTTTATTTTTCACCATTTGTAATCACTCATCTGCCTTATATTTCTTTTTAAATAGTCCTGCATTGTGAGACATATGTTTTCATGCAATCTCTCAATTAATAGTTGTCATAAAAATGCAAGCACAGTCATGAAGTAGAACAACTTGAAATAGATAAGCACATGAAATTCTACGCAAATAATTGAATACAAAAAGGTATCTATTAAAATAGTTAAATCTAATTAAAAATGTTTTACACTAAATGTTATTGTACTGTTTATTTTTGTACTCATTCCCATAGCAGTGACATACTGTACTTAAGTTTTCTCATATACTTTTGGCCATTTTTATATGTATATATTTTTGTCTAAAGTATATATTTAAAAAGTTGTTTTTGTTTTTTTTAAATTTACCCCAAATATATTTAAGATTATAAATGTCATTTCTTTCTCCTTAAAGTATACATATGAAACATATTTTGCCATTTGAAATATATTTCCATAAAAAGATCATATTATAACATATATTCCCTTAACCTACACTGTTTATAACATATTCAAATATTTAGAAATTTTTTGAAAAATAATAAATAAATATAAAATATTTTTTTCCCCCCATTTTGGTGGACTTGTTAGCTTAGCAACATGGCAACTCTGTTGAAATCATTTGTGATCTAGTCCCTTAAGTTGGGATGCTGCCTTCATAGACAGCTCACTAGTTTTTGGAACACTTGTCGACCTGTTTAGATGTGTGTGTGAGAGAAAGAGGTGGCTAAAGTGGAGAAATAGCTGGAGGTGTGATCTTATCTGATGTTAACTGAAGAATGACACCATAATGGAACAGCAAGGGTGTAATTATTCTCTTCTCTTCTTCTCTCCTCGCTCCCTCCTTCTCTCCACCCCTTCATGCTCTGCCCTCTCTGACAAATTAAGATTAATGGCCGAGATAAGCGCTGGTTCCTGCCTGTCTCCGCTGCATCCAGTCACAGCTCCAGTGTGTGAATGCTCAGATCAGTTCTCACTCTCATGGTGTAAATCTTGCAAAGTTTAGGATGTTGGATTATGAGTGTGTGTATAGCATTAAAAACACATCAGCATCGGTTCTCGTCACATTTTATGTTCGGAGGTATACAGACTGGTTTGAAATTAAGTCAAGCAACCCTATTGGGGTCTAAAAAGTACATTCATTTATTAGAAATGATTTTATTTAAATGTCTGTATGCCATATAACAGCAGTACAATTGCATCAAACAAATCACAATTATGTATGACTTATTTGTTTATGACATTATAGATTTACATGTCATATCATATAAAACTTTAAAAAATAGTCTTTAGGATAATTAACATCGGCTAACAGGGATGCCACAACGACATCTTAGGTTGCTTAAGACAAACCTCAACCTTTTTATTTTTATTTAATCTTTTGAATTTTAAAACAATAGATCTAGATTAGATATAAATACAAAAAAATATTTTGTGACTGTGTGGTTGTGAAGTGTTATAGGCTAGTTAATGTGATGAACTACACGCGTGTGCTGTGTCAGAAGCATGTTCTATGAGTGTGTGTAGAATGAATTAAATTCTGAAGTACTACATCTGCCATGTTGTCACTGTCATGTGACTGTCGCTTCACTGCCATTCATAACTTCTCTCCCTGTGGCACTGAGAATAAATGATGAAGTTAGTGAAGGTTGCTGCAGCATTTGAGTGCAGATTCAGTCAAAATCTTTTTTAATCTAATGCAATAATATTCTAGGCGTTCAATCACTTTATGTGTGATGTTTAGTTTATATATTTAAAAGCACTGCTTTGAGTCTGTGTGTGTGTGTGTGTGTGTGTGTGTGTGTGTGTGTGTGTGTGTGTGTGTGTGTGTGTGTGTGTGTGTGTGTGTGTGTGTCACCTCTGTGATACAGGTTTTTGGAGAATTGTGTTTCAGCACAGAAGGTCTTTCCTTAATCCCTTCACACCCTCTGAGTGACCCGGACTCAGGAGTCTGTCCGCT
Source organism: Vimba vimba (assembly GCA_022828995.1). Lineage (NCBI taxonomy): Eukaryota > Metazoa > Chordata > Actinopteri > Cypriniformes > Leuciscidae > Vimba > Vimba vimba. The sequence goes on along the minus strand of CM040831.1, from coordinate 34,233,806 downwards.
GACAGAGACACACAACACAGAGAGAGAGAGAGAGAGAGAGAGAGAGAGACAGACAGAGAAAGGTATAGAATAAAGGAGAAGAGATTATCCTCCATTCCTGATGTAATTCACTGTGTGTTTGCATACCAAACGCCTCTGAGAGATTCCCATTGAAGTCAAGCATTTGAGAAACGTCACGCGTGAACGTCCACATAATCCCCACAAAGAGGGTAAAATGACACCCGGTTTGTGATCAATATCATTTTAATTCTATTTAATTCCATTTACTTTGATATATATCGAAAAGCAACATTTCAAGACTAAATGCCAGAAACAATAAACAAGAGGACATGTTGAAACGTTACCAAGCTTCTAATTTACTGAGATACAATATCAATACAATAATAATAAGCATAAAATAATAATAGTAATTTTGATAGTTTCGTCATTTTGAAACCTATTGCTTTCCCTTCAGTTCTTTAATATGTGCCCCTGACTTAATGAAAACCCTGTAGACAGACATTATTGAAGCTTTAACCTTTTTGTTTTAATACAAAGTAGGCATGGACATATCAGAACTGCGTATATAATATAATAATGCAATATATATATTATATATAATAGAATGTATAGGCACATATAATGTTTCTATTTGAGGTTTGACCACAGGGAAAGCATGTTGTATAAAAATACAATAAAACAAATTTGCAATAAAACATCTCTACAGTCTTTACACCAAGTGGAGAATTTTAGCATATGAATTTATTGCAATCCATCACATTTTATATCTAAGCAAGTCCAGTACTCAATTAGTAAAAATTGGTAAAGTAATTTAGTATAATCTTCATGACATGGCTTTTTGAGCAATTAAAACACCATAAAAAAAGACATAAATAGCATTGTTAATGACAGCTGATATCTTCAAGCTTTAGTTCAGACCGTTTATTCGTGAACCAGGGTAATACGTGTTGAATCAGGTTGAGTTCAGAGCGAGGTTGAGTTTGACTGTCACGTCAGCTCAGATTTCTAATGATTTGGAGGAAGAGATTTAGTCAAAAGTCCCTGAAATGCACTTTACATATCTGACTGTCAATATAGCTGTACATCACATGGAAGAATGATTTTACTGTCTACGCTCATACTGTATTTACATCATTCATTCTGCAGAAGAGATTCATTCACAGGATAGAGTAATACAAGTATCATACCAAATTTCAGCTGAGCATTACAACATTGAAGTGTAAGTGCAGAATATTGGACTCTTTGATGATTTTATTCAAAAATAGTAAGTACAATATGGTTGGCTAGATGGTTAAAATCCCCAGAACTGAAGTTTTCAACTGCTCTTTGAAAATTGCATTGGGTTCCCCTGTTGGACGAAAGGCTGGACGTTCATTCTTACACTGAGGGACAGTGAACACTGTACATTTGTAGTATAGCCTTGTATCTCGTTGTCTATCAATGAATGTTCTCAGAACTTTAGCTATAATGTTCTGGCAAGGTTCTCTCAAAGTTATGAACCAACGTTCTTTCAGTAACATTAATATAATGTTAGTTTAAAGTTTTTAACAATGTTCTCAAAACTTGAGCACAAAAACGTAATTTATAGTGTTTTTTCCCCCTGAAATAATTTAGTTGGAACTTCGTCTAACATTTTTTTTTTTTTTTAATGGTAGGCTACACATGTTTCAGAATGTTCTGAAAACATTCAAAAGTTACATTCCCATAATGTGGGAATCAAATGGGGAATATTAAATGAACGTTCCCATTACTAAGAAAAAAGGTTTTCAAAACATTTAAACAACTGGACGTTTTGAACATTCAGAGATCATTCAGAAATAAAGTTTTCATAACTTAACGGGAATGTTAGCAGAATATTTTTATTGTGTTAATATTTGTGTAATATAATAGCCAACCTACTGGAGTACAATAGCATACTTGTTTGTCTGAGATCTGGAATCATGAGTTTGCACCTTACAGGATGGCAGCAGGATCAACAGTGAATGTGATTTCACCAAGTACAACATGTTCCTGGATCAACATCTTTGAGGGACAAGTTTACAGTTTATGTCAAGTTTAGGCTTACAACAAGGCTTTTACATTAGTGTTATTCACCTGTCATTTCCCTGTGATTTTAGAGATAAGTTATGGGCAGGGTTAGGACTACATTTTCGGACAGGAATGTAGATCCAGGAACATGTCTTTCTTGGTGACCGGATAAACAACACACACTCCTGCTGCCCCCTGCTGGCTGTAACCCAGCTCACACCCCCTGCATCGTATCGCATAAAACACAGTCCAAGGACCAAAGGTTCATGCAGTGATTATGGAAAATTACATCATACAGGGACTCACAATGACCTGACATTCCTGTAAATTGATATAATCTCATATCATAATCTAAACCATTAGATTTTATGAGTCCGTTTTTCAATGCTATTGACTTTTTAAAAGACATAATGAATCTGAGTGCAATGATTTTTTTTTTTTGTCTGTTGCGTTACTGTGTCTCTGATTAGTAAAGTACACACTATCCCCGGTTTCACAGACAAGCCTTAAGCCTAGTCCCACACTAAAGTGCATGTTTGAGTTGATAAAGGAACTTGCACTGACACATGTTAAAATATGTCAGTGCCATTGTTTTGTCTCAAGATGCACACCAGTAATGTTTTTCTCTAAGGCATGTTTATAAAAGCTACTTAAATGCCCTAATTGAAAATGTTAATCTTGGCTTAAACTAAGCCCAGTCTGTGGAACCAGGCCTATGTGTTTAAAACTGAGCACAATATCTTCATCACTCTAAAACGATTTATTATTGTAATATGGCATTATTAAAATATGGTAATATTTACAGAATATTTGATGAAAGTATGATACAACAAAATTGTAATATTGACAGTTTAAAGCCAATAAGTCCAACAGTATATCTGATGCATAAGCTGATAAATAAGCACTAAATATATTCACATCTATAAAATATGAAAGACATTTTTTAAACTGCTTAAAGTCTAAAGGAACTGAGTAAATTTGTTGTCTTAGCCAACATCATGCAAAGTATTTTAGGTTCTTATTAGAAAAGCTAGACAAGTAAATGACATTTATAAAAGTTTGTTGATGTTAATGTTCAAGTGCAATAAAATATATGCAGTGGCCTATAAAAATATTTGAACACTTAAGTCAAACATGCATTAGATAAAACATGAAATCAAATGTATTAAACACAAAAAGGATATTCCTATGAGATGCTGTTATCTAACGCAATGCATGTTTAGTGTGATTTAAGAGTACAAGCACTTTTAGGGCTTACTGTGTATGCATAGCCTATAACTAAAACAGTTTTAGTCATGGCAAACCATAAGTTTAAAGATAAGTTCAGTTCTGCAATTCACATCACAGTTAAAGTGGCAGTTCCAAAATAATGGGCTCAATTCAGCTCAGGTCTGAAAATCATCTCCCGTTAAGACCCGTTCCCACCAAGAATGATAACTATAACGACAACTATATTACGATAACATTCTGTTTATTACAGCGGGTTTGTCGTCTGCCGCTTTAAATGCTCAAGGTTGTATTTATCGTTCATCGGCTGGAATAAAAATCGTTGCGATTCCACCCAAATCGTTTGATTGTTCCGTTATCGTTATAGCAGTGGTGTGGTGGACTCTGCTATTTAGGATGATTTTTCAAACCTCATCTTTATTGTTAACGTTATAGTAATCGTCTTTGGTGTGAACGGGCCTTTAAACAGATTTTTGCTGTGTTTCGGCTTTAGTACATCATGATCTCTTTGGGCGCATCCTCCGTGGGTTTCTCCTGCTCTTTGCGCCGTGTGTACGCGGTGTGGACGTACAGATACACCACGATGATGGAGACTATATTGAAGCAGATGTACGGTATCAGAAGGAAAAACCCCACCTTTAGGGTAATTTTTACATCTTTCAACACCGCATTGGGAGCATCGGCTATCACCAGCGTCTCGAACATCTGGCCAAGGTAGACGTTCGCCACATACAGAATCAGCGCCAAGCTGGCCACACACACTAGACAAGAGATAAGACACATTTTAAAAGTGATGTAACGTCAGTTGAAGAGTTGTTTCTGCGCTATTTCTGATCAGATGCAAGCACATTTCTTGGTTTGTGACATTGTGTATGTTTTCTCACCACTAAGTCCACTGCACGTGTATACCCCTATTGGTCCCATGTAGGTCTGATATGGGTTGCTGAAGCTGTTATAGAGTGAGACCAGAATACTGCCCGCAGACCCCGCAAGAGCCAGAGCCAACAGGATGACAACCAGAGCGTGCAGGATAACCGGAGCTCCTGCTGATTCCCCCAGACGATCAAACACTAAGAGAAAGACAAAAAGACTATTCTATTGGAAAATAAGAATGCACAAAACATTGATTTTAAATCAAATGACATAACCTTTGACGAACTCCAGTAAATATAAAATTCTATTGTGATTTATATGGAATTGCAGTTCTGAAAATTCCAAAGGTCATCTTAGTCCATAATTTTGAATCTGCGAGCTTTTTCATTGTATTTATTGGTATCATATACATATATCAATCTATCATAATTTACATGAGCTTAATTTGTCTATCGCTTTTATCTTATATGATATAAGTTTACACTTCAAAATGTCAAAATAGCATAATCTAGCATGCTTATTTGAAGCTCACCAGGCACTACTGCTCCAAGTTTGGAAATCCTGGGGCAGTTGATTTTGTCTTCTGTGCCGTTGAAAAGGCCGATTATGAGACTGGAGGATCCATTGAATTCACTCTCGTTCGGTCCGCAGGCCATTTTGGCTGAGGCCCAATCCGCCGACATCCCATAACCCAGTAAACCCACTCCAGCTGCACATATTAAAGAACTTGACAAGAAATGCAGTAGTTTCTCCGTGGACGGCATTGTAACTGTGGTCCTTTTTTTCTAGGTCTTTAGCTGAGAATTTGCTTGTCAAGCAGACCCTTTGATTCCTGACGCTTCCTGACGCTTTGTGGCTGGAAAATGGGAGAACTTGGGATGAGGTGAGGTGTTGGTGGGTAATAAATGGTGCTGTATAGGTTGCACTTTGCTTCACAGATCTGAAACCAGTAGCCAGGTGTTTCCTTGTAATGGGAAAGGTTTGGACTGATGTGGGGAGAGCTGATCACAGATCAGCTCATAATGAAGCTCATCACAAGGAGGGCAATAAAGTCGTAAAGTAATCGTCTGTACAGTCACGGACTGCTGCTCGTGTTGTCATGGCATTTATATTGCAGTTCACAACATCATAAAGAGAGTGACGTGGGTTTGATCAGAAAGAAACGATCTAGAAATCATTCTCTGACAGTACAGAAGTCCTGCTTTACTGCTGTGGTGTAACTGGCATCATTTAGGACCCTTATAATTGATCGCAGGGCACTGGGATGGTCTGGGGTGTAACATTTATGATAATACAGTAATAGTTAATATGACAGTAGCAGCGATATTCATACATAGAGAGAACAATATTCTCATTGTTTTTAAATAAATATACCTTTTACATGTTTCATACTTTATTTAAAGATGATTTTGTTGGCTGTTAGTTCAGTAGTGGTGGTGAAAATAAAAACAGTAAAAGAAAAGGAAGAGATGTGATAATAAACGCTACACACCCTCATCAGGTAAGAAAACATGTGTGTATTTCCTGAATTCTATATTTAGATTTACTGTGATGCCTTGTCCAAAGTCCGTTCTCCTGTGATACCATATCACTATGGATATTAAAACACACCCACATATAAAACACGCACACACATGCAAGCAGAGATAGTAGGATCAGAAAATGTGTGGAATACAGATATATTTTACCAGAACAAAACACAATCTGTAAAATAAAATAAAAGTATAGAAAATAATTACACTTTTAACCAGCAGATGGCGCATGTCTTTCAGTTAATCTGAGAAAACAGCATTGATTAAAATTATGCATATAGATTAACCATCAGCCTTATTTATAGTTTTAATCATTTTAATTATTTTTAAAATAAATATTCTACTTATTTATTTTAAATAAATGGTTTTTATATTTGTTTTATTTTACTGTCCTTTGTTCAGTTTTTTTTTTTTGTGCTGATAATGATGATTTAATTACGTTTATTGCACTTAAAACATGCTCTTTATAACTGCTTTGCTAAACAGATGCTGTAAAACTAATATAAACTAAATAATACTGTAGAATGGTAGGCGGCATGAAATAAAGGGTGCACACATCAAGTTCAAGTTCAAGTTCCGTTTATTTATAGAGCACATTTACTACCGGCTGTCACCGACCAAAGTGCTGTACAATAATTACGATCAAATACACAATAAAACAATCAATGATCACTTGTAATCAATAAATACAAAAATCTAATTACATATTAAAAGCTGAATCAAACAGATGAGTTTTCAGAGCTGATTTAAACTCAGATAAAGAGGAAGCCATTTTAATTTGGATTGGGAGTTTGTTCCACAACGTGGGGCCCGCCACTTCAAACGCTCTATTGCCCCTGTTTTTCAAGCGGGTTCTGGGAATCTGAAGGAGGAATTTGTTTTCCGATCTAAGCCCTCGCTTAGGGGTATATAGGTGAAGTAGGTCCGACAGGTATAATGGTGCAAGATTATTTAGTGATTTGTAGACCAGTAATAGAATTTTATATTCAATTCTATGCTGAACCGGTAACCAATGTAGGGATCTCAGAAGGGGTGTAACATGCTCGGGCGGGGCTTATCGGATGTTGATAGATTAAAATAATAATTCTACTATTTCTGCTAGTTCTGCTATTCACTGTGTAGTTTCAGTTAAATAATACAGTTTATTTTTTTTATTTTTTTTTGTGTAATAATTAAAGTATAAATTACTGTCCAAACTGCTGAAGGAACGCCTGAAATCTGTTGGTCACGTGGAACCGGTTCTTTTTCTTTGTGCGGAACAGGATGGACCAATCACAGACGATTGTGATTTTTGAATGAGTTTTCCCATTTGTCGATCATACACAGATCATTTGAAATAACAGGAACACAACGACCGAACAAGAAACAAACGAGCTCAACTTCACATTAACGCCAGATGTTAGAGATGCTAGAGCTAGATAGCCACAGTATTAGAATCTGAACCAGAGGCTGAAGATCGAATCAAACCTTGCTCTTGAACTAGAGACATAACTAAAGAGGAAACAGAGTTAAATGTGGAACTAAATTAAATAATATATGAATATGAATTTGTTTGCTTGCACATAAAGAGTCTTATTGAACTAGAACCCGAACTAAAGTTAGAGACAGTTAGAGACGACCTTATTCACATCAACACCATCTTTGATTTTTGGCGGGAATGAAAGCAATGCTTTGATACATCTCTTCAGTGGGTTGCACTGCTATTTAATGTTTTATTTTTATTTTTATTATTCTAATGACGAAACACAACAAATATCTTCTAAAGAAATTTCAGTAGACAAAAAACACAGACATGAGCTGTGGAAAATTATAAGTGATCTAGGAGCTAAGACTGCATCTGAAATTGTATACTGTCTTGAGTAGGCCTAGGTACTTATTTTAAATAAATATTACTTACTAATATTAGGCCTTCTGTTTTCCGCCTACTATATAGTAGGGAAGTAGGCTATGCAATTTTGGATGCAGCCTAAGTCTATCCCTCACAGCTTCACTTTCATACCTGTCATGGCGCTGCTCTGAATAAGGTCTGTTAGATTCCAGAAGCTAGATTACACTTTTTAATGTGTATATTACAAAAAACAATCAAACAAACAAACAAAAACAGAACATTACTGAGTTCAATGGAGGAATTCAGCTTTTTGAGCCACTGCGCGCCCCCTAGAGGAAGAACTCATATATGCCATAGGCAACACCAGCATTTGATTGTCAGGCTGATGAGGCTGTGCTTTTAGACTCACGCATTTCAGAAACGGTCGCTAGGCGGCTCTGAGCACACGGAGAACTCCTGAGAAGCGGGTGAACCCCTGACAGAGGAGTAAATCTGCAGATCAACACAAATCCTCCTGTTTCTTTCCTCCAGCAGCAGCGGTCAGCTTTCACTCAGCCGCCCGGCGCGTCCTGCGCTCCCCATTCCCGGATCATAATCATCCGTGCGCTTGAAGAAACTGCCTTCGTGTTGGACTTTACGGTAAGAAGCGTATTTAATCTGAATCTAACGGCAATGTTAAATTTGGTACATGTGTAGGAATGTTGTTTTTCAGTAGGCTACGCTGGAGCGCGTAAAGGAACTGTGCGCTCCGGTGCGTTTGATACACCCATAAATACTCGCATGAAGCCAGCACTTGAGATCGGTTTGTTTTCTCTAACGTGCTTTGCTGTTCATCTTTATTCATGCATGGTCCATGCTGCTCATGATCAACAGAGGATCTCAGGTTATGATGGAGCGCATTGGTTGTGTTGGGAACCCGAGTGATCTGTAGGTTTCTTCATAATGTGGGTTAGTGGAACAAGCTGTAGGCAAGGAATGAGACGGGAGTTTTGGGAAAGGCTCTTTGGGACTCACTATTCACTTCCACCCCTGCAGATCTGCTAAGTGAGCAAGCGGAGGAGAGGAATGTCATGCAGGAGCGTAGGTGTCTTTTACAGCAAAGGCACAACCAGAGACAGAAGTAGAACTAGCTTATCATCATCATCATCATCAGACTTTATTGCAGACTCAAGGTCCAAATTTAAAAAAGGAACCAAAAAAAACCAATGCATTGCAAAAATATAATAATACCAGTGTCTCCATAATTTGGGCTGATAACGTATACTGACCCTTATATTTCATAAACCCACAATAATCTAATTTCTGGAAACATTTAGCCAGCAGATACATTTATGTGTAAGATTTCGTAACACAGCTTGAAAAGTGTTAACTCCTGCACTCACAAACATTTAACTTGCACTGTGCCATCTAGGTCTCCTTAACAGAATTCTCATTGCATATTTATAAGCTATTTGAAGCCTCTGTAAACTTGCTGCTCTATAATTTGACCACAGATGAGCAGTATAAAGTGGTGTATGCTAAACAATGACATCTTCACTTCATCTTAACAAGAACTAAAAATATGTTAGCCTGCATAAACATCAACGCTGCCTTTGAATATCCTCATCGTCTGTCATGTTCTCAGTAATAAAATGATAAAAGATATTATTACACACTCAGTAAGATTCAGAGTTAGATACAGTTAGCACAGATTCTGAAGAAGTGCATCTCAGTCTGTTTTGTGTCACTCTTGTTGTTGTTGAGATGTGCTCGTAGTTCACTTTTTAAGATAAATATTCACTGACTCGACTGGTTTAGGGACAAACATATTGCCTGCTCTTTTAATGAATCACTTCATCAGTTAGTCAGTCTGGTAACTGCAGCCATGTTAATCATAAATGAATGCATGCTTTAAATCTGGTTTTAACCAAATTTATATTGTGTTCTTGGCATATTGCGGCGCAAAGTATGGCTAATATAATATAAAACAGAATATCAAATCAGTATAATTTAGTACAAATCAAACCTACTCTCATGCATGAGCAAAATAGCATGTAATGGATGCAGTTTGGAATATTTTTTTCTCATGGAAGCAACAATCGCTGATGATAAACTCAAATCAAGGGACTTTCTGTCAACATGGGCCATTTTTGTGGATAGATTTTTATCCTCAAGTACAAAATAGAAAGTCTTAACAGATGCTTGATTCCTCCTGAAGTAGTTCGGATCTGTTTATGTCTTCCAGTTGTTTAAAGTATTATTCTGGGTTAAATACAATTCAAACTCTATTGACAGTATCTGGAAGTCACTTACAGGTGAAGTCTAAGGGGCAAAAGTACAATAGATTGAAGGCATTTTTGTTTGCTTTACAAACTGAATCAGAATTATTTTCAGTGGTCATCTACTGCATGCTTCAGATGATGCTCGTATACTCTCAGAAAAAAAGGTACAAAAGCTGTCACTGTGGCGGTACCTTTTCAAAAGGTACACCTTTGTACCTAAAGAGTGTACATTAGTCCCTCAGAGGTACATATTGGTACCAAAAGTGTACATATTAGTTCCAAAAGTGTACATATTAGTACCTAACTTGTACATATTAGAACCCTTTTGAAGGGTACTGTCCCAGTGACAGCTTTTGTACCTTTTTTTTTTTTTTTTTACTTCTTTTTAACCTAGAATATAAAAAGATGCACTGTACCAGCGGTTTCCTTCTTTCTGTAAGAGAAATCAAATCCCAGGATCTATTTTTGCTCGCAAGTGTTTCTTAGTTTAAAACATTTCCTCTGTGTATGGGGTTACGGAGCATCCGTGTTTACTGTAGTGCCCTGCTGTGTTGTGCGTCCTCATTGGTGTTATTGCGTTTAATATTCACTTTTAAGCAGTTTTTTTTGCTTGTGGGTAACAGTGGGAGCTAATTGGTCCAAAGCCGTTGCCTTTTAGTAGGAGAAATGGATTATTTGTTGGGCGCTCATTAGATCTGTCAGGGTCAGAAGAAAGGCCTGCTGCTTTGTGTAAAGTGTGCAGAGCAAAACGATAAGGAAGAACAGAAATAAAGGCTCATTAGCAGGATTGAAGTTTGTTTGCTTTTGTAATTGAGAGAATTAAGCTGTCTAAATGAAGTAAATGGGAATCACGTTCTCAAGCAGGATTTATGGCAATGCACTGTTCAGCTGTGTCTGTTTTTCTCTTTAAAATCCTTAGTGTACAAAGTATTTAATTACATTATTGAGAGCATCTCCGATATAAAGTGCTTTGTTGGCCCTGCGTGCTCTGTGTTTGTGTCCTGACGCACAGGACGAGCTCACGGAAGATCCAGCACATTGTTTGGGCATGTATTCATTTACTGGAACGCTTGGCTATTCTCGTATGTTCAAACGCAGGAAAGTGAAGAAAGGCAGACAGGCAACATCCTGTGGCAAACCCAGAACCTCTTCGTACTCTCTCTTTCTTCCTCGTTCTCTGTCTCTTGTCTGGTCCTGTCATTTGGCTTTATTTCTGTAAAATTATACAAATGTCCATTTTGATCCCTTGAAGCACTGACATGATTTTACAAGCATTTTGTTACTGTAAAACACTGTACTCTTAAGTTTTACTATTAAGTCATGAAGACTTATTAAAATACTTTATTTTATATAAGTTTGGAACAAATTACACAATTTGACCAAGATATATATATATATATATATACACAGTATATGCATACATATGTGTACACACACACACACACACACACACACACACACACACACACACACACACACACACACACACACACACACACACACACACACACACACACACACACGTGTTATATAAACAGAAATTTTTATGTTAGATGCGATTAATCGATTTGACAGCACTAATTTTAAGTATTCTTAGTTACTACGGTGTTCAAGATAGTTTTTAGGTCATTGTTTGGGTACTCTGAGTGGTTGCTAAGGCGTTGCTAGGTGGTTACTATAGGGCGTTTTGAGTGTTTAATTAAAAAAAACGCTCACAACCAAGTCTATGACATTCTGGTCTCTAGATATAGCCCTCCTTCGATAAGTCTATGTAAAAGTAAATCATTTGAGGTATTATTCATGTCTGAAGCTCAAATGGTGCAGGAATCGTGTCAAAGTTTAATCCTTAGCGTCAATGGTTTGTTTAAATCCCTAACCCTAACTAAGAAAACAATGAACAACAGTGATACGACAGCTGTGATTTCACAGTGAAAGTTGAAGTACGAAGACACTCAATCAACCTCTTCTGATAGACACATGTGGTGCCCATCCACTCCTGCACACTAAAGAGCTTCAGGAAGTGGTTGTAATGGGTTTATGGAGGAGTGTGTGTTTGACAGGGTGTGGTAGCATCTGCTGAACGGCCCCTGGGTTGCGTTCAACACGTGCTTGAGTACGAGATTCCTGTTACTCAGCTGTGCAAACACGACCTCACGGGTCTACCTGCTGCTCGCTTGTGTTGCACACGTCCCTCACTCCGAGGCCTGGGCTATGAGCCTGTCCCGACTCGCAAGCGGATAAACGCACGCCTCCTAAGATCCTTGGAATCCAGAATCAAATTCTTGGAATATTTGAGGTGTGGAATCAACAGTGATTTAAGCGGTTAGTGGGTTACTATGTAAATCTATGTGGACTGGTTTGTCTTTGAACTGTTATGACGGGAGGCTGCAACCTGTCTGTCTGAAGTCTTTGAGAGTCGGTGTTTGGCTGTGAACGCACGTGGGACGTCCCAGAGGACAAGTTTATTACTCAGAGGTTGCTTTTTCATTGCTTTCTCAGCTGACTTAACAAAGGTGTGTTTATGGTTCATCTGTGGACTTTCAGTTTTGTTATTCAGTTATTCATTCAGGCTTTGTCTCAAATGTTTCTCCTTAAATTACTCACGAGAAGTTATTTTAATTAAAATCATATGCAAATAAGACAACTGTTGACATAAATTAAGTAGTTATAAAGAGATATAAAATGAATGTGGGTAGCTCAGATCATTTGGTCTTGGAAGAATTTGATGACAAATATTTGAGTTCATATTGATATTCTGACTTTTGATTGCAGACTGATATTTGGCCTATTGGAGTTTGAGATGTCCTTGATATCTTCTGATTCTCTGTAGAAAATAGATGTGAATGAGTGCGTTTACATGCACACTCATAATGCGATTATAATTGGATTTTAGCAATATTGCGATTTAAACTTTACCTCATGTATACACAATACTTCGATCAAACTAATGCGCTTAAGCTTATAATCGTAGTAACCATAATTGCATTAAACTGTGAGATTACTCGCAATAAACAGGCATGTAAACACCTTAATCGCATCATTACCGCTCTGACCAAAATGCACTTGTGCTCGGATATACACGCCACGGATGCTGTGTGTTGTTCACACAACTTCATGAGTGAACTCAGTGACATTATCCTGAAGTTTTCCCTCCAGTCTGAATCGCTGAGCTCTGTCAACACAACTCACTGCACAGTCTCTGCTCTTTATCTTCATCCAGAGACGGTGTGAAGCACACAACGACAGTGCTATGCTTATCATGGCACAGAGTAACAATATGTCCATAAAAATGTGTTTTGCTTGTAACGGATATGGATTAAAACAGTGGCCAGTAACACCTTCTGTGTGTGAGTTCATAATTTGTGCTATGCATTGAGGTATGTGAAGTGGGGGTAAAATAGCCACAATTCTTAGCAAATAATCAGAATAATGAAAATTGCATGTAAACGGAAGTCCTTGTGCCGTAGAAACATCTGATTGCGATTAAGTCCTTACTCTGATCATTGCAAAAAATCATATTATTGGTGCACATGTAAACATAGTCATTTTAGGTGTCTTTTTCTCAAGCTGAAGTCTCCACTTACTCTCCATGCACTCTCATTGAAGTCTAGGAGAAACAAGTGAGATGTTAAAGAGATCTCAGTTCTCTCTTATGGCATTGTTTCAGAGTTGAACAGGAAGAGACGTGTGATTCTCTTGGGTTGTGTCTGGTGGAGAGCTGAATGGACGGGAAGCAGATCTGGATTGAATTTGAGCTGTCAGGGGAAGAGCCAATGATGTCATATCATTACCAGCTGCCCAGAAATATGAGGGGCAATATGCATTTCCTGGCACATATCTTCACCCTTTTACTACTCAATTACTTTGCGCACCCAAACAAAAAGGCTTGAGTTGATTGTAGGGCTTTTAACAGTTAGGTACAGTTCACCCAAAAATGACTCGCCCTCATGTCGTTCCAAACCCGTTTATCTTCGGAACACAAATTAAGATATTTTTAGGGCTCTATGAATTCCGTTTTTATTTTTTCTCAAATTCCGTTTAATTTTTTTTCAAATTCCGTTTTTTTGGATAATTTTGAGCCTTTTCGGATTTTTCGGATTTTTCTTGTTTTCTTTTCACTTCTAAGCAGTATTGACCTTTAAAAATTTACTTACACAAACTCACAACTCAGCTTTTTTATTTAAACTGTTAATATATTCAGCAAAGCACATTCAAAATTCTTCAAAATTCAGCCAAACCTTCAACAAATCTAATATAGAATCCAAAAATAACTGTTACAAGGTAGGATTGATGAGTATTAAATTAAAGATTAAATTAGCTTTTAAATCATTTTTCACAAAGAATGTTTTATAAAAAGATAAACCTCGCATATTTAAGCCTTTAAATCACTTTTATAAAAAGAATGTGTCAAAAAAGATAAACATTTACAATGATACTGACATTTACAAATACAAATGCATATAGGCAATCTGTTATTATTAATAGTAAAATTCGGTCCGATTTTCCCGTGGCGTCTGACGTTAATGCAACCATGCACTGCGCTCTCCACAACGACAAAGAAGTTTTAGTAGCTAATAGATTTCCACCACCGAAAAACGCTTGCTGTAGCTCTGCTACAAGATTTATTTACGGAGAAGAGAAAAACACCCGTAGCGTTTGTGGTGTACCCCCATTCTTTATGTTGACTGAGCTTTCAATGTTGTTACGGAAAGGGTGAAGTTGATATGTTGGTTCTTGTCTCATGAACTGCGGTGCGCTTGCGGCAGTCTGAAAAGTTGAGGTGTTTTCATCTCGCTGAGCGCGTCGGCTCTGGGTTTATGGAGAGACCTTTCTACGTTTGTTGTTTTAAACTGAAAAAATGAGAAGGAAGTAAAAAAATTGTTTATTTAATATGTCAACAAAACATATGCAAATTCCGTGCATATAAGAGAATTCCGTTTTCATGTGTAAATTCCGTGATTCCGTCCGCGTTTTCCGCATCACGGAAATCATAGGGCCCTATATTTTTAATGAATTCTGAGAGTTTTCTGTCCCTCCATTGACAGTCTACGCAACTTCCACTTTGACGCTTCAATAAGTTCATAAAGAGATTGTCAAACTAATGAATTGAGCGGTTTAGTCCAAATTTTGACACGATTGCTTTTATATGATGAACAGATTGAATTGAGGTTTTAATTCACTTTTTTAAACATTAAATTGGTAGTTGCATTGCTGTCAATGGAGGGACATAAATCTATCTTAATTTATCTTCCGAAGATGCCCGAAAGTCTTACGGTTTTGGAACCAGGGTGGGTAAATGATGACAGAATTTTCATTTTTGGGTGATCTAACCTATTAAGCACAACCTGAAAATTGACCCAAAGCTCTAATTTTGTTGTAGATCATTAAACCGTTTCACTGCCTCAGAAGTCTGTCTGAAATCAGGGCAGCGAGGCAACAAGTCAGCTGCCTAAGCTTTCAGACAAAGCCAATGTCTCTTGATCAATGCATCCTTGCTGAATAAAAGCATTCATTTGTTTCACAAAAATATCTTATCGACCCAAACAAACTTCATTTTAAATGATATAGCAAAATCTGACGGACACATCTCTAGCATCACGTGGGATGTACAGTAGCGTCCCCAGGTTTGATATCTTGATGAATCCCAGCAGGAAACAGTATCTCAGGCCTGAGACATGTAACGTCTGTCTGTGAGTAGACAGAGTCTCGCTGTGAGGATGATGACCTCTCTCTGAAGCCAAAGAGAGACAGAGCTGCAGGCTAGTTCACCTTTGAAATGTGATCGCAGGATGATCTCATGGCTTTGAAGAAGCTTCTGCTTCATTTGTGTGTGTGTGTCTGGCTGTACATATTTGCCCCAGTTCCTCTGAGAGTAGTATTTGGATGAGGGACCGTGTGTGTGTTCATGCAGGGTGGAGTGCACTATGACATCTTCTCTCTGGTTATGTTTTTATATCCTGAGAACTGAAAGCAAATGTTACACTCCCCTCCCAGAGAGACTGTTGTTTTGGTGCTCACCCCCACAGTTCACACCAGCCCATATGCTCACACACAGCCCGTCTGTGTTCTAGTGTGTATGAAGACTCATGCATGAGATTCCAGAGCAACAACACAATCTGGTGACACCGCAATCAAGATGTGTAAACAACATTTTAGAGGAATAAACCTTATTCAGAGCAGCGCCTTGACAGGTATGAAAGCAAGTCTGTGTTTTCAATGGCATCTGCTGTAAAAAGTTATAAAAAGCTCCTAATACCCTTATATTTTTCCACAGCTAATGTTGTCTGGAGTTTTTTTGTCTACGGAAATATCTTGGTAAGATTTTTTTGCAGTGTTTCGTCAGCAGAGCAATCCAAAACATTAAATAGCAGTACAATCCACTGAAGAGATGCATGTCTGTCCCTCACAGCCTCGCTTTCATTCCTGTTAAAAGTTAAAGATGGTGCTGTTGTGAATAAGGTCTATAGTTCACCAATGAACTATATGTCGTTCTAAACCTGTATGACTTTGGTACAAAAATAGAGATGTTTTGAAATACGTCCAAATTGCTCTTTTCCCATTCAGCGGACATAAAAAAAAGCACCATTAAAAAAGCACCAAAAATGATTGGTAGTCTTACACTAGCACTGATCAAAAGTTTGGAATAATTAAGATTTATTACTGTTTTTGAAAGAAGGCTGCATTTATTTGACAATAAAATTGTTTAATATTATTACAATTTTAAAGAACATTTTTCTATTGAAATATATTCTAAAATGTAATTTATTCCTGTGATTAAAGCTGAATTTTCAGGATCATTACTCCAGTCTTCAGTGTCACATGATCCTTCAGAAATCATTCTAATATGCTCATTTGTTGCTATATACTGGTGTATGTGTGTGTGTGTGTGTGTGTGTGTGTGTGTGTGTGTGTGTGTATACATTTAAATCTCTTTTAAATCCACCAGAGCTTCTTTGACTTGCTGCTGTCAGTAAATTCTGGATTAATCCGCTCAGTAGTGCTAAACATAAAGATTTGATGTCTTAATATAAGGCCCAATCCCAATTCTACCCCTTACCCCTTTACTTTCCCCTACCCCTCTGTTTTGCACGTTCCCATGAAGGGGTAGGGTTGTCTCGATTCTCTTTTAGTTGGAGGGGTAGGGGTAGGGGGAAGGGCCAGATAGCCCTTGAAACGAAGATTTTTCGGGACCACACTTCAAACGAAGGGGTATGAGAAATGTACCTGCATACACCGGCTACAGAGGCAACATGGCTGCCAATAGTCATTTTCTTTGTCACATTCAATCTTGTGTTCATATTTACGGTCATGTTCTTCAAAGAAACGTTTGCAAAAAAATCGCTGAAGTTCGCTAACGATAGTCCCGCAACATATTTTCATGTCTGATAACTGGTGAATGTAATTACGGCAGGGAATTGGCTTATCTTTTACCGTACGTCTGCTATGAACGCATTGTTTTCTTGTGGTTATATGTGAACACGATATAAACGAACAGTGCTTACACAGTTTCGTGCTTTTTGCAACATGATCAACCAGTCTTGTATGTTCTTTATCAAACAGGGACACCAGAGGAAACCCGGAGGCTCATTCGTTTTTCGCGCTGACAACGAGCAACGTTTCCTGAAGTCCAAAAATACTTAGGCGTCGAAGAAATCGTCATCTCCGTTGTTTTCTGCGGACTTTCATTTGTAAAATGCAAAAAAATAGCTGTAGAATCTTGGAAGTTTGTGATAAACATTGGCGCATCTCCTGTGACGTAGGCGCTAGCGAGTCGCGACGACGTATAATGACGTGTAACGGTGTAGTAGCATAGACAGTAAAAGAAAGTAGTAGTGGTGTCCCATTTCTTAGGGGAATATTTTCACCCCTACGCCTTGCCACTCTGTTTCAAGGGACAAGGGGTAGGCGAAGGGTTAGGGGTAGGCGAAGGGGTATAAAATAGAATTGGGATTGTGCCTAAATCATTCACATGTGGAATGTTTCTATGTCATACTTTGATGTGATTTCATTGCACTTTAACATCTAGCCTACACTAATGCATGCTGGATTCTAATGTTAGAGCCGGTCACGGCCCTGCTTTTCACAGCAAGAAAGCAGCAGTTTAAATTAGAGCATTCTTTCTCTTTTTGTAGATTAGTCATGTACGTCAAGGTAGAGAGTCACAGACAACAAGCTGTTCGGAGTAAAGGCGCCTCTCCTGAACGGTTTAATTCCAGCCTCCTGGGTCTGAAATAATGGAGCAAGTTTTTTGGCTCTCAGAGGCAAAAGACTCTCTCAGAGGTTAGACGCGCCAGCGCTGCTTTTAGCGTATTATCACACAAGCACTGAGCTTCTAAAGCGCTATAGCTTTCAGAGCGATACAAAGAAGTTTTGTTCTAGAGCATTGAGTGATACACTTAACAAGGTCTTCTTGAAGACTTTTGCATCTGACTGCATGTGTGTTCAGTCAGATGTAGAGGGAATGAGAGAGAGACATGTATCCTTAATACTTGCCCTGAGGGGTTTTTAATGTGATGTATTACAATGACTGTGTTCATATCTACTCTAATAACTCACAGTTCAAAGGACAACTCTTTCAGTGTTTCGCCCTGTCAAAACCACTAAGAGCCGAAATGCTTCTGCACTGACCTCAGGGCAAGTAAAAGCATCTTACATTTAACTCCTTTTTGAAGTCAAAAAGCTTTCGCTTTCTAAAAAAAAAGCTGTTTGCTTTCTAAATCAGTGTGTCATGTCTTTGTGTGCGTGGTATGGTATGTGCATGTTATTCCAAAAGCGTTCATCCAACGGTTTACTTGTGCCACCCTTGACAACTTCCCTAGTAGCAGCGTGGCCTTGCTAATTCGGCAGAAAAGGGCCGTTTAATACGTATATATATATATATATATATATATATATATATATATATATATATATATATATATATATATATATAGTTTAAGATTTTTACTTTATTTTTCAGTTATTCTGGCAACCACAGCTGTACTGTGTACGGTTCTGTACAAATCAAAACGCACACTGTAAACCTGAATAAGTTAGCAAAACTCAAACAAATTGAGATAATCAGTTACATCAAAATTTTTAAGTTTAGGTAAGCAGAACAGGCTAATTTTTATTATGTACATTTTAATTGATCTTTACTTCAAATATTTGAGTATTAAGCTAATTCACACATTTAACTTAAAATTACCTTGTAATCTCAAATTAAAGGATTAGCTCACTTCAAAATGATTTTTTCTGTCAACATTTACTCACCCTCAAGTTGTTTCAAACCTGTATGAATTTCTTTCTTCTGCTGAACACAAAAGAAGCTATTCTGAAGAATGTCGGTAACCAAACAGTTGCTGGTCCCCATTGACTCCCATAGTATTTTTTTTCCTACTATTGAAGTCAATGGGGACCAGCAACTGTTTGGTTACTGACATTCTTCAAAATATTTTCCTTAGAAAATAGAAAAAGTAAAATAAGTTGTGCATGCAGTTTGATGTTGACTTAATATGCAGCATGTATCATAAATCATAATATTTTCAGCAGATTGTATTGCAATTTATTGTGCGTTGACTGTGTTCGTGAAAAATAATGAATAAATAAATAATAAACCTATATATATATAAATAATAAAGCTCTGATCAATAATGGACTGGCATTGACCTGATCAGCTTACTTTCTCTGTCTGTCTATGAAGTCAAGCTGTTCTGGCTTACTGTTACAGCCTTTAAACACTCAGCCATTTACATAGTTGTCTGATATTAGCAACTCTGTGTCCTCCCTGAAGTGCTGTTTGTCTCCTCTATTATGCTAATCATTATCATAATGGTTTCACTTTCAGAAAAACAACTCGCCGTTAACTTGTAAAACTGCAGTTTGCTGAATTGTGCTGTTAAATGGTGATCAGACCATTATGTTAATCAGTTTGGGTTCTGCTGAATAGTTATGCAATTATTTTGGATGTAGTTAATGACTTGTATGTGTCATGAGGCTTGTGATACTCGATTGGTTGTGCAGCTTCTTGAGTGTATTCAGCTTAATCTATTTGCCAGACAGGCGATAAAATGGTCAAAATGTTTTTCTAGACATATTGACAGGGGGATACAGCAATATCTAGTGACCAAGAACATCCTAGAAATTACCCAGAACTCCTTGGCCATTTCCAAAAGTCGCATGTAGTTATATGTATACTCGCAGTGGTCGGCCTTTCTGAGAAGAACCTCGAAATGAGATCAGAAAATGGGTTGGGTATGTGTGAAAATTATAGCATGCTGCTAACCACATGGTGGCTAAAAAGACAATGGGCAATGCAGTAAAGCACAAATCCTAAAGGCTTCAGGCTCAGGTCTTTTTAGTATGATATGAAAAATGTTTCTCTCAGTGATGTGCAAACTAAGTGCTAAAACAAGCCAATCCCTCACCGGCCCGTCCTGCAGTGTGTGCCTTGGGGAAAATATAATCATAATAACGATAATGTGTTCAGTCTGCCTGTAGACTTGGATGGGTCGTTTGGGGTCTATAAGATTATTTTAGTGTTTTTGAAAGAAGTTTCTTATGCTCACCAAGGCTGCATTTATTTGATCAAAATAAACTAAAAACAGTGATATTTTGATTTGAAGTATTATTATAGTTTAAAATAGATGTTTTCTATTTTTATTATTTAAAAAAAAAAAAACAAATATTTCTGTGATATTTCTGTATTTTCTGCATCATTACTCCAGTCTTCAGTGTCACATGATCCTTCAGAAGTCATTCTAATATGCTAATTTGCTGCTCAAGTAACATTTCTTATTATTATCAATGTTGAAAACAGTTGTGCTGCTTCATATTCTTGTGGAAACCTTGATACACTTTTTTTAGGATTCTTTGAAGAATAGACTTTTCAAAAGAACAGCATTTATTTGAAACAGAAATCCATTGTAACTTTATAAATATCATTACTGTCACTTTCGATCAATTTAATGCATCCTTGCTGGATAAAAGTATTAATTTCTTTTGAAATCGAAACTTTTGAGCACTGAAACTGTAGAGCGTTCTTCTGTTGCTCAGCCGATATCTCTAAACATCTAAATATAAACATTTGCACAGTAAACATGATCCCTCCCTTGGTATGATAATGACATGTGATTTTTCTGTGGGGATGTTTTTCCTCTTTCAGTTCTGATTTATCCTGTGAGATTGTGTTTCAAGTTTCTGAACTATGGAAGCTGTGGGCTGCAGCATTTTTTACTAAAATGTTCATAGCAATGTGACCTTGTTCTGATTAATCTTCTACCGGCAACGGTCTATCAGTAGTGCTGATCTTCACTAGCCAGATTTGCATCCACCTGTTTTTATGCAACTTTCAGGGTATTGCATTAAAATGGATGGAAATGGCAAGATGCGGATGAAATTTCTAAAATGCGCACAAACAACAAAGTTTCCGTGGAAGTTGCTATTTTCTTCTCTTGAACACAGAAATTATATTTTTCGATTTATATTTATTCTTTTGGCAGATACTTTTATCTGAAGTGACTTACATTGCATTCAAGCTTTCTTTTCATGTAATTCCTGGGAATCGAACCCTTGGCGTTTCTAGCAACATTAGCCCTATTCGCACTGGATTAGTATTATCTGGGGACCTCGTGTGATTTAGAAATTACCCCCCCGCATCTAAATTTCGTGTCGTGCATTCGCACGGGATAAGCGAAGCCTGAGATTTTACTCGAATTTACTGACTTACAAATTACAGACATGGCCGATTCGCACGGGATTAAGATCACATACAACCTCCGCAATTATTACAAATGACTAGAGGTCACCAGGTAATACTTATCCCGTGCGGATAAGGCTATTGTCTACAGTTTGAGTTGCAGGAATGTAGCTGTTTGCTGGTCTAAATTACGAGTTGATACCTAAAAATCAGCCGTGTTAAAGTGATTCCAGACCATCTGTAAGTGCTGAGTTGTTCCCGGAGAGCATCTGACTCAACCGTGTTACTCATGATCATGTTGAGTTCGAGTCTAGATTTAGTGAGGGTCTAGACACAACAGTGAGCGAGTCAGCAGAATGAAATACCACCGCTGTCTGCCCTGTCCAAGGCTCTCAGGAGGGGGTTACATGCTTTCAGTTGTCACATTTCCTTGAATCAGACTCATTATCGTCACATTTAGCAGGGGATCTGCTTACCATTTAGTCACACATCCATATGGAACAGTTCCTACTGTTTTTCTATTTGAGTCATTGTGTGGTCATTCTGCTATCAATACAAGGGCTTTTTTGTTGGTTTTGGCAGGGTTTGTTGTTAAACTTGACCCTGTTATGCCCGTCATTTCCTGAAGCAAGACTGCTAGGAAAACCGGAGGGTGTGTCTCCTCGGGACCCCTGAAGAGCCCACCGTTGCTTTTAAAAACAGTATGGGGTGTAATTTTCAGCTCGCTATATGAGCCAAACTAAATGAGCCCACACAAGCTGAGCGAGTCTTGGCTTATTGTTCCTTGACTCACTTGAACTGATTAAAGTCGTGGCTGCTGTTAATTTCAGCACAATCTCGTTCCCCAGCGATTCTCTTGCAAGATGAAACGCGGGGACCCTAGGGTGCGGCTGGCAGATCTTATTCCCATTGGGATGAAGAGGAATTTTTAGAATGACTTTCATTTGCATGGGCTTGAAACAGCATGACTCTGAAATCGAGTGTGGAAGACTCAGGAGGGTGGCCTCGGGATTCAAGGTTGAGATGAATGATTTGGAAATACCAAAACACAAGTGTAAACTTATTTCTGTCTTTCTTATTGTTTTGATTGCCATGGAAAAATCCCAAAGCACTGACACTACGTGTTTTGAATCTCTTCGCAGAGGAATTTAAGCTCAAACTCACCACAGAAGGAATTGAACCGTCCTATCAGACGAAAGTATGATAGATAACATCAGAAAATGTCCGGAAATGTATTGAAAGGGATTTGTGAAATCATCACAGACTTATATATGGGCAGATTTCTCATTATATGAGATTATCACTTGTAATGTTTTGCACCTTTTAAAGGCTTTGGGAAAACAAAGGTCAAATAAGTGACCTAACAACTACAAAAGGACTCTTCACTGTCATGCTCTCACTATTCCATTAACTCAAGCGAGTGAAACTTGCTTTTGTTCAAACTTTAAGTGATCCTGTACCAGAGTTGTTTTATTTGCAGCCGTGCAGACAAGTTTAGTCAAGCAGTTGTTTACAGAGCATATACTGATCTGGTCTAAGATACACACTCGGAACCGACACACAAAGTTGGTGCGGAGTCAAAGAATAATATTTTATCTGTGGTTTTAGGAAAACACCTCAGTTGTAGTGATGTTTTAAAGCCTTAGTGATTTCATTCCTCTGTGCTCCAGTGAGCCAGACAAGTTCAAGATCAGTGATCCATTTAGCCTGCCTTTGCACACACCCCAACCTCAAAGCATGGGTAAACATTTTCACAACTGCAGTTTCGTGCAGGAAGTTAAGAAGTGTAATTGCTTCAGCAAGTGCGACTCCGGCAACAGTCACACAACGTCTTGCATGGAAAGTTGACTTTAAAGTTTTTTTGTAAATAATGGTGGGACTACATGCTTTTTCCCTTCTGTATTATTCCAACGTTTCAGGCAGAATGAACTAGGGATGTGAATTTTTCATTTTAATTTGACATGAGCAGGAGTACAATATGGTTCTATATCAGCATATATATATATATATATATATATATATATATATATATATATATATATATATATATATATATATATATATAGGTATTTAATATTTTAATATAGAAATGATTTAATATTTTAATATTTTTTATAGAAATATATTTATATAGAGAAATATATTTACATAACATTACTATCTATATATATATATATATATATATATATATATATATATATATATATATATATAAAATATACTGTATAGTAATGTTATGTAAATATATATCTCCTCTTCTTAATTTTAATTTAGTATTTTTAGCATCAGTGCTATAAAAAAAGGGTCCCACTTTATATTAAGTGGTGTTAAGTACTATGTACTTACATCAAAAAATAAGTACAATGTACTTATTGTGTTCATGTTGTATTGTAAAACACGTTTGCTGCTATTGAGGTGTGATACGGGTAAGGTTAGGGACAGGTGTGGTGGATTGGGTAGGTTTAAGGTGTAAGGGAGGGTCAACTGTGTAATTACAAATGTAATTACATAAAAATTACATAAATGAATTACAGCTGTAATTACATGCAGGAATTTTTAAAATGTAAGTACAGTGTAAAAACATGTAGTTACACAATAAGTACATTGTATCAAATTATTAATTTCAATGTACATAGTACTTAAAGCCACTTAATATAAAGTGGGACCAAAAAAAATTATTGACATGGACTATATGTCTGTCCTTCGCAGCCTCCTTTTCATTTACTATAAATTAAATATTGCATCCCTAACTGCAGGCCATTGCTGTCGCTTTCGAGTGTCCATCCTTATAATAAATGTACATAGAACATGCTGAACGATCAGAGAGTACACCGGTGACCAAATGATGCATTTCATCATCTCGTCTTTTGGTTCTAATGGATGTCGAGTTAAATTAGACACGAAATCAAATCAGGTTCACAGGTGACTCTTGACCTTAATTTGCATTGAATTTCATTACATTTCCAATATCTCTAATATTGGTTGTGATGGATTCTGCTTTAAAATTTTAATATATATAGAAGCTACGAAAAGCTTAATAGTATGAAAACTGTCCCTTTTCTGTAATGCAAAAAATAATAGTGCAGAAAGTATATGCACTAACTTTTAAAAATGTAATGGTGCCTAAGCTTATTCTTTCCTTTAATGTTTAATGATAGTTTTCAATCTATACTCATGAAATCTGAATGTATCCAATCAATGCTGTATGTGACTGGATGAATATCCACATTTATTGATCAATACAGACTCAAATGTGACCCTTCAGCAACAGAACTGGTATAGTATCTGTGTTTTATTCCACTGACCCTGTAGATCTCAAATTGTGTGTAAATCATCATGAACTCCTCACAGACTCTGGATAGGGAGAAGATTTTCCAGTTGCTGCTCTCAGTAGAATTCACTTACAGCAACATTCAACTATTGACCTTTTGAATCGCGATGGTTTTGAAATGATTTTCTGTCATCTCGGCACAGGCCGGTAGATCAGTCTGCCCTGGGGAGCGGAAGCGGTGGACATAATTTCGGCCCCATCTTAAACATATACACACACACATAATAACAGCTCTGCAGTGTGTGTCACTATTTGTTTACATCCGGAATATGAAGCAGGAAAAGAGTGTGGTCCAGAAAGGGTGGTTCCATGCTTACTATCCCATTACATCAGAGTCTGTTTCTTATAACGAACGACCCAAAGGGCAAGAACTCAGATAAGAGCGCCATCCGCCTCCTGCCCGAGTCATCGGAAGATAACGCTTTTCAAAAGTGATTGAGTGCTTTGTTGTTTTGTGCAATATGATACTGTATGTCTTGTTGTTATGTCCCTTCATGCCCTGCCTTGGTAAATGACTTACAGATATTGCAATTAACCAAAGTGACATTTCACTGTTGTGTGCTAAATGGATTTCCTTTAACAGGCCTTAAATTGAATTAAAGACGCTGATGTGAAACCACTTGAACTTCATTTTTAATTAATCATGACATGGCATTATTTGACTGCGGCACAACAATGAAATGTTTGTAGAGTACTGTGGCATTGATTGCGCAAAGCTTTGGTGGATGACTGTAAAAATATGACACAATTACTCTGTTGCGAAACCTAGTGAGCTGTCTACTCTGCTTTGTAAGGCAGCATCCGTGACTGATTTGTAATGTATTGAATGTAGGAGAATGTATTGTTTAGACTTCAAATATGCGATTTATATAATAAATATAGCATCTATTTAAAAATTTGTGAGAACAGCTTTACCTCGGGCAGTCCTTTGCTGCTGGCTCTTATACAGTGGTTAAATATGATATATAATTTGTTTTGGGTATATCAAACGGGCAATCTTTGGTCTTAATAATCTATTACATGTTCCAGAGGAAATGGATTTGGGCAAAGTTAAGTTTCATTACTTTATATTTTTATTTAATTCACTTAAATCCTGTACTAAATAGAGCGCTGCTTTTGTACTTCTGACTTAATTGTTTGCTAGTACCTTGGTTTTAAAGTCACAGTTCGGTATGTTTTCGTTACTGCTTTGTTTACTGAGCAAACTATGACTCTGTCTTTAAGTAAATACCTGTCAATAATGCTGCAACACTCACTTTGCACTGCAGTTTATGGTGATGTTGTAAAAAAGGAAAGATATTTGAAGTGCTTCCATTTTTGGATGCAAAATATTTTACACTGTAAAAATTTTCTAACCTCCCCAACTCAAAATTTTCTAGTGACCGGTCACATCAAAATTTTTCAATTGGCCCAAGTGAAATTCTCTAAATTTAATTTTATCAATTGTTGCAATAGTCTGTTAACATTGGCTCAATGAGAAATAATACGTTGAACCAACTGAAAAAAAAAAAGAAGAAAGTTTACCAAACCATGTTATTGGCCCAATTATATATATTAAATTGTATTAGCATATTTTTTTGTTTTACCTAAACTAAAAATGTTTATTGGTAAATTTTTATTAGTAAAGCAACTTTACTGTATTCTTTATTCTCCGTTGCACCAAAAGAAAATGAAAAAAATAAATAAAAATGTTTTACAGCATTATATATTAAACACTCGAGCCATTCTGCCAGTTTATTTAATAATATAATAGTTTATTTAATACATTTTATTAAATCTACAACAGTATTGTGAAAATACCTTAAAATGGTAAATACATTGAAAGTACATTCTGCACAGTAGACCTTAAAAATCATGCATTTAAATTCAAGATTCTGATAAGATATGCAAAGCTGATTAATTGCACCTTACATTAACAAAATCACAATTATTTGAAAAACATCAATTATCTGTAAAAACATCAAAAAATACCATAAAATGTAAATAACTGGGGAGTGTACTCACCCAGTGTTTAGAGAAATTTCATTTATAAATTTATAGTAAATTTATAGTATTTAGGTACTTTGAGTTCATGAAACTGCAGCTTAACAGTTTAAACATTAAACATCTACAAATATTTGCTAAAGTGCAAAAACTTGAAAAACACCATAAAATGCAAGTAACTGGAGAGGGTTACTCCAAATGTTCAGTGTAACTTCCCTTGAATTTTTGTATTCTCACAAGAGGTACTTTGAACTCATGAAACTGCATCTTAACAGTTTAAACATTAAACACCTAAAACATTTACATTTAATCATTTAGCAGACGCTTTTATCCAAAGCGACTTACAATTTAGGACTAAATTAAGCGAGTCATCGTGAAGAGTTAAAAATAACGCAATAAGTGCTCAAAATACTAAGTGCAGGCATTGTTCAGAGTAAGCCAGATAAGGGAAGATTAAAGGAAAAGGAAAGAAATGTTTACAAAAAAATAAATAAAAAAATATGAGGTTAAGTGCTCACGGAAGAGATGGGTTTTCAGTTGTCTTTTGAATGTTGTCAGGGATTCTGCATTCCGGATGAGGGTGGGGAGAGCGTTCCACCGGCATGGAACCGTGAATGAGAATGTTCTGGAAAGTGATTTTGTGGCTCTTTGTGATGGAACCACGAGACGTCGCTCGTTGACCGATCGTAGCCTTCTGGTAGAGACGTAGTCTCGTAGGAGCGAGTGGAAGTAGGACGGAGCTGACCCTGTGGTAGATCTGTAAGCGAGCGTCAATGCCTTGAACTTGATGCACGCGGCGAGTGGTAGCCAGTGCAGAAAGGTGAACAGAGGAGTGACGTGGGCCCTCTTGGGCTCGTTGAAGACAAGACGAGCTGCAGCGTTCTGAATCATTTGTAGAGGTTTAGTTGCACATGATGGAAGTTCAGCCAGAAGAGCATTGCAGTAATCAAGACTAGAAATGACCAGGGCCTGGACGAGAAGTTGTGTTACATTTACAAATATTTGAAAGATTGCAAAAGTCACACACAAAAAAGGAAAAAC
>CM040831.1:34193525-34201025 GCA_022828995.1 Vimba vimba | reverse complement strand
AAAAATGAAAGTTGCCATTATTTATTGATCCTCATGCTTTTCCAAATCATTTTCCTTTCTTTTTCTGCTGTGTTTTTGAAGAAACCAGTGTCAGTATTATGTATATGTTATTTTTGGTCAAGATCTTGTATTGACAATGCAAGAGTCCAGCACTCTGTAAAGTCTCCTCCAGCACATCCCAAAGACTTTCAATGAATTTAAGGTCTGGACTCATAAGTGCAAATTCATGTGTGAAAATGAATCTTCAAGCTCCTCCCAACCATTCTTTCACAATTTGAGCCTGATGAATCCTGACTTTGTCATCCTACATGTTTATTTTCCTACATGGTTGTAAGCTACACACTCCATCATTTAGGGTTAGAAGAACTGTTGCCAAAAAAATAACATGCTAGAAACATAATAATAGTTGCAATAATGATCCAATCATACTTAAATCCAGTGTTGTATTTGTTAATATTTGTAATCAGTTTAAATTTAGTATTTATTTAAAATACATATTTCTGTATAGCTTTTCAGCAAATAAGTAAGGGTTAATGCCCGACGAGGTGTCCATTATCAGGTTTTAATGGACGACGGCGAGGCGTGAACCGTCCGACGCGCAGCGGAGTCCATTAAAACCTGATAATGGACACCTCGAAGGGCATTAACCCGCTTATACCATGGTTACTTACGAAAGAAATAAATATTTAATCAATTAATAATACTTTAATGTGTTTTAGAGTAAAAATCGTGAGGGTTTTTATTTATTAAGTTGAGCGCACTATTTAATATCTCCCGTATACAGGCGTTGCCAAGCAACGTGGCCACAGCGACCCGACCGCAGCAGTTGATCAGTGAGTTTGAGCCAGCGCAATCATTTAGAACTGTCATCAGGCAAATTGACGGGACGCCTTTCCTAGGTGTCCATTATCACTTTTTAACGGACACCCTGCAGCCAATCAGAATCGAGTATTCACCCAGACCATGGTATAACAAGTAATAATGATGAGACTGAGTAAATTATTTATTTTTTATTTTAATTTGTCCAGAATGTTTTCATTTTTGGTGAACTATTCCTTTAATAGACACTGTTCTCATCTTTTTGCTATGGTGAGCTTCAAGGCTGCATTGTCTCGTGTTTTTGGCAGGTTGAATTCACTCCTCTGCTCTCTTGCTCTTTTCTGGCAGATAACACTTCCAGCTGCACCGGGAAAGACAGTTTTTTTATATAAAGAAAAAAAAAACATTCAAGCAGTTTGTCACAGCACCTTGGTAGTGTTTTTTTTTTATTTTTTTTATGGTGTATCTGATTTAGATTTGAATAAATGTATATAAATTGCATACAGCTCAAATTTTAATTATTTTAATATGTTCCTTGAGGTTCACTTATAATGTAAAAAACAAAAACAAATATATATGCAGTAAAACTATTTTCAACCCTCATTCTGTGGGTTTTTAAGGTGCGGCTCCTTTAAGGCTTGTCAGGGCCACTGTTATGATTGGCTAATGTCACTGCATAGTAAACATTTACAGACAAAGCATTAAATCATTTACTTATGGTTTGTGATGCAGCTGCTGTCAGATCCAATACAGTCGCTGCTTCATCTTTCAACCATCTTCCGGCACTGGGATCCTTCTGAAGAAGTACACAGACTCAAACGAGCCGTTTACACTGGACGCGTCAAAGCGTCTTTCACTCTTCCATTTGTCCTGTTGTCGACAGACTCAAGCGCGTGGAGTATGTCAGAAACTGAACGCACATCTCTATACTGTATCCAGTGTAGACAGCATCAGTGATTATAATGGGTTCGATTTGCTTTTGACTTAAGCGACTTAATGCAAGTGGGCGGGGCCTATGATGCGATGATGAATAACAGTTCATCGATGTCTTGCTCTGGAGGCAGACATATGCAAATGTATTTGCCCGTGTGACGTCACAAATCCAACAATATCAAAACGAGCTGTTTTTGGAGTTTGATTTAATAAATGCTTTGTTTATAAAAAGAAGCAGGGTGTTTTCAGCTATGCAATTTTCTGGATGTTTTAATGGTTCAAAGATCTCTTATATGTCAAAAGATCAAGGCAATTTTGATTTCTTATGTCATGACCCCTTTAAATATTGACATTTTTGGGGGGATGAACTATTGTTCTAAAACTTTGAATTTACAGTTACTTATTGTAGCATGTTTTTGTATTTGTGTGTTTTATAAATACCTTGCAGTAAATCATCACATGGTCACAATCATCATAAGGGTCCAGAAATAGCTGCGGCAACCATACAGGTTCCATGTCAAGTCTTTGACATGTGATTATGTGTAAGGCACGGCTAGTATTATCTCTGAGAGCTTTAGATGACTCGCTCTCATTTGAGGGAACCGATATTTGGAGAAGGAAAATGAATTCTAGTCCTTTTTTGTTTTGCATCTTAATTCATTTGTTTTAGCTGCCTGCAAGTTTAATGCACGTGTCTGAGTGTTCAAATTAGAGAAGTTTTCTTAGTGCAGGTAATTTTATATTATCTTCTATTTGAACACAAATGCTAGCTTGCACACAGGAAGGGATGTCATAAGTCTCTTTTCCTTCCGTTTTTGAGCTCGGAGTATTCTGAGTCAGCTTTAAACAATGACTCAGTGTGAAAGATGGTGATCTGAGAAAAGGCTTTCACTCCTCCTGTAAGGGTTGTAGTGTCGAGGACTGTTCTCTAGTCAGTGTTTGTTGGCAATTTTATCCCTCAGACCTAACGTTACAAAACCAACTGTAGACAGCCACCTTGTGAACTGTCATAGAAACCTCAAGTGACTGATTTGAAACACTTAAAGTTCACTCACATAAAGCTTCAAACACACACATGCTGCGTCCAAAATCAAATACTTCACTACTGAATAGTATGCCAAAAGTAAAAACAAGTAATCGAAAAACAGTAGGCGAAAAGTCCCCAGATGACCTACTATTTCTGACGAGATTCTGAAGTGTACAATACAATACAATACAATACAATACAATACAATGTTTATTTATATAGTACCTTTAAAAACAACCAAGGTTGTTTTACTTTGCATTGCAAGCGTGCATTTTATGCCTTAAATTTGTTTAGGTCGCTCACTAGATTTTGTAAGTTATTCTTCTGGGTTTGATTCTTGCAGGCTGATGAAATGCTCTACAGAGTTGCACTGTACATACAGTTGGTCATTCAGAAATCATGATAAGGAAGTGCACTTCAGAGTGAAATCGGCTTACGGTTTGTGGTTTACAAACAGCAAGTGCTTCTGATGAGGTGTCTGAGCAGCAGTTGCGGGTTCCTGCTTTTATCAGGCATCATTTCTTGTTGGTTCCTGTCCCAAAAACAGTTCTTCATTATCTAACATGCTAAGGTTCTGCTTTTTCTTTTCTTTTCTGCACAACTATGCTGGATGTTGTCTGAGAGTCGCAGCGGCTGTTAACACTCACGTGCTAAATATGTGCAGCTTATTACTAAATGAAGCATATGCTGAACATTGCTAGTGGCGTGCCGGCTTCACTGTGTGTGTGTGTGTGTTTGTAATAACCACAGTCCCCAGGAGATCGTGCAGCACTACTCTAAATGCAGCAATTAAAGCATGTGTTTGCTTTTTAAGCATCTCAGTGGCGTTGGAAGGGGTTTTGAGGTGCCTTTGTGTCTCAGATCTGAGACAGTATCTGAAAATCCACGTGAAAATGTCTCTGCCACCCATTATTCCCTGCTTTCTTTTTAGTCCATCAGTCCTGTTTTTCCTTTTCAAAGACTGACTCAGTTTCCTTTATGCTGTTCATTCTATTCATCATTGTTTTCATCGCTGTCAAAACAAGATCAGACTGTGAAGTGGAAGCCTTGCAGATCAGGTCTTTCTCTCAAAGAAATGCAATGATGAGAGAAATAAACTGTGTGTGTCCTGCTTATGATGGCGATATGCCAGTAATGGTAAGCATTTTTTTGTGCTAGTAAAGAAACAGAAAGTGATTTCTGGATAGAGAGAGACTGTATGTCACTGAATGCCTCTGTTATGAGTGCTCAGGATTTGCTCCAGTGTCTTAAACTTACTCTCATTATCTTCAACACATCACAATGGTTGATAAATCGACTAGTCGTTCAACAGCCAAGATACTTTATTGACTTTCCTTTAAAAATAGATATTATGTTTATTATTTACTACATTTACTATATTTTTGTTCCTGTGATCATATAGAACCTTGGCTTGAAATATTAGGGAGTAAAACAATTTTATTTTACTACTATTCTATTCTATTTTATTTTGTTATTTTTATTTTATTTTATTTATTTATTCTTTCTATTTATTTATTTTTAATTTTTTTTTATTATATTCCGTCCGTCCATCCATCCATTTTTATATATATATATATATATATATATATATATATATATATATATATATATATATATATATATGTATATATATAGGCCTATATATATATATATATATGTATATGTATATATATATATATATATATAATATATAATATATATAAATGGATGGATGGACGGATGGATGGAATATAAAAAAAAAAAAAAAAAAAATATATATATATATATATATATATATATATATATATATATATATATATATATATATATATATATATATATATATATATATATATATATATAATATTATTATTATTATTATTATTATTATTATATTTTTTTTATTTTATTTTTTTTTATATATATATATATATAAATATGTTTATTTATTTATTTATTTTAATGCTTGGAAGGCAGACCATAAAATGGTGAGACTAATGTTAAATATATATTCACTTTGCCAGAGGTTGTTTATTATCTCGTAGTATCTGACCGTACAGAAAGTAAATAGGAGCAGCTCATTATTACACCTGTGCTCTTCTCCATCATGTTTTTGAATCTGTTTTTGCTCAGCCTGGTTTCCATCGCTGCAATCGTCCTGACAAGTTTTAGGTTCCTAGTAAATATCATTAATAAAAATAAAAACTGTCACTGTCTCTTTTTCTCACATCCACCACCCTCTCTTTATCTTTTTGCAGTGCTATCACGTGTCAAGGTAAAAAGCTTCTGTTTTTAGCTTCTGCTCACCACAAGTTCTGTGTAGTTTGTCATAATAGAAGAATATTAGAGATTTTCCTAATACAGTAAACATGTTTCTGAATGAAATCATTGTGTTTTAATAGATTAGACAATGCAGTGAGGAAGTGCAGTTTGCTACAGCAGTGGTTGGTTACTTACCAGCATACACTTTTCCGTATGCATGCTTTCAACAAACTTACTTTTTGCACAGTTGCATATAGTGTATTTCTGGCCAAAGTGTTAAACTTAAGCGTTGCAATTTTGGTACTAGTGACCGCGCAAGCATGCAAAAAAACACATAACCACACCTTTAACCATCTCTAGCATTATGGCAGCAACATTTGCATGGGCAAGAACAATATTTTGTCTTTTGAAACAAAAAATCTAGTTTTTTTATCATTATTTTGCATCAATATTCATGTGTAGCTCCATCTGGTTGACGGAGCTTTTCATGTCAGCAGAATTCCACGGCATCAGGTTTGTTCTCTAATAACAGCATCTAAAGTGTGTTATCCCCCCCCTCCTCACTTGATAACAGTAGATCTTCCACTTAAATTAAGCTCTGAAGAAACCCAGGCAGCAGTGGTGTGTATGTTTTTCGAGTGCAGATAAAACCCTTCAGCTGGAGCGTGTTTGACATGACTGAACACGATTGACTGACAAAGGCAGAGAATCGAGAGGAGGATCAGAGTGTTGTGTGGAAGGAAAAGAGAAACCAGAGGTTTGTGTTGGTTTTTTGTGTTTTCCTGTTCTGTGGTTTATGACTAATACAAAAGCATTGTATCACATGCACACGAAAGTAGCATATGCTTGTTTTGGTGGCCATATTAATTCACACTGTCCGTGAGAGTGGAGCTGTTCTGCGTTATAGAAACAGATATGAAGCAATATAAAATAATGGACTGAACTTAAAGTGGAGTGAATATACTTTCTATTGAATTAATGAATCCAGATGATTTACGCTTCAGTTTGGGGTTTACATAGCATGTAGATGCAAATGTGGTTTCAATTCTCAAGTAAATTATATTTTGTGACAGTAAAGTTTTTCATAATTCATTATGGTCCACTCATGATAGCTATTTTATAATTTATAGCTGTTATTAGAGGAAATGCTCGATATAGTAATGCTAGATATTACTTTATTTTGAATATATATATATATATATATATATATATATATATATATATATATATATATATATATATATATATATATATATATTAGTTTTATTTTAGTATTATTTATATGCTGTTATTATAATATTTATTAATAATATGAATGAGCTTTTATTTTGTATTTTCAGTTTTAATTTTAGTTTGTTTTAGTAATTTTGTTATGTGCTTTTTATGTGATTTTAAAAAAATTTAAAATCACATAAAAGTTTTTTTTACTTTTATTTTTAAGTTTAATTTACTTTTATTTAAGTTTGTTTTACTTCAGCTTATTTATGTTTTAAATTTTTAAGTATAATAATACATTTTTTTAGTTTTTCACATAAAATTAACAAAAATGATTTTTAGTAGTTTCAGTTTTAGTTAATGATAACAACACTGCTGTATTTTGTTCATGAACATATCATCATATCCTAATCGGCTGGGAAATTTTATCCCGAGTCATTGAGCTTGTCAGTAATTGATTGTTGTTATCTATTTGATTTTGATTTTGATTTTACATCTTAAATTGCAGTTTAAACCATGCGTTAGTTTAAAAAATCTGACCAGCTGGTTTCAATTACTCACCAAGCCAATGTTATTTACATTTTCTGTTTGGCGAAGGTTCATTTTGGCCCTGTATGTTTGTGAAAAGGAGTGTGAGTGCATTTTTGTTTGTGTGCTTCCCTTCGCAAATGAATCACAGGTGACAGGTGTGTGTGTTCTCTCACAATTTGCCAAGGATATCTATTTTTAGCTTCAGCTAAAATACAAGACTGTGCTCGGCAGAAGGCAGGAGGCAGAGCGCAGGTGATTAATGAGACCCTGTGGTTTTACCTCACACACACACACACACTCACACACACACACACACACACACACACACACACACACACACACACACACACACACACACACACACACACACACACACACACACACACACACACACACACACACACACACACACACACACACACACACACACACACACTGCAGCAAAGCCTTGGCAAGCATTACTATTAAAGGGACAGTTCACTCATAAATGAAAATGATCATCCTTTTACTTACTCTCATGTCATTCCAAACCTGTATGACGATCATTCTGCCTTTCACACAGCATTTCATTTCATTTTATTTCATTTCATTTCATTTCATTTCATTTTTTTTATTTTTTTTTTTATATTTTTTTTTTTATTAGTTTTTATTTTATTTTATTTTATTTTATTTTATTTTATTTTATTTTATTTTATTTTATTTATTTTTTTATTTTAGTCTTTTTCTGGAAAGAA